>JBAMCL010000491.1:2380000-2712500 GCA_037075165.1 Hirtodrosophila histrioides
GTTTGGGGCTTTATTCTTGTAACTTGTTTGATGCTGCCGTTGTTGATGTTTGTTGTTGTTGTTAACAAGAAAACCAAAACATGTTAAACTGAATGCTTTCTGTTTCTCTATTTTGCAGTGTCGCAAAAGTAATGCATTTTAGTGAAAACTTCTACTACTATCCAATACTAAGTACTACTACTACCAAAACTGCAACTACTTAACTATGTACTACAACAAAAACAACAACAACACCCACCCACAACAAACAACACAACAACAACAACCAAAAGTCAGGCGACACTTACAAAACACGTCATCAGCTAACGGCTAAATGGGCTAAGGGTATTGGTGTGGATTTATATATTCTAAATACAAAAACATGCCATGCCTACTCACACACACACACACACACACACACCGCACACACACAAATCAATACTTAACAAATATTAACGTTCTAAAATCGAAAAAAACACGTGCCTTCTCCAACTGCACCAGAGAAAAACCTAGAGATAGTAAACAGAAGACTAAAAGTGAAAGTTTTATGCCAATGACACAGAGCAACTGATGGCCACAGATCACAAAGTACCATAAAACTAGAAAACCATTATTTTTCTTTCTAAATTTCAAAACGAATTTGACATATTTGTCTGATTTCATTTGGCTGTCCATCAATCCAATGGCAAATGAAGTAAAATGTTGTATTATTTTATTTGAGTATTATGGAAGAAAAACTCTTGTGATTTCCAATTACTACATACTTCAACATACAATCATATATACCTAAATACATATATATATATAATATTTAAATATACAAATATACATACATACATACATATGTTAAATACAACCTTGTATAACGATGATGAGACCAATAATAAATTATGTCTGAGAATAAAAATCGCAATTTTATGTTGTTTTATTAAACATTTTCATCTTCGGTATAGAATACTAAATAAAACCAATTCATCTAAACTGTGCTAGAGACCTATATGATCTTTCCAATTCGATCTGGCTATCTATTTAGAAACATTAACATATGTATGTATATAGGAAACCAGACTTCTTTCTTTAAACAGAAATCAAACTATCCGGAATATCTAATGTTCTTTATTATTTACTAATGTGCAAGTAACATACAAATTTGTAGTATTTAATCATTCAGTTAACCAACATAAACACAAAGCGGCAACATCCTCTGGAGAGAGTATACATAAATATGTTTTAACAGATGCTGAGCAGATGGTAGGGAAAGGTCATAACGACGAACAAACGCGATCTGTAAATTATAGAATATATATAGTTTTGTCGTGTAGGTGTCGTGCCGCGTAGGCGTCCGTCCACTGACAGCTGAGCCAATTGGCCATTAGGGGACAGGAAGGGGCAGGGCAGAGTGACGAAGGAGGCCGCCACAATAGACAGAACGGATTTGTTAGCATAGATTTGCGAAATGTTCTCTGTTTAATAGTATGTGCTCTCAGGCCAATCGAGCAGTGTGGGCTTTTGTTTGGGGGGCGACGACTTTTATTTTTGGCTACACCGATCGGATCTATTTGATTCCCTCGATCCCCTCTAGACAGTTGATTGTATGGCATTTGCATAACGGCTTGCCATGCTATTCGGTGTTTGATTGTTTCGTTGTTTTTGTTGAATACGCTGATTGATGATGCACTCGTTACTTGCAGGCAACGATGGCGCCTCTGATTGCACCTCCTACTACGCGGAGTACGATCCGTTTGATTTTCTGTATAGCGGCGATAATGGCACACAGTATTCGGATCCCATGTACGAGGCGGTCAACAGGTGGGATAAGAGTACGGCTAACAGTGGCAGCGTCAGTTCCATTGGCTGGCGACAGGATTACCTTGCGCAGCCGCCTCACTCTCATTCAGCATCGCCCACGCCAACCACATCAGCTGCGGCAGTGGCAGGCACAGCAGGCGGCTCTGTGTCACCGCCACCTCCACTGCCGCCGCGCAATCAGCAGGTCTATGACTCTACTGGCGTAACAAGTGTGTCCGCATCCCGGATGCAGCAATCGACACCATTTACGGATAGCTATACCAACAGCATACCGGCGCACGTGGTCCTCGATCGCCGGAAAACGTGCACTCGCCTCTACGAGTTGATCGAAGAACAGCGCACGGACGATGCCGAGCTGCTAGAATTTTATCATATGGTGCGTCAACTGCGCGCCAGCTATCCACATAATGATAAAGTCACAAATATGGGTCACGTAATAGCCGCCGAGTTCAATTATCACTATATGATGGACACCAGCATCAAGATCATTGTGTATCCGGCCGTGAATACGCTACACTCACAGGCCATTTCTAGTTCACTGGCCAAGGAGCAGGTCAAAGGCTATGGCACGCCTGTCACCTTCACCTGCGACAGTAAGCGACAACCGCAGCTAAAGCTTCGTAATGTTATACTAATCTCTCATATCTTTGTTTGCAGTTGACTCCGTGGTGGCTCAGGTGGTGGCACAGGCGTTGGCCTCACTGGAGGGTCAAGTTAAGGGCACAGTTACGGACTATGTGGTCAAGGTGCGTATGTGAAGAAAGCTTTGTGCCTTGCTGTTATTCATATTAACTTGTTTTCGACAGCCTATTGGTCTGCTGGAGTGGCTTGCGCCCACCTCGAGGCTGAGCCAGCTGGAGTGCGTGCACAACAGCTTTCAGCTGGAGAAGGATGTGCATTTGGGCTTGTGTTTGCGCAGCGTTGCCAATATGGAGTCCATTGCGCGCACGGCGCAGGACGATGAGAATGATGCTGATCTGCTGCCAGAGCAGGTGCTGCCCAACGAGGTGGTGCCCATTGTCACCTATGACAACATGATGATACTCATTGAGACGCTCGAAATGGAGATTGATAAGCTGGAATCAGCGGTGGAAGGTGCACCTGGCGCACGCAGCGTTGTCAGCTGCTCAGGCGTGGTGCAGGCCGTTAAGGCCATTTGCGCGTTGCTCGGCTCCATCGATACGCTGGAGATAGCACGCTGCATTGGCGAGCTGAAGCGCATCTGTGAGGAGGCGCAGACAAAGTATGCGCCCCTTGCGGTCGCTAATAATCCAGAAATCGTCAGCGATTATGGCGAATATGCGCAGGTGACGCTACGACCGCGCTCCATGCTGGAGCAGATCAAATTGAAGTGCAATCGACTGCGTGATGCTGTCCAGGAGCTAGTCGAGCTCTATGCCAATGTATTTCGCGTTGCCTTTTCGGTTAAATCGCCAGATTACGCCACAAGTGAGTACTCTTTACTTGTTGAATTCATTCGTTTCTAATTGTCAATCTCTGCCCAGCGCCTATACCCATCTCGTGCGTGTCCAAACCAATTGTGGTCAGTATCAACTGCCTGCACAGGCCGCCGCCACATTGGAAATATGAGGATTACTCACTTTGTGTGCAGCTTGTCTACGGCACGCGGCTATTGTCCAAGCCGAATGTGCTCAGCTGCTCCAATGATACCACCGGTGGCCTGTTTCCCCGCTTGAACTTCAGTGCGTGGCTTACATTCGAGCAGCATCCGATATGCACACTGCCACGCGAGGCACGTCTTACCTTTGTGCTGTATGGCAAGCAGGCGGCCAGCGAGAATGAACCTAATGCGGAACCAAATGGCGAGCGGCGGCAGGTGACCACCGAGCTCGGCTGGTGCTCCATTCAGCTCTTTGACTTTAAGCGCACCATGATTTGTGGGCCGTATCTGCTATCCGTATGGCCTCCAACCACAGACAAAATGCTGGGGCCGGCACCAGCGCGCGGCTGTCATCCTCATCCCGACTATTGTCCGGTGCTGAGCATTGAAGTGCCACCTTATGGCGGCCGCATTGAGTTCCCAGAGCACCAGGAGGTGCCCAAACCTGCGCCACAGTGAGTAGTTACCGCCAGAGAGTTTTTAAAATATAGTAACTTTACTTAAACTATTTTTTATAGCTACGACTTTGCCTCCCTGGATGCCAATCTGCAGGAGGAGCTCCTAGACACTGCTGAGCTGGGCTATTCCGGTGCCACCGAGCGTCGTGAAGTATTCTGGGAGAAGCGTCTCTATCTGCAAAACTATCCCAATGCGCTGCCAAAGGTGCTGCATGCGGCCCACAGTTGGGACTATGCTAATCTGATTGATTTGCACGCCCTGCTGCATTCTTGGGCGCCGTTGTCGCCGTTGCAGGCATTGGAGCTGCTGCTGCCGCGCTATCCGGACGCCAAGGTGCGCGAGAAGGCAGTGGAGTGGATATCGCATATGCCCAACGATCAGTTGGTGGACTTTTTACCCCAGCTGGTGCAATCGCTGAAGCACGATACTTATGAGGCCTCAACGCTTGCGCGTTTTCTGCTCTCTAAGTGCTTGGAATCCCCGCGTTTTGCTCATCACATGTACTGGCTGCTGGTCCACAGCCTGCCCGATGATCCCCTCAACTCCATTGGTGCCGCGATGGTGGATCAGGAGTGCGACGAGTCGCAAATCACGCAGGCGCGTTACTATCGCCGCAACAAGATGATGCTGCGTG
Source organism: Hirtodrosophila histrioides (assembly GCA_037075165.1). Lineage (NCBI taxonomy): Eukaryota > Metazoa > Arthropoda > Insecta > Diptera > Drosophilidae > Hirtodrosophila > Hirtodrosophila histrioides. The sequence goes on from JBAMCL010000491.1 coordinate 2,384,503, forward strand.
CCCTAATGGCCATCTGTGGCGAGAAGCTGCTCAAACGCTTCATGTACCAGCATCGCATGTGTCAAGTAGGTATCCTCAACACATTGACCTGTCAATTCCTAATCCCTGCTTACTATATTCTAGAACCTAGCCAAGATTGCGGAGTCAGTAAAGGAAGCCAAAGAGTCGATGCGGCAAAAAAGTCTTGTTGCGGGCATGGATCAGGTGCATCAGGATCTGCTGGAGGAGCCCACTTGCCTCCCGCTAGGTCCTGAGCTGGAAGTGACGGGTGTCAGTGTGCGCAACTGCAGCTACTTCAATTCCAACACGCTACCATTGAAGATCACCTTCGTGGGACCTGATGCCGAGCCGCTGCCGGCCATATTCAAGGTAAGTTAGTGATCTGCCAATATCTCGAATTGTTACACTAATATTCTGTTAACATCTTAACAGTGCGGCGATGATTTGCAGCAGGACATGCTGACCATTCAATTGATACGCATCATGAACAAAATGTGGTTAGCGGAGCGTCTAGATCTCAAGATGGTCACCTTCAATTGTGTGCCCACTGGTTACAAGAGCGGCATGATCGAGCTTGTCTCTGAGGCCGAAACATTGCGTAAAATCCAAGTGGAATGCGGCCTAACGGGCTCTTTCAAAGATCGACCCATAGCCGAATGGCTGGGCAAGCAAAACCCAAGTCCGCTTGAATACCAGAGTGCTGTGCGCAATTTTACACTCTCCTGCGCTGGCTACAGTGTAGCTACCTATGTGCTTGGCATCTGTGATCGACACAACGACAACATTATGCTCAAGACCTCTGGACATTTGTTTCACATCGATTTTGGCAAATTTCTGGGCGATGCGCAAATGTTTGGTAATTTCAAAAGGTAATTCTTGAAGTAAGCTTGGTTGATCTCCTACTTTTCTATGGCTGTCCAACAAACTTAGACTTTTATTTCAGTCATCTATATTATGTATGTTATATTGGGCTACTGTTAACAGAAAACGTTTTTAATCTGTAGTAATTTCACATTGATAATTCATGCTCATGCTCATTAACAGTATGTAAAGCGCATCTAACAATTTAATGTCTGTTACTAACATGTTGTGTTAAGCAGCTGTTAGATTAAGGTAAAGCTTGATTCCATAAAATATTAATTTATATCTATGCTTTGTTCTTGCAGAGATCGCACTCCGTTTGTACTGACCTCGGATATGGCGTACGTGATCAATGGCGGTGATAAACCCTCAACAGACTTTCACTATTTTGTTGACCTCTGCTGTCGAGCGTTTAACATTGTGCGCAAGAATGCTGACCTGCTGCTGCATACTCTAGCACACATGGCCACAGCGGGTATGCCGGGTGTGAATTCGAATGCCGTCACCTATGTGCGACGTGCTCTTCTGCCATCACAGTCGAATCCCGAGGCGGCGGCCACATTCGCCAAGATGATACAATCCTCGCTGAAGAGCTGGTTCACGCAGTTCAATTTCTTTCTGCACAACTTGGCGCAGATGCGCTTCAACAATGACGAAGGCACTGGGGAGCTCTTATCCTTTGTACCCAGGAAATACACGTGAGTTGTGAAGCTAGAGACAGTGCTGCATCAAACAGCTGTAGCTAAGATTCTTGTTACTTTTACAGCATGCAGCAAGATGGTCGCCTGAAAATCGTCAAAGTGGTTCGCTTCCAGAAGCACTACAGCATGGAAAAGTATTATATGTACATTCTGCAAGTGACACGGCACCAACAGACGGATCCCACGCATCTGTTTCGCTCATATCGCGAGTTCACCGAATTCCATCAGAAGCTATGTATACACTTTCCTCTGGTTAAGCTGCATAGGTATGTAATTGACTTAATCTTAAGATTATTGAAAGTGTACAAGATTGATCCTTGGATGGGGCATAGAAAACGATCGTGTTTCAGTACTTATAACGAATTTACCATCATTGAGTAATATGCAGTCACATATCTTCTTCTGCGACTTTAAACTCGCATAAATTTGCCAAAAACTTAATTGATTTCAATACGGAAAGTTTCTTTATTTTGTGAAAAAGAAAAGTTGTTTCAATTTTTCCTATACATTTGTTTTCCGAATTTCTTCTGCGACTTTGGAAGTAATATTTCCTAAATATTTCCTGCATTTTGCCATCACTTAATATTCATTACTGACATTATTTTAATGAATTTTCCCAATTTACTGAGTTCTTACACATGAAAGTTCATCGTTTGTGTATTTATGATATCTTTATTTAAACATATTCAAAATTATATGGCAACTTCTACTCTAGATATATATGTATGTATATATATATATGTATTATATGCGTATATATATATGTGGAATTATGTACATGTAAAATACTGTCTTTGCTAAGGAAATGAAGAGCAGCATCTTGGCTTGCGGAGTCCTATGCCTCAGTGTGTCTGCCTCTGCCTCTCTCGCTGTGTGCTGTGTGCTCCAGTTGCACGGCTGGACGCAGTGCCTCTGTCATGGAGCGATGCTGGCGTATGGCGCGCCCAAAGGCTTCATCATCATCGCTTTCCTCCTGCGAGACCTGTGTACCAAAAAGTCTAGGCACATCATTTGGCAATGGCTCAACAGGTTGCAATGAGATCAGGCGCTGTGTGGGCCTCGGCGGCGACTGTGGCTCCTGCTCCTCGGTATATCCAAAGTCCTCCTCAGACTCATTTGAGCTTGGCACCTCTGCGGACTGATAGTATTGCAAGTTTTCCACGTCAAAGCGCACCTTCAGAGTGCGTGTCTGTCGCTTGGCAGGTTGTGGTGCCGGGGCAGTTGTTTCCTCCGCTTCACTAGAACTGGAGCTGGGCAGTTCCTCGGGCTCGTAGCATGTCAGGGGCAGTGTATCACCTCGAACACTCAGTGTTGTGGGCTTGGACACACGCGGCGCTGGTTGCGGTGGCCGGCGTGTTGGCACAGGGGACGCAACGATATCCAGTTCCTCGCAGAGCTCTTCGAAGTTGTGCACCTGGTCAGCGCTGGGAGTGGAATTGCCTGTGGCTGCTTCTCCATTTACCTGCAGCTCGCCGAAAATATCTTCGATGCTGCTCACGTATTTGGCACCGCTTTCCTTGTTGCCACCTACGACATCGGCGTATTTGGGCAACTTCTGATTGGAATGTAAGCTCTCCTGCTCCATCAGTGACTCATAGTCGGGCAGTATCGGCAGAACGGGTAGCCTTGCTTCATATGGAGGCGGTAGAACATAATCAGTAGCTAATGGCAGTTGTGGTTCCACTGTGGCTGGCTCCATTAGCTCCAGTTGCTGAAAGAGCGATTCCTGCTGCACGACATCTTCCAGCTGCAAAGTGGTTTCGCTTTGTGACTGCGGCGACTCCAGCATAGCGGGATGCACAGACCAGTTGGGCTCGGGCAGCTCAGTCACATTGTCCAGGTTCTCAAAGTTCTCCCAGTCCTCATCGATGCTTTTGCCGAAGCCTGGCGGACTGCTAGGCACTGGTACTGCCAGCTGCACCTGCAGTCCAGCAAAGTCCGGTGGCATATCCAAGATGTCCGCCTCGTTCATTTCATAGTTGGAACGTATGCGCACAAATTCCGCATCTTCCACCGGCTGTGGAATCTCCAGATTATCAAACAAGTTGGGGGCTATAACAGGCTCAGTTGACTCAATAGTATCGGGTGTGCCGGCAATGATTTCCACAACGAAGGCCGAGTCCGTGTGCTCCAGCTGAAGAAACGGATTGCTAGCCACTTGACCGCTGCGGAATGTCTCTGGCTGCGTTTTGGGCTCTGGCCAAGGCTCCGGCTCTGGCTGGGGTTCCGGCTTCAGCTGAGCCTGCTGCGCATGGTGCACCACAGCCGCCACAGAAATTGGTTCTCCCGCTTGGTCACTATCGGGCGTGAGCAGTTCTGGAACATCGTCCACCTGCTCGTACTTAACATAGCGCCCTCTCTCCTTGTTTAACAGCTGCGTATCCTTAACCTCCGGGCTAATGGGCTTGGCACTGATCAGTTCATATTTCTCTGCAAAGTGAGCGAAGTTGGGTATGTCCAGCTGCGTATTGGGTTCGGTAGCTGCGAGTGGTGCAGGTGGTGTGGGTGGTTGGCGTGTAGGTGGCGTTGCATAGTACTCATAACTGGCGCTATGAACTTCACGGCGTTTACGACGCGCTGCTTGAGGCCCCGAGCGGTATGGAACTGTCCCAGCCAGTTCCGGTATGCTCGCCTCCTCCCTATATTCCCGAGGCGAAAGTGTGGCCAACTGTAGATTGGGCACACTGCCTGTAAGGTATTTGTTGGCTGAAAGAGAGAACAGTATTAGAATCGAGGTTTGGCTTAGTTTGGATAGTTTGTATGGTAAAGTTAAATATTGTTTAAAATTATCTACGTATTTCTATAGTAAAGGAAACCAAATAGTTAGTGAAATCATATACAATCATTAAATGGACAGACATTAATTAACCCTGTCCATAAAGATCGTAAGATTTCAGTTTTAGCCCTTTAAATGCTGTTGAATGCTTGCTGTCTAGCTAATTTGATATCTTTCTCAATATCTGAACGATCAGGCAATTAATTAATTGCCAACTCCATTCACATTAGGTAACACCCCCCTACAGGTGGGTGGTCTCCTTACCTGCTGAATTCGTTGGTCTGGCACTTTCGAATTCCTCCGTATTCCGCTGACGAAACACTCCATGGACGGCGTTGTCGGTGCCGTTTACCTGCAAATGAATTCGATTATTTCTTTAGGCTTGCTTAAAGACATTCTCTTAAATGCTAAGTTTGCCTCACTTCGTGTAACGACTAAAACAGCTGCGTACTCAGCTGTTCAGGCAACAACAAGTGCAATAATAACAACAACAACAACAACAACTATATCAACTTTTGGATGCGTCACGAATCCAACTGTAAAAGCGTTACACACGAACACATGACACGGACACACACTCACATATCCACACTGACACGAGTGTCAGTCAAAATTCCTAAGCGTGTGTGAACTAGAGATGGACTTCTGTTGATAACTATCAACATTCTATGGTACCATGCTATACCAAAAATTCATCGCTTGTTCAAATTCATAACTTCACAAATCTTGTTATTATACGTTCTTTGATTCAAAATCTTGATTCTTCTACCCACGTCCTTAGTCAAACCTCTCCCTTCACATAAATGTTTTGATTTAACACCCCATTTTTACCCATTTTATGGGTACAGGGAGTAAAAAGAAGGAGTATTTGATATCACGACCAATCAATATGATAACCAGATAACTTGATATCTGTTCATTGAGTATTAATATACATAGCTGTTGTCTATGTATATCAGACTACTCTAGAACTACGGAAATACCTAGGGTATTTTCGTACTTTACCATTCGGGTACTTTAGTGGGGTTCCGTTTTGTGTTAGTTATTTATATAGTAGTGAGTAAGAATTAAATGTTTTTCTAAACCCATTAAATTCATTACATTAAAATTCCATTAAAGTAGCATCATCAAAAATGAGTCCACAGAAATAGCTTTAATCTACAACTACTCATTTTATACACCAACAATTGGTTAGCCTTAAAAGTTCGAAAGTTGTACGTGAGTGGGGAACTATTCGCAAGTCAACTTTTGAAACTACTATAGTACTAAAAACCCTTTCTCTATATACGATAGATGGCTCACACTGTCATCTCCAATTATATTGCCAGCACAACCAACACACATAGACACACGACTACACACACCCGCGCGTACACCTGCTGTTGATTTGTTGTTGCGCCGCGTTTTTGCCTCGCCTTATCAGACAGAGCCGTCGTAGTTGTCGTCGGTTATCAACGGTATCACAATGCTTATTAACCTTTATAAATGTGGTATAAATGGCTTGCAGTAGGGTGCGTTGCGGGCTTGTAATTGGCAAGAGTTGGCACTTCCGTGATTTGCATAATACGCACCTGCGATTCATAGGCTGCATAACGTGGCGGTGTCGGCGTCTGCGTCTGCGTCTGCTGCGTTCCGCGCGTCGATGATTGGGGGCTGCGATCAAAGGTTAGGCGCCGCCTGAAGCCCCAGATTTTGATGCCGAGCAGCGCAAAGACGAGGCTCATCAAGAGCATAAGCGTGGCGGCCACAGGACCAATAGCCGCATGCTGACCTGTGCAGGATGTGCGGCATGCACGTAATGAATGTGAAGCACTTGTTGGGTGTTATGGCAGTTAGTGAACTTACCTTGGCCCACAAACGTTAGCTGAGCCATGCTAAACACTTTAAGCCAGCATTTCTCAGTTGTACACCTGATTTTTATGAATTTTTTATTGTTTTTTTTTTCTTTTGATTTTTTATTATTTTGCAGCGCTGCTTTTGTGTCTTCAGTTAACTTCACCACGTCGTCGTTAATCGAACGCCAATGCCGCACAGCTCTTGGCTTCCCAGCTCCCCGTTCTCAGCGCTCGCCGTCCGCACCGCAGCTCGCTTGTTAACTGATTGAGCGACCGCTGACGTCGACGTGCTCTACCGCTCGACGCTTATCGGAGCGTTAGCTTGGCGCTCCCAATGCTCGACTCTCTCCGATTGAGCTGGTTGTTCGCTCTTCGCCCACCCGCCGCTCTTTAGCTCGGCTCGACTCGGCTCGGTCGTTTTGGCCGTGAAGCAACATTTTGCTGATTTATCAGCCATTAGCGTTGTTAGCAATCGCTTGGCCACTGATAACCAGTCGTCAATACTTCATGTGTCTGTTGTCTATTTTCTGTTTTGGTAGCTTTTCTTACCGCTTTTAGTGTTGTATGTAGCTTCTTCTATGCTAAATACTTTCAGTACCATACGCACTTCAAATCTTATTAAAACTAACATTGATTTCTCATAATTGGTTTAATCTCTCAACTGGTTAAGTTTATTATTCACTTAATTGCATTGAAGGAAAGCATTTTTACAAATTTGATTTGAAACTAAAAATATTTGTTACATTTTCATTACATGATTATACCCTAGCAGTGGGAATTAGAATTTTGTCCCGAAATGTCTAATGGACTGAAGAATACTTTTCCGACCCAACAAAGTATATATATTCTGAATCAGCATGAATAGTCGAGTCGATATAGCGATTTCCGTCTAGTTCTTTCTGTGTGTAAAACTTTTTTGTTTATAAACCTAATCAAACTCACCCAAAGAGAGTCTCTGAATAGTTTATAGAATCTGACAAAATTTGGTCAAAATCGGACGACTATATCACATAGCTGCCATAAGTTCGGGTGGAAAATGTTTTTTTGAATGAAAAACTTTTTGTACTACACCCAAACTAAGTGAGAGTTTTATTAAACTTTTAACAGTTTCCTATAATTTTGATAAAAATCGGATCACATAGGAACAATCAGGCGAAAATTGAGTTATTGCTGCTAGGGTTAATAGCTTCGGCACTCCAAAGATAGCCGTTCTTTCTTGTTTTAATTTCTATTATTTAATCGACGTATGAGCATCTTAACAGTTTTAAGGGAGGTGAAGCCCTTCCAAAATATGGATCTTCTATCCTCAATTTCTTGATTAACATATACTCCATTTAAATTACTGAAATCGTAAGAATCAATATTAAATCAATAGTAAATCTTAATAGTCCGACAATAAGTTACTCACCAACCCACACAAGCGTTGTACCACCAGCCACCATGATATTGCATTGAGCAGCTACGATCCCATTGATCGTTGTCCCGATCAAATGTAGAAAATTTTTGATTTAGGTGATTTCTCATTTCGTCCATCGTTGTATTACCTGAGACATTACCCAGTTGAAACAATTTGTATTGATCACTTTCACCAGCAATGGTGAAACGATCATAGTAGGCATAATCAATTGTACCATTAAAGTTCTCCATATGTATGTAAAGCTCATGGGGGTGAGCGGTCGTCATGCGATGGATTTTTTCTAACCCTATGAAAAAGTCACCAGAATAAGAGCCAAAGCCTGTGCGGTATGTATTCCAATCCCTATGAAAGTCCTCATCTCCGAATATTCGCCGTTGAATAACTATCCAATTAGGACCTGCTGTCTCCCTATCCATCAGCACGGGCATTGGATGGCCATCGGAAAAGTCAATTATACCTAAACTCGGAGAATTTTCAATGGAAAAGTTAATGGCCACACGTCCTGCAATCTTTCTCGTTTTTAATTCATCAGCACATTTTTTGATCTCGAGTTCGAGTTTGTATATTTTTTGTGCTTGATTGTCACAATTCTTGGTTTTGGTATTGAGTTTAAATATTGTTTCATTGCTTTTTTTAAGACTGGCAACACAGGAATTTTGTTTATGTACTAAAATTTCATATTCCTTTAATTTAAGGACGTCGGAATCAATTTTTAATCTCTGCTTGGTTATTAGATTATTTTGCTCTTTAACGATTTCAGAATTGGCTGATATATCATTTTTAATTCTCTCAGTTATAAGTGTGGCATGCTGTTTTAAATCACTTTTTATTGATAAAGACAGATTGCTGGGCACTTGTTCAATAATATTTTTATATAAATCTATGTGACTTCTCAAATCCTTGATATGAACTGCGTTGGCATCAAGTAGTTGGTCCTTATAAGCACTTTCCGCTATTTGAAGTTGAAGGTTGGACACCTTATTCTGCAGTTCCTTAATTTCTTTATCTTTGTTTTCAGTTTTCAAATCATAATTTTCGATTTCCTGTTTCATTTGATGGATATAACCCAGCAAAGGCTTTACAGCCTTGTAGATATATGATCCACACTGCTCTTCTTGTTGCTTGGCAGCAATGCAGAACTGTTTAAAGTATATTATATTCACTTTTAGTTTTCACTTAATACAAATATTATTGGATGCTTGAGCTCCTACCTCATTCTCATATTTGGCGGCAACCAAAGATTCTTCAGAAGTGGCAAATAATATTGCCATATATAATAACACAGCAGAAATCAATTTCATATTGTTCGCACTACGATTATAGAATATAAGATCGACTGAACTGCACTCAACAAACAGGAAAATAGACTGAATATTCTAATTATATTTAAAACCTAGCCAGACTGCATTTTGTACTGATATGATTCACATATACATATGTAAAATGTACGATTATATTGATACGGTACGTTTGTTTTAATCTCTCGTCGATTGTAATTATTTTCCAACATATCTTCGTATATGTGTATAAGTCTTATCAGTGAGAATTGCCCAGGCTTACTAGTAAAAGTAGACAAATATATAATCTTGATCAGCATGAAAAGTCCATTGAGATCTTTTAAAAAAGCATTAATTTATTGCACTGATATACTTTTTAAAGAAAGCTATTAATTAGAATGGACTGTTCTTGAATTTTGTAAAATATAACTAATTTATATGCTAATTTCCTTTCAGTCTTCCAGCGGGTGTTCACGTGGGGCGATCGAATATTAAGTCTGTTGCTGAGAAGCGTTTACCTCTGATCCAGCGTTTCCTAAAATCGCTTTTCGATGCGGCGGAGGAAATAGCGCATTCAGATTTGGTCTACACATTCTTTCATCCACTGTTGCGCGACCAACAGGAGGCGAAACTGGAGATGCCCAAAATAAGGGGTAAAATTTCGTTAGTATTTCTAAAGCTATGATTAACAACTGTTGTTTCACTTACAGAAGTCAAGCGGCAGCCATCGCGGGATAATCCCAATGAAATCGGTCAGATACGCCTATCGCTGCAATACCAACGCGGCGTGCTAACTGTGATGGTGGGCTTACCAAATATTGAACCTCATTGAACACCTTGAACTAATTCAATTGTCTTGTCTTGTTCTAGATACACCACGCCAAAGGGCTGCCCATGCTGCAGGGCGGCCAGGAGCCGAATACGTATGTCAAGTGCTACCTGAAACCTGATCCAACCAAAGCCACCAAACGCAAGACCAAAGTGGTGCGCAAAACTTGTGTGCCCAGCTTCATGGAGACGGTAAGCGAGCCACTGCTACCCAATTAAGCATCAACTAAATCTATTTGTTTATTTATGTACTACAGTTGGAGTACCGCATGCCGCTGGATGTTGTGCAGCAGCGCAGGCTACAGGTGACTGTCTGGTCACACGACACACTCCAGGAGAACGAGCTGCTCGGCGGCTTTGAGTTGGATCTATCCAAACATGATTTGCGCCAGGAACTGGTCGATTGGCATCGCTTAGGTTCGGTGCCTAGAAATTAGAAATGCTCGCTGCCTTTGCCTCTGGCTCTGTTTAACCGTGGATATAGCCTAGGAGCATACACATACACTCACATATATGTTTGTGCCTGTCTTTTCAACGCAATAATACTTACATACTCAAAGTGATTGTACATTCCATATATATACATATATATATATATATGTATGTATATTCTTATATCTATTTACTTATATATATAATTTAGCTGACATCCGATAGAACTGTGCCTATCACTTGTACATAATATACATTATATACACATAGAACATTCATACTCTTATAGATAATGGTGTTTAGCTATTGCACAAACTTTTATAGGTCAGCTGAAATTTTGTATATGAACATAAGGCAACCAACTATAAGTGATACGTGCTGATCAAAAGTAAATACTTGCGAGTATATAAAACAAAACTATTTATTCAGGTCAATGCAATATCATTATACTGGGGCCAATTCTAAAGCCCCTGATTTACCATCCGTTGATCCAGCCTGGTGCAAAATAGCAAAGGTTTTTTTTACAGTATTAATGCCATGGCAGTTGCTTGGATTCTCATATATCAAAACACAGGCCTGACTATATTGTATCAGTTTAGATCGGGCAAGGGCTATTGAAGAACACCAAACTATTGGGTCTGTATAATAAACGCACACGTTCAATTTCTTGCTGCAGTTATTTTGGAATTATATTTGAATTACTACTGACTGTTCTTCATCTTATTTCCATTAGGATACTAAGAGTTTTCAAGAGGTACAACAATCCTAACATCGCTTACTGCCAAAGCAGCTTGAGTGCGGCAAAGTTGAAATGATTCTTAAATAGTTGCGATCCAAAGAATATTAAGTACTATATAATATGATGATCTGTGGTGTATTCACTGGGTCACGCCTAATGCTGTTAAAAATGAAACTACAAGTTTTTATTTTTATATACAATGTGACTTTTGTCGTACCCTTTTAAAATGCATATAGCTAAAAGAAAAACAAAACTTCTTTTATAACATATTTTTCTAACTGAGCAATAAATCTTTTAAATTGTAATATGCTGATTACAAAACTAATTATTATTCATAAGCATTAAAAAGTTGTTGGGTATGGACGTTAAAGTTTAACTAACTTCATAGAAATTTCATAAAAATGTGTAATAATTAGAAACCCCAAACAAATTATATTTATGCTAACAAAAATAAATGTAATTTATCAAGTGTCTTACAAATAATTGGGATATTTCGTTTAAACTAAGATTTAAGAAATCCAATACCCGAATCCCTGTATAGGTATTATGATATTTGGTATTTAAATATTTCCAGTTTGTGTTTTTATCTTAGTATGTCAAAGTATAAGTTTGTAACCTGACAGCTGCTCTTAAAATACTGTGTAAAAAGAGGAAATCTTTAAAGAGAACTACTTTGGGTTGAATTGGAAATTGCAAGTTAAATAACCATTGAGGACAATGGCTAATACAAATATCGATAAGTTGGAACTGATGAGCCAAGTGAAGCAGCAGATCGCGATGGCAAATGCCCAGGAGCTGCTTTCCAAGATGACCGACAAGTGCTTCAAAAAGTGCATCCAGAAGCCAGGAAAGGCTTTGGATGGCACCGAGCAGCGTTGTATTACACAGTGTATGGATCGTTTTATGGATACCTGGAATCTTATCTCACGCACCTATGGCAATCGTCTACAGCGTGAACAGGTCAAGGTCCTTCAAAATGAGGAGACGCTAAACTGAACAGCAAGTTTTTAAAATTCAGTTGTAATAAAGCAGATTTGATTTTCGGTGTCTTGTGTTCACATCGTACCCTCAGTTTGACTTTAATCTGTAATGGCCGAACCTCAGGTTCACGAATCCCCAGCCAATCGCTTATCACTCAAGCAATAGATAAGCACTGATTACTTAGCTGTCAGAGTGCACTAGCTGGGGGCCCTTCCCTTGCCACAAGTATTGTAATGGGCGGGGAGGATCTGTTCGACGTAGTATTTAGCTTGATATGTGCAAAATTTAGCGATCGTTATCGTGTTTGGAATGGTCTCGTTAGCTAACAGATGAGGAATTGGAACCAAACGCAGTTTTAAAGCGTAGTGTAGTTTCGAGACCACTCTAATCCATTGCATCGATTGTCATCATATGCAAATTTTGCTCATTGTTATTGTCAAAGTTGTTTTATATGCTCTTTAATGGGTATATGCTTAACGTCCTAGTTTCATAAGGACTCCTGATATAGTATTAACTGCAAATAAGTGTTATTTGCGATGCGTTTATTTTAAGTGTAAAAATTATAATTCTACAGACAAATATGTGGTTATAATGTAACTTGGTAGTGATAAAACGGTGAGCATAATCCAAATGCATTGAGAATATTATTATCAAGCTCGACAAATGTGGATGATCTGATTGGATTATAAAGGAGTATCTGGGATAAAAAAGGAAATAAATTAAAATAAGTTGTATATAGTTTTCAAAGTTTCAAAGGATTATACAAGAGTTACATATGAGTATATTCAATCATTATATATAATCTGTGTACCCTGTAATATTCAGAAAACTGGCTTGGATTATAAATGGTATGTAGTATATGATTGGATTTAGGTGTTTGATTGAAACTCGTTTGTACAAATTACATGAATATTTTCATCGTTTTAAGATTCATGGTGTACTGATTATTGCGGTGAATTAATTTCACATTTCATACCTTTTTAAATAGTTAAGCTAGTTATTTTATTACATGCAAACATAATTTATTTGCATACGAATAAATTTTACTTAATATTTATACTTATGTCTATTTAGTTTGTCTCTTTACTTGGTCTCAAGTATATTTAAATGGCAAAAAATGAAAGATATAATTTAAATTTAAAGGTAATCCCCGTAAACCAATCTACTCAAATATTTGGGTAAGAGACATTTTCTATGACGTAAGGTATTTAGTTGTAACTCAAGCATAATCGTATTTAAGCTAACACAATTATTGGATTACCACATCTAAGGCATGTCGTAAGCTTGTGAAACTTCTGAATTAAATCCAATAGACACGAAATAAGCAACCGTATTAAACTAAATTTTTGATAATGTGACGCCTACAAGCAAATAATTTGCTATCAGGAATTTGCTATCAGTAGGGACAAGACTTTCCATGTTCTTTAATAAGTGCAGGTGACCTGTTGACTTGCCAAAAATTGCTGCAAAAAACTAAAAAACCAAAAAAAATAAAAATCAAAAATAATAAAAAATGCAAAAGATAAAATGCGAATTGGTGGCCGAACTTATTGGCTCGAATACCAGGGCAACAAAATTCAACATTGAATTCGTTTTCCTCAACCAGGTACATTCGAAGCCACACAAGTTACGATAAGAACCCGACCTAAAAGGCCTACATATAATAGAGCTACGTGCTTTCCACCAAAAGCTCTTTTACCAATACTAAAAATAGACACAACAACAACATCTACAACAATACCAACACCTAGTGCGTCCGATTTTGAGTAATCATTGCAAGAATACGATAAGTAGAGCCCTGGGCACCTTATCGCAGCAACTAATCGCACCCAGTATGGGCCAACCCGAGCTGGGTAATGGGGGGTGGAGCAGTGGATAGGGGGGATTTTGGTTATACCAAAGGCCAACAAGCTAACACGATTCGGAAAACATTGCTGAGTGGGAGACAATTACACTATCAGAACAACCGCAAGGTGATGAATGATAAGCGCCACTTGACAAGATTATTAAACTTAACAAGTATCTTATAGCTCTCGTAATACGAACATACAGAAGAGATTTTAGTGCTTTTTATAAAAATAGCTATAAATGATAGAGATAGAAAGAGGAAGAAAGATATAATGCGGGAGGGTAATTGTCATCCAGATTTCATCTCAGAACTCACTTCTGTAATCTAGAATACTATAATTTTAAAAGTACTTATTATAGATAAATTTATATACCATAAATAAGCGAAATATCTAGAGATCTGCAAAAGTTACATGCATGTGTTATTAGACTTATTCTCTCATAGAGCTTAATGCGACTAAGGGAGTAAGATGACAAACAGACACTTGTGTTTGAAAACTATATCTGAACATAAGAGTCCAAACATATACCTAAGTATTATATCATAAAAGATTTCCAATCAGAATTGTAAGGTTCTGCGAATTCTGGAAGTATGTCTACATAGAGAATTATAAAGTAGATAATGATAGTCAAGCATTTGAATACAGAAAACATGTTCTGTAACACAGGGCACTGCAGACTTATGAGTATTGTATAATCGACAGAGTTGGAAATAAGTAGAAAGTTATAAACAGGGAGAGAGAGAGAAAGAGAGAGAGAGAGAGAGAGAGAGAGAAAGACAGATTGCGAAAGATAGAAAAGAAGATGACAATCAGATAATATCTCAAGTATTTTGATGTCCACATCTTAAAACAAAGTTCTCGTTCAGGAATGTCATTCTATATTCTGGACGACTGTTAATTGTAAGCATTTTTTGCTACTGTAAGTTAAGTTTCCTTAAATATATAGATGTAAAAGTAGAAAAGATAATACAATTGTCTTTTTCATTGCATGTGAACATGTGTTATGGGAAAATTTCATTCAGTTTTCTAGAATTTAGAGCACTGTTAAGATATTGGTCGTATTGTTGACGTAATTTGTGTAAAATAATTAAGTTGTTAACAGTAAGTTGTAAACAATGTCTTAACTGCAGACATGAGATTCTTTTTCCCGAACCACTTCAAATCCTGTTATGAGAATATGGAAAGCCTTTCAGTTAATTGTTTTAGACTGCGACTTTCTGCAGACTATAAAAAGAGAAGTGCAGCCGTTGCACATCGCATTTGACTGGATACATTTTAAAAATGCAATTGGGTGAGTCATAGTTAACACAAGGAAATTACAAGGAAATTAACTTAAAATTGTTCTCTTAGTGAACTTTCTGTGGATTGGTCTGTTGGCCATTCCGCAGGCATTCGCTTTGGATGTATGCGCAGGACAGAATATTGGATATAAAGCTATTGATCCAGCAGATCCTCATGCATATTATTTATGCTTGGGTTTTCTTGGTAAAATAAGAAACAGTTGTGCGGAGGGCTTTCGCTTTAATGTAGAAGGACAATATTGTGTACAAGATAAGATACCAAACGACCAGGTCCAAAATAATACCAGTTGTGTAAAAAATGAGTTCAACATTAATCAAAATATAACCCTTGACAGGCCAATAATATTCAATATCTTTGGATATCTGTGGAATAGACCTCCAAAGCCACCATTGCCCCTGACAATGCCGCTCTCGTTTATATCTTCTACTAAAACTTCAGCTAGAGACACACCAACAATTGGTCCACCCACAAAACCAACGCCTAACCACCTATGGAGTTCGTCATCTGCATCAACCGTTACTAAATCACTTCCGCATACTTCAACAGAATATACTACTACTGACAGGCCAAGCTCCAAGTTATCTTCTTCAACAGTGACGGAGCTCAGCTCAACTACAACTAAAACTGACCGAGCAACAGAGAGACCTTTAGAGATCTCTATCTCAAGAACCGGGGCGCCTCCTTCTTCAGTAGGAGCTAATTCTAGAGACCATAGATCCACAACACCTACAAAACCAACGTCATCGAGTTCGTCATCTACATCAACCGGTACCAAATCATTTTCGCATACTTCAACAGAATATACTACTACTGACAGGCGAAGCTCCAAGTTTTCTTCTTCAACAGTGACGCGATTTATCTCAAGTACCAAGGCGCCATCTACAACTAGAACTGAACCAACACAAAGCCCTATAGAGATCTCTAACTCAAGAACTGGGGCGTCTCCTTCTTCAGTAGGAGCGAATTCTAGAGATCATAGATTCACAACGACAATTAGTTCACCTACAAAACCAACGTCATCGAGTTCGTCATCTATATCAACCGTTACTAAATTACTTCCGCATACTTCAACAGAATATACTACTACTGACAGGCGAAGCTCCAAGTTTTCTTCTTCAACAGTGACGGAGCTTAGCTTAAGTACCAAGGCGCCATCTCCATCAAGAATTGAACCAACAGAAATCTTTACAAAGAGCTCTAACCAAAGCACTGGGTCGTTACCTTCTTCAGTAGTAACTCATCCGGATAGCTCTAATAAGAGTTCCAGCCCAAGTTCCGAGGCTGCTTTGTCTATTTCTGCAAAAAAATATCTAAAAAAGGACTCTTCAGGAGTAGCCGAACCATCTTTAGTTAGCTCTACTGAAAGCACTAGCGTAAGCTTTGGAGCATCTTCGGTAATTTTAGACGAAGTGGAACCACTATCAGTAAGTTTTACTGAGAACTCTAGCTCCAGCTCTGAGGCAACATCTTCTTCAGCAGATCTATCGTTAGATAGTTCTACTGAAAGCGCTATATCAAGCTTCGTGGCATCAGCAGGAACTTCCGAAGTAACAGAACCATCTTTGAATAGCTCTACTGAAGACCCTAGCTCAAACACTGAAGCATCATCAGGAACTTCAGAAGTAACGGAACCATCTATAGATAGGTATACTGAAGATGTCAGCTCAAGCTCTGAAGCATCATCAGGAACTACAGAAGTAACGGAACCACCTATAGATAGCTCTACTGAAGATGCTAGCTCAAGCTCTGAAGCATCATCAGGAACTTCAAAAGTAACAGAAACATCTTTAGATAGCTCTACTGAAGATGTCAGCTCAAGCTCTGAAGCATCATCAGCAACTTCTGAAGTAACAGAATCATCTTTAGATAGCTCTACTGAAAATGATAGCTCAAGCTCTGAAGCATCATCAGAAAGTTCAGAAGTAACGGAAACATCTTTAGATAGTTCAACTGAAAGCGCTAGCTCAAGCTCTGAAGCATCATTAACGACCTCCGAAGTAACGGAAACATCTATAGATAGCTCTACTGAACACCCTAGCTCAAGCTCTGACGCATCATCAGGAACTTCAAAAGAAACGGAAACATTTTTAGATAGTTCCCCTGAAAGTACGGAAACTGCTCTGAATAGTTCAACTGTAGAAAATCCCTCTGAAAAGACAAGGGCAGTCTCCAGTTCTGAAGATTTTTCCACTCCCGGGCCATCGTTGGAAGCCTCATCATCTACTAAAGATATAAGCAAAACTTATCACAATAACTCTAGCTCTGGAAATCCATTATCTACGTCTCCAATTCCGGTGCGTTCAGAAGCTAGTTCGACCAAAGGAAATACCTATGGACAGCGAACGACGTATTCATCTTACCCATATAAGCCAGAAACAGGCTCTCCGATTGGCACGCCAAACCGGGATCCTGATCCGATGTTCACTAGTGAAAGCTTAAGTGTAAAGAATTCTTTGCAAGCGGAAGAGAGTTCAGATTGCAGCTTCTTACCAAATGGCGCCTACGTTCGAGACTTCAAGTCATGTAACAAGTTCTATATATGTGCAAATGGACGCGCAATATCACGAAGCTGTCCGAGAAACTTGTATTTCGATATCAAGAAGAAGGTTTGCAATTTTCCCGGCCTAGTAGAATGCCTAATTGATGAAGGTCAAAGTATTAGCTCAAAAACTTCCGAAAGCACGATTGGAGCTTCATCGATATCTAAAACACTAAAGGCGAGCTTACCTAAATCTAATAAGTCCACATCAGATATGAATGATAAATCTCCTGATAACTCCATCTTAAATGTTGCTACAAAGTCTATGATTGCTTCTATTAAAAACCCAGAAAGACCACAACCTAATCAAGACATCTCCAATGTATTAGATATTTTCAAGAGTAATCAGGAATTCTCAACCTCAACTAAAACTGACATGTCCAAGGATGAACCATCTGAGAATTCACAAATGGTATACAGCAATGAGAACAGCAGTGATGTAAGAGAATCCACAGTTTTTCTAACAGAGACTGAGGAAAGTTCAGTAGTAGCACAACCATTTTTATTTAGCTCTACTGAAGACACTAGTTCAAGCTCTGAAGCATCATCAGGAACTTCAGAAGTAACGGAAACATCTTTAGATAGTTCAACTGAAAGCGCTAACTCAAGCTCTGAAGCATCATCAGGAACTACAGAAGTAACGGAAACATTTTTAGATAGCTCTACTAAAGATGCCAGCTCAAGCTCTGAAGCATCATCAGGAACTTCAGAAGTAACGGAAACATCTTTAGATAGCTCTACTGAAGACCCTCGCTCAAGCTCTGAAGCATCATCAGCAACTTCCGAAGTAACAGAATCATCTATAAATACCTCTACTACAGACGCTAACTCAAGCTCTGAAGCATCATCAGGAACTTCAGAAGTAACGGAACCATCTATAAATAGCTCTACTGAAGATGCCAGCTCAAGCTCTGAAGCATCAACAGGAACTTCAGAAGTAACGGAAACATTTTTAGATAGCTCTACTGAAAATTCCAGCTCAAGCTCTGAAGCATCATCAGGAACTTCAGAAGTAACGAAAACATCTTTAGTTAGCTCTACTGAAGACCCTCGCTCAAGCTCTGAAGCATCATCAGCAACTTCCGAAGTAACAGAATCATCTATATATAGCTCTACTTCAGACGCTAACTCAAGCTCTGAAGCATCATCAGGAACTTCAGAAGTAACGGAACCATCTATAGATAGCTCTACTGAAGACGCCAGCTCAAGCTCTGAAGCATCAACAGGAACTTCAGAAGTAACGGAAATATCTTTAGATAGCTCTACTGAAGACTCTGGATCGAGCTCTGAAGCATCATCAGAAACTACAGAAGTAACGGAAACATTTTTAGATAGCTCTACTGAAGATGCCAGCTCAAGCTCTGAAGCATCATCAGGAAGTTCAGAAGTAACGGAAACATCTTTAGATAGTTCAACTGAAAGCGCTAGCTCAAGCTCTGAAGCATCATTAACGACCTCCGAAGTAACGGAAACATCTGTAAATAGCTCTACTGAACACCCTAGCTCAAGCTCTGAAGCATCATCAGGAACTTCAGAAGAAACCGAAACATCTTTTGATAGTTCCTCTGAAAGTACGCAAACTGCTCTGAATAGTTCAACTGAAGAAAATCCCTCTGAAAAAACAAGGGCAGTCTCCAGTTCTGAAGATTTTTCCACTCCCAGGCCATCGTTGGAAGCCTCATCATCTACTAAAGGTATAAGCAAAACTTATCACAATAACGCGAGCTCTGGAAATCCATTATCTACATCTCCAATTCCGGTACGTTCAGAAGCTAGTTCGACCAAAGGAAATACCTATGGACAGCAAACGACGACGTATTCATCTTACCCATATAAGCCAGAAACAGGCTCTACGATTGGCACGCCAAACCGGGATCCTGATCCGATGTTCACTAGTGAAAGCTTAAGTGTAAAGAATTCTTTGCAAGCGGAAGAGAGTTCAGATTGCAGCTTCTTACCAAATGGCGCCTACGTTCGAGACTTCAAGTCATGTAACAAGTTCTATATATGTGCAAATGGACGCGCAATATCACGAAGCTGTCCGAGAAACTTGTATTTCGATATCAAGAAGAAGGTTTGCAATTTTCCCAGCCTAGTAGAATGCCTAATTGATGAAGGTCAAAGTATTAGCTCAAAAACTTCCGAAAGCACGATTGGAGCTTCATCGATATCTAAAACACTAAAGGCGAGCTTACCTAAATCTAATAAGTCCACATCAGATATGAATGATAAATCTCCTGATAACTCCATCTTAAATGTTGCTACAAAGTCTATGATTGCTTCTATTAAAAACCCAGAAAGACCACAACCTAATCAAGACATCTCCAATGTATTAGATATTTTCAAGAGTAATCAGGAATTCTCAACCTCAACTAAAACTGACATGTCCAAGGATGAACCATCTGAGAATTCACAAATGGTATACAGCAATGAGAACAGCAGTGATGTAAGAGAATCCACAGTTTTTCTAACAGAGACTGAGGAAAGTTCAGTAGTAGCACAACCATTTTTATTTAGCTCTACTGCAGACCCTAGATCAAGCTCTGAAGCATCGTCAGGATTTTCCGAAGTAACAGAATCATCTTTAGACAGTTATACTGAAGACACTAGTTCAAGCTCTGAAGCATCATCAGGAACTACAGAAGTAACGGAAACATCTTTAGATAGATCTACTGAAGATGCCAGCTCAAGCTCTGAAGCATCGACAGGAACTTCAGAAGTAATGAAATCATCTTTAGATAGCTCTACTGAAGACCCTCGCTCAAGCTCTGAAGCATCATCAGCAACTTCCGAAGTAACAGAATCATCTATATATAGCTCTACTGAAGACGCTAACTCAAGCTCTGAAGCATCATCAGGAGCTTCCGAAGTAACGGAACCATCTACAGATAGCTCTATTGAAGATGCCAGCTCAAGCTCTGAAGCATCATCAGGAACTTCAGAAGTAACGGAAACATCTTTAGATAGCTCTACTGAAGACTCTAGATCAAGCTCTGAAGCATCATCAGGAACTACAGAAGTAACGGAAACATCTTTACATAGCTCTACTGAAGATGCTAGCTCAAGCTCTGAAGCATCATTAACGACCTCCGAAGTAACGGAAACATCTTTAGATATCTCTACTGAACACCCTAGCTCAAGCTCTGAATCTTTATCTTTAGATAGTTCCCCTGAAAGTACGGAAACTGCTCTGAATAGTTCAACTGTAGAAAATCCCTCTGAAAAGACAGAGGCAGTCTCCAGTTTTGAAGATTTTTCTACTCCCGGGCCATCGTTGGAAGCCTCATCATCTACTAAAGGTATAAGCAAAACTTATCACAATAACGCGAGCTCTGGAAATCCATTATCTACATCTCCAATTCCGGTACGTTCAGAAGCTAGTTCGACCAAAGAAAATACCTATGGACAGCAAACGACGACGTATTCATCTCACCCATATAAGCCAGAAACAGGCTCTCCGATTGGCACGCAAACCCGAGATCCTGATCACATGTTCACTAGTGAAAGCTTAAGTGTAAAGAATTCTTTGCAAGCGGAAGAGAGTTCAGATTGCAGCTTCTTACCAAATGGCGCCTACGTTCGAGACTTCAAGTCATGTAACAAGTTCTATATATGTGCAAATGGACGCGCAATATCACGAAGCTGTCCGAGAAACTTGTATTTCGATATCAAGAAGAAGGTTTGCAATTTTCCCAGCCTAGTAGAGTGCTTGATTGATGAAGGTCAAAGTAATAACTCAAAAGAACCTTCAGCGTTACCTGAGAAAAATCTTGATAGTGTCACGGATGATACAAAATCAAAATTGAACAACGGGTTGTCCTCTTCTCCCATAACTAAAATAACTACCGAAAGTACGATTGGAGCTTCATCGGTATTTAATACATTACAGGGCCGTTTACCTCAAGCTGATAAATCTTCAACAGGTATGAATAACAAATTGCTGAACAGTTTCAACTCAAAAGATGTAACAAAACTCTCGAGTGCTTCCACTGAAAATGTTAAAGGCGCTTTTAAATCCCTAAATGAAATCCCTGAAACACCAAAGTCTAAACAGGACAGCTCCATTGCATTCGATAATTTAACGACTAAAGAACCATTCGCCACCTCAACTAAAACTGACATGCCCAAGGATACACTAACTGAGAATTCACAAATGGTATACAGCAATGATGTAGAAAAACTCTCGGTTCTCCCAACAGAGAGTGAGGAAACTTCAGATTGCAGGTTATTACCGAATGGCGCGTTTCTAAGGGACTTAAAATCTTGTGGAAAGTTTTATGTATGTACAAATGGGCGTCCCATACCCCGACACTGTCCTGGAATTCTATATTTTGACATCAAGAAAAAAGTATGTAATTTCCCCAGTTTAGTAGACTGCACCAACGATAAAAAAGAATCCTACGCTAATAAGAAACCTTTGTCTCGGCCTATTGCCAGCGAAGGCTTCATTGCGTTAACAAAGAAGCCCACACTTCCAGATTGTAGCTCATTAGAAAATGGAGCCTATCTTAGGGATGCCACGTCATGCAGCAAATATTTTGTATGTGCCAACGGTCGCGCTATACCACGGGAATGTCCAAAGGGTCTTCACATCGACACAAAGATAAAATATTGCAATTTCCCTAGTCGAGTGGACTGTGCAGTAGATGACGCAACATCAACAAACAGTTCCGAACATCTACGAGATATTTCTTCGACGGTTTTAGGAAAGCCCGACTGTAGGGATAAACTGGATGGAACCACCATACGCGACTCGAAGCTCTGTAATAAGTATTATGTGTGCTTGAACGGAACTCCAGCAACTCATTATTGTACACCTGGAGAATGGTTTGACCTTAATCGACAAGTCTGTGACCAAAAACGTTTGGTGGAGTGCAGTAATTGAGGAGTTGTTAGATGACAGTTCGTAGGAGATTATATAACTCAAATTATAGTATGTATTTTAAAGGTGAAAGGGTATACATGTGAATTAGAAAACATTTAATATTTGGTAATGGTGTTTGTTATATCTAAGAAATTGTACACACTTATATGAACTTTATCCAGTGTAATTCGACAAAGTACTCTCTAACTTAAAGTCTTTTACAGGGAATAAATCATCTAATTAATTAAAGAAGAGCGTTGTCCTTTGATATGCTATGCTACACTATAAACTAACACATACTACGAGTAAGCACTCTATAACTATCTTCCTACTTATTAGCTGTGGTACAAGTAAATCTAATCAATAATTTCGTTATTAATTACATTTTCCACTAAGAAATTTTCAGACTCCCTTCAAGTCAAGTCGCATATAAATGTATGTAGGTGCCAGTAGGACTTGGCAGTTAGTCCTTGAAGAGTGGCGACAAATTACAGGACATGCCGCAAACAACTGCCAAGTGGGGGACAGCGTGAAATCGATTTTGTTCCAGGGCAATTCACGTGACAAAGTCAAGCCAGACATTAGACGTTTCAAGTTACACATGGCATGTGATAAGAAACGCCGACACCTCATCAAGAGCCACCCCGGAACAGCCCCTTGTCAACGCGAGTGGCTGCTGCAGAAGTACATGGACATTTTAAAGTACGTGTATGTACAAGGATCCTCCTAGTCCTGGCCACAAAGTTGTAAATGATTTTATGATGGAGACTCGATAGTTGAGTGCTTCCCAAGAATATTAATGCCTTTATTATGGCAGACCCTTTTAGCATTGTTAGGTTAGGTAGTGAAAGGTAAGTTTATATGGACAGCGAATTGGGCGCCAAAAACTTGAGTACAGTTAAATACTGTTATAAATGCCAGAGCTACCACTATGACAGAGCTTGCCATGGGAATACTGAACATTACAGAGCGCAGCCAAGAGAGCTACAGGGAGAGTTTATGGGGTGCGTCTGACTGGCGCTCTGGGTGGTTGTTGGTTTGGTAACCGCGACAACGCCGGCTATTGTCAAAATGCAGCCAAAGGTCGCAGTTGGTTTTCGTATATAGCGAGCAGAGTGACATCTTTAATTTAAGAAATGATATTAGTGAACTAAAAACAACAGCTCAATTGACAACGAGTGATGCTAAAATGTAATGCATCCAAATAAAATGCATTAACGAGCGCCAAGTTTATAGTTATCAATTTTAGTGCAAACGAGAGTACAATACAAATTGACGCGCTGCCACCTCCACCCATGGGCCAAAGTGTATTATTGTTGTCTTGCTCGCACAGTGACCAAAATTCAATCGATAAACTTAACAGCGGGCTGCCAACTTAATGTTAAACGTGAGATGCTAACTTAGTCGCCATTGGGTCTAGTGACGAGTATTCGCAGTCGCAGTGGAAACGTTGAGACGTGCAGACGGAAACGTGCAAACAGCAAACGCTACAAAGTGCTTGTGTCCTCTGTGTGTATGTGTGTCCTGTGATATGTGAGAATGTAAAATGCAATGTAAGTACACAAATAAATATGAGTGCCTCGCTATTAAAACAAAAACAAACACACAACTTTGATAAAGTTAATAAACAAGCCAAGTGCAAGTCACCAACAGCACAAGGAGGCGCTGTTTTACACAGTGTGAGTATTAACTCGTCTGCAGCCAGCAACGGGCGTTAACTCAGGTAAAGCCTTCTTAGCCCGCAACTGGGCATAGGGCATTGTAGTTTTGGCTGTCAAAAGAAAGAAGGACTGCTACAAGCGTCCATTGCCCAGCAACAAAAACAAAAACAAAAGCAACAACAACAACAACCACAACAACAAAAACACACACAAAAGGCGCATAGAAAATTGCTAGCAGTGTAGTAAAAGCAAGGCAAAAAGTAGCGAGTAAGAGCGTCACACCACCCCGCTCCCACACACACACACACACACACACGCACAGGCAATGCCCCCCAGCAGAGGCGGCAGCAGCAGCAAGTGCTTTGTCGGTTTTGAGGGTTGTTGTTGCTGTTGCAGCGGTTGTAGCCGTTTGTCTTTTGCGCCTGTGCCAGGGGGTTGCTTGGATTCAGTGCGGCATCACGCGCTGCATATGTATATATGTGTATGTGTGTGTGTAACGGTTAATCTCATTCATCAGAGAGCTGAGTTTTACACATTTTTACGCCTGCGAGTATACTACAAACGTTGCGAACGAACAGTGCCGATGGCTCTCGTCTTGCGTCGCTCGTGCGCCTCCCACACACACACACACCGCCGCACACCGAAATATTTAACAGCGCTCTCTTTGTGATAGCAGAGAGCAACGCTCAGGCTGGCTGTTAACGTTGCTGTCTCGCTTGCGCGCTCAGCGTGCTTAGGCGTAGTAAGTGGTCGATTTTAAAAGTCCTTCACGTACATACTTGTGTATGTTTGTATGTACACTGTAAAAGTAGTGTCAAGCCCTGTACATAGGCATATCCATATACCTATATATCCATATACATATGGCATCTACATACTTATGTTGTGTATATAGCAGTATGTGGAATTTTCGTATCCAGGGTCAGGATGTGTGTAATGGCATATCATTCTGTTGCGTTTTTATGTGTAGGCTCGTTTAGGTGTAGACACACGCAGATGAGTGTGTACGACAGGTGTAAGAATAGTTGGTTGACCAGTGTCGAAGTTAGTTTTTTTCCCGCTATACATATGTAGTTTTTTGCTCGCACATCCCAGATGCGTATGCTTGCGCTGGCAGTGGTATTAATCATTAAGATGACCTCGACCCTTTCACGTCTCCTCCCCCGGTTCGGGAAATGTCTGTCAGGGTTATTTGATATGTCGTCTGTCAGTTTTTGTGCTGCGTTGGGCACAAATGAGAAAACTGCCTACTGCTAAACATAAAAATAAATAAATAAATGTGATTGCGATTGCGGTTTGTTGTTGCGGATTTGTCCGCAGCCTCTCATCCGCCCAACCTTTCCAATCTGTCCATCTCCTCATCCTCCTATTGCTATGGAATCGGGTTTGCCCAGTCCACGCTATTAATCTGTCCAAATCCATACCGAGTACATGGACTCTTGTACATATTTAGCTTTTGCGTTTGCTCTTATCATACTTAGTCGTAGTCGTGTCAGTTTTGCGTCTTGGGATTGACCCAGTTGTCACTCGCTCAGACACTGAGCCATTTTCACTTCAACTCAACATCGTCGTCCCATTTTGTCATCGCTGTCTTCCAGCACACAATCCTATCGCAGCTGAATCTGAAACTCATGATTTGGCACTTTTGACGCTCAAGGAAATAAGCGGTATAAGTGGCTTCCGAGGGAAGCTACGGAGTATAAAAAGGTTTTCGGCTTGTGATTGGAGTTTGATAATCAAATATTGACAGCAAATCAGAGTGTGCGGCAACAAAAATATTTGAGATGAGCGATATGGTTATTTTGCCGTCACAATGACAGTTGTGACTGTACAGAAAATGTTCCAGTGTGTTTTGAAGCATCATTTAAAAATAGTTATTATTATTAAACTTAGCCAAACAACGAAAACGTTCTTCCGAATTGGGCTGTGGAAAGTTTTCCTTCTTATTGAATACCGAAAGATGGTCTGTGACTGTTAACATCGATATTGTACTGTTAATTTGAATATTAGTTTTAACATCGTGACAGCGACGGCGGAACTCTTACTCTCGATATTCTGTTCGAAAAAATAAATTCGGAAGAAATTGGCTGAGTGTTAAAAAGGAATCCTAATAGTAGATACGTTTAGTTCTTTATAATTTAGTGTAGTATTTGTGGTTTCGGTTGTGTCTTTGTGTTACATAGAATAAACAAATCAGCTAAGTATTTTTTTGTGGCTTGATGGAAAGGAATGCGCAGGTCTTGAGCATTATTGACCGGACAGGACCTGCCAAACGCGCACCTTGTTGTCTGAGTAGCCGGCAAAGAGGGCTTGCCCATCAATCGACCAGGCCAGCGACAGACACTGTGGTAAATCACCCTTAGCGGTTGCCACCACATCCTCCAACCACAGATCAAATACAGCCTTCTTAGAGGCCAAGTCCCAGACAACAATCGATGAGCCACAGGCCACACATAGCCAATAACGACTAGGCGAGAAGGACATTGCATTAACCACATCATGATGGTCCAGCGGATACAGATTGCGACCATCGCTCAGATCCCAGAAGAGCACCTTAGCATCCTTGCCGCCCGATGTACATAATGAACCGTCCGGCGAGACTGCCACCGTGGTGAGGTAGCCAGTGTGGCCATGATGATTGTTACGCAGCTTGCAGTGGGTCAAATCCCATACTTTTACGGTACGATCCCAGCCGCACGAAACGATCAGCGGATTGGAATGCTTGGGTGAGAAACGCACGCAGGATACCCAATCGGAGTGACAGTCATCGGTTATGGTATACTTGCAATCCGCCAGAGTATTCCACAGCTTGATAGTACGATCACGAGAACCCGACACTATCTGACGATTGTCCGGTGAGAAGGCCACCGACAGCACATCCTTAGTGTGTCCCTCAAAGCGGTGCGTGGTGGCGCTGGCGGTCAGATCCCACAGGCGGATAGTACGATCCCAGGAGCCCGACAGCGCAAAGTTACCATCCGATGAAAGTACCACATCGCTTATAAAGTGCGAATGTCCATAGTTTCGTTTCAACGTATACCCATAATTATTGAGGCTTTCGCGGGTCAAGCGCCATACAATGATGGTCTTGTCACGGGATGATGATACCAACAGATCCGGATCGTAGGGATGGGGTGCCACCTGAGTCACCCAGCCACTATGACCACTCAGAACGCCAGCTAGTTGAATGGTCTCCGGCATTTTGTGCTTTAATCTCTATTTATTTTCGAGTTCTACACAAAAATCCAAATTCACACCTAGTTTTCTATACAAGTCAACGATAAACTTGTTGATTCCTTAATAATATTCAATTGACAGCTTATACTAAATCTACTACCACACAAAATTTGAAAGGTCGCATGTACTATAACAATATGACAAATAAAGCTAAAGCCACATTCCCGCATGCGACAAACATGTGGCATATGCTGCCGCATGTACATGTGAGCTGAAAATATATCGAGTAAAGGATATGTCGCATCTGAGCATAAGCTGAACATTATTCCAAATGACCATAGATACAATGTCGCATGTGTCGCATATTTAATACATTTCAGACTTTAGAAAGACTAAACATCTGGTAGAATTGGATTGAAAGTAAATGTGTTTTAGGGCGGCGAGTGTATGGAATGTGCTATACATGTTTACTTTCACTAACGGCGACAGTCCAAATACCATCATATTTTTGAAATTTATTGAGGAAAGAACCGAACAGAAATCAAATTAAGTAACATGCAATATAACCTTTCCGTGGTCATCTATCAATATTTAAAAGCTGGACAATTGTTCTACATTATTTCTGTAGAAGGGCGCGTGTGTTTCGTAGGCGTTTGCATGTTACCGCTAAAGTACTTCCCCCGGCTAGTACTTTGGGGCGATGACGTCAAATGAAAAATGACGTGGAGCAACGCGAAAGCCAAAGCCAGACGTCGGCACCTGGAACAAAAGCCAAAAAGGAAAAGGATAAACAAGAAACCAGTTAAAATTGCTTTAAAATGCACATGCATAAGGGCGTGTGTGTGTGTGTCTGTGTGTAGGTGTGTGGTGTGTGTGCATGTGTGAAGAGGGGGCGCTGGCCAAAACAATGCGGCTTTTCGACGACTCGCCTGAAAAATTACTCATACGGCAATGAAATACGAACGCACAACAGGCAAGCGTTGTAGGTGTGTGTCTAGGTGTAAGTGTGTGTGTGTGTGTGTGTGTAGCTGGCGCCAGCAACGTAACTGTTGTTGTTGCTACTGCTGCTGCTGCTGCTGCCAGCGCTGTTGGCAGTCCCCATTCAGCAGACAAATGGACATGGCCAAAGACGGGTGGCCAGACTGACTGGCAGACAAGCGAGACGGACGGAGTGGAGTGCAGTCAGTGGATGGAAGGGAGGCAGGAGGCACGGGGCACCAAATTGAGCCAGAGACACCGACAACGAGTCCTTTTGCAATCAGCCGGCGAGCTGTTGATGGGGCAAGGGAGCGATGGCATGCATGCGGGTGTTGGATGAAGTGTTGCCAACATGCATACATAAAAACACTTTGCTGTTACATATCAAGTAATTTCTTTTGTTTATAACGGACCAGCAGTTAATACTGGTGTATGTATGAATGTATGTATTGTATGTATTTATATTCGCTGTTTGTTCTTCCTTTTTTTGTGAATTTAATGTACTGTTCGTAATGGAAATTCGTGAATGTTTACTCAAGGCAATGCAAGCTACTGCGCTACTTACTTTTTATACCCATTAACAATGTCTAAAAAGCGTATAAAATAAATAATAATGAAACGCAAAGATATGAAAGAATAAGACTGAAGAAGACAGTTCTGATCTAAAGGATATAACGCAAGATTTGAATTTCGCGGCATTTGATTAATAATTTGAATATTAAAGTAATATGTACAAATGACAAATGTAAAAGGACCCTAACTATTAAGCTTTCGCTTGCAGCACTACGAAATATGTATCAAATAAATAAATAAATAATAAATTCTATAAAAGATATATGCCAGTCTTGGAGTCTAGTTATCCAAGAGGCATTTCCATACCTATTACATATTATTTTAATCATTAAACCAAGTTTGAAGCATCAGAGTCTTTACTTCCACATTTGCTTTATGATTATTAACAAAGAAGTCATTCATAAAACTATGATTAGAAATCAATTCTAGGTAAGAATGTGTGTTGGGGTCTGTAGACCTAAGTAAACTGGTTAATTCCGATTAGTTTAAACTTTAAACACTTCTTATAATATTCAAAAAGCGTCTGAAACCTCTATAGTGCGAGTGTTTTTAAGAACTTTTAAATTAAAAAGTATTCAACACGACGTATACCCAATTTCATGATCATATTTTATTTATTTATTTAGTTATAAATTTAAATGTTACAATTAATTCTAAATTAAAATGATATTGTTTATAACAAGAGCAATGATCGCACTCAGGCTTGATCATATTTATTCTAAAAACCTAAAATATATCACAAAGGATATATCCCGAGCTACAGCTTTATACACACCACTTTACAGACCTATAAATATAGCTCTTAGACTTTTTATTGATCAATACAATGATTATCTCGAAAAACATAACCCTTTCCTAGAGTTACTATCCTTAAAGCTGTCCTTTATTTGGCTTCATTTGAGGGCACATCATAAATAATATAGAATAAATGATAGCGGCTAAATTGAAAGAGTAACAAAGCCCTTTTCCACATATAGTGCTACCATTTACTATATAGAGACCTGAATAACACACAGGAATAAAACTCCAAAGCGATTGCCCCGTTGAAACCCCACAGGGCCATTAATTGTATGGCAGTCTACATAATTTATTTTTGGTTCACTCTTCCATTGTCTTTGCTATTTTGTTTATTACGTTTTATGTTGTGCTACGCACCTACACACACACACACACACACACACACACACACACACACACACCACACACACATACACATACACTTGTCAGTTGTTATTGTTAGTTCTGTTTGTTTCGCCTGTCTAAAGCGGCTTTAGACGTGTTGTTGCTTTTGGGCTTTTGATTTTTTTTGTTGATATGCTGCCGGTGTTTGTAATTTATGCGGCTTCCCCTAGCCGCCCCCAGACCGACAACAACATCACCAAGTTACAATACCAACAAAAAATTACATTTTACGCTCTTTTGGCTCAACAAAAATGTCCTTTCCTTTTGTACACCTCCCGTAGCCCTACTAAAAACTGAAGTTGTTACTATTCAAACAGTTTTTTTAATTTTTAAAGTTTACCATCTTTGTAAACCATACTCGCTAAACTTTTTTAAGCGTAATTAATATTTCATATTGCTTTTCAAAGTGTAATGACAGGAAATGGTATTCTGTGCTTCTGCTGTTTACTTGGTTGCCACTTTAATCTATTCCCATTAATAAATTACGAGTAACCAAAGAATTTTCAAAGATTTTAAAACATTGCTAGCTAATCACGCCGCATAAGACTGGCCAAGCAAATTGGTTGCCATGGCAGCCAGGATAGCAATAACAGCAACAACTATAGCAACAGCAACAGCAACAACACAAATAAATTCACATTAATTCCTTGTGTATATACATAAAATATATATATTTATATACCAGTATACATATACATGTAGAGAAATTCTTACTTTTCAGTCATTAGCCGCGGCTTGTTACTGTGCCTCAACATTTATCTTAAATTATCTCTTTAATGATATTTGTTAGCGCACAATTACCATTCAGAATTGATGGAAATTATGTATGTACTATATTATACTTGATTATATAGCCCCACATTTATCATACATCTTTAATATAGGCGCTTTTATTACAATATTATAGCAGTATAAGATATCTCAATCAAGCTCTTTAGATATCAACTCAGCCAGCATTTTGAAGCATTATCATACATTTATTAGCTTTCTAAAACTTAATTAACTATATTATATAGCTGTCATTGAAATCATCTATCGAAAATCGAATTTTTTAAGAAAATCTTTGCTGCTTTCTAAAGTTATCATAGGAATACTTTGATTATTATCACTTCAAAGGTGCTCAATCATCCTTTTCTTAAGTTTTTCTCCTGTTTAGTTTTGCTTAATTATCCCTCTAAAGTACAATGTTTTATTTAGAGCTAATGGTCATCTATTTAAACCATTTAGTGCTTTAATAATATTGGAAAAAGAACTCGAAATTTTACTAATCGTATGGAGATATAATCAAAATGAAGTGCGAGAAATCCTGTAGCAGAAAATGAAACTGCGAGTGCTTTTTTCTTAATCCAAATCAAAACCTCAAAGCAACTGCAATGAAATTGCCTTAAGAAGATAGCCTAAGCCGCAATTTGTCAGTCGGCTCGTCGGAAAAGTCAAAGCGTATATCTGGAAAATAAGGAAAACTATAATCAAATTTAATTAAAGGCGAAATTGGAGCGCTCGAAGGATAACAAACAGTGCGCGTGTATGTGACACATACCAAGTCCGAGTCCTGAATGGTCCAGAGACATAGAGAGAAAGAGCGTGGGGAGGGAGTGAGTGGTGGAAGGCGGGGTTAGCTACTGGGACTGCTGCAAGCAAATAAAGCACAACAAAATATGTGTGATAAATTTTTTTCTGCTGTTGCTCCTGTTTCTGTTGCCGCTGCTGCTGCTTTTGGCTTCTCATTATTATTTTGCCTTTTATGTGGCACAAAATAGAATGAGTGGAGTGGAGCAGGGGTGGGGGTTGGGGGTTCGGATAAAACACACCCCGCAACCGAGCGGCCGCCCCTAAGCTCTCGGCTTCACTCCGGCCTGCCGTTGATTTCTAATGTGATAAACTTTTGATGGCACAAAGGCGCTGCCAGGCCAGGCCAGCCGCTGTCCCATGGCGCTCGGCCTGCAGTTGGCCACTGTATACCAGGCGCTGGCCCCCACCGCCCACCACCCAACGCCCCTCGGCCCCACAAGCCCCTGCTTTAGGAGTACTGAACGGCAGCAGCTGCGCCAGGCGGCTCTTTAAAATGAACACTAGTTTCTTATTACCCAGTCATGCAGTTGAAGCTCATTATTATTTCAAACGCGCACACTCACACAAAATGATAAACTGTGCAACGCTGCGTATACGTAATATCTCGTTTGCCATGCACTTTTAAATGCGCATACGCCCCCCCTGCTCGCCCTTTGCTGGGCTTCTTCTTAGCGCTTGAATAAAATTATGCATAGATTCCACGATTTATGTGATACTTACTATATTTATCGATAGACTGCGAAGCAGGCCAAGCTGGTGGAGAAAATACCTAATACAATTGTCAGTTCTCTGCTGGCAACACAGAGAAGTGAGCTAATTGGGTTAGTAACTAGAGGTGTATGCACTCTGTGAAATACCATATTTTACAGAGAGTATTTTAACATTGTCACAAAATGTGTAACGCATTGAAGTAGATGTTTACGACGCCACAAAGTATACCGCAATATACTCTATATATACTAGTATAGTCAGTCTTGTTTAGCATGAACAGATGAGTTGAGGTAACCTTCTCCTTCTGTCTGTCGGCTTCTATGTAAGCTAGTCTCTTAATCTTAAGACTTAACCTTTCTTCATTTAGTAATAGATAATACATCTATAATATATAGATCTAGTAGCTGGAATGTACGAAACAAACAAGAATAGCACTCTCTCCCTCCCGTGCCTTCTGATTTTTTTATAGGGTATGAACAACTTAGAAACCGATCTAACAAATACCTTTCCTCACATACTGACCTCGTCCGTGATGACGGCTGCGAGTAGATTTTTCAAGTTTCATTCAACATTTTCCGCCCGTGGAGTTAGAGTTTCCAAAGTTCATCGCAAATCAAGCACTTACAAGTAAGAACGTTACAGTCGGACGCAACTGATTGCAGAATACTCTGTTCCCATCTTGACACTTCATAAATTGAGGGTATACACCACCATGTGTACCAAGTTTGGTTTCTATAGCTTCTATTGCGTTCATCCAGGACAGACGGGCATTTCGCAAACCTTCGGGAACAGAGTATAAAAAGAGGTTTTCAAATAACACCACAGCAGCTCCAGCTACTGGGTGCAAAGAAAAGAGTAATCATCCTCGCCACCAACTTTAAATAGTAATAAAAAGGTGAGATCTGAAGATTTGAGATAGTTAGCACCGAACGATAGTTTTTATAAATAAAGATAAAACACTAATAGATTTGTAGCCGTCTTCTAAGACAACTATATGAAACTATACTTTAAAACAAGCTACTTTAAATATATACATTAACCTATACAGCAAACAATATTCGTCGAATAGAATGGCACATCTTCAGTTTCCGCCCATCTATTCTAATTCCTCTAAAAGAAGTCTAATTTAAACAAAGTAATGAAATGATATACGGGTAGACACATTTTAATTTATTGTTTCCCCCAAGCGGAAATGCACTTTCTAATTGCTCATAGTTTTCTCTATTCTTGCAGGCTGGATGACAAATGCAGCAACTGACAATTAATACGAAATCGGGGCAAAATGTCTGAGCGGGCAACTGACTGAGCATTGAAATATTGCGCATACGCCGCGTGGGCGACGACAGAAACTCATAAATGAATGGTTTTAATTGCTTAACAATGACATTCGCTGGGACAAATACAGAGAGAACAAAAGGAAAAATGTTTGCAATATCAATAGCAACAACAACAACAACAACAGTCACAAAAACAATAAAAGCTTTGGCCAGCAGCTGCAGCAGTGAAAATCGTGGAAATTGTGAAATACGAGAAAATTGAGCCAGCAAAATGCTGCTGATGCCAACATCATGTGGCCCGGGGCCACCAGCGGACGCACACGCTATTGACCTTAGCTTAACCCACAATCGTACACGTATCCGGCTACGGACAGCGACCCAGAGCCCGGCCAAGCCGGCCAACCCGGCAAACCTGGCAAACCCGGCAACGGGCATTCCCAAATGGCTTCTAATGCTCATCATGCTTTTGGCCATTGTGGCCCAAGCGCCGCAGCACCAAGTAACCGCCGAGAAGAGCAAACACTGTGAGTATTTACACATATACACATTTATACTTATATATATATATATATATGCCATCGAAATATCGAAGTTTTGGCCAACTTTTACCCTTGTCCTCTGTTCACTTTAGTTTCGGAAAACAATTTGTCCTTTTACTTTGCAACTAGCTGCAAATAATTTCGTTGACAAACATGAAAGTTTCGTTATATTTATGCGAGGACTTTAATTTTGTTCTGACACTGGAATAATTTGATTAATTTCTAAAACTTGCTGTAACTAAAATTTCATCAATTTTATGTAATTCATTTAAGCTGCAACTATTGAGTGCACTGCGGGCTTAGATAATTTATATTTAGTATATTCTCTTTGTTGAAAAAGGCTAAAACCAAAGCAAATGCAGTAATAAATATTCAAGATATACTATGTGGCAAAGAAGAACATCAATTATAAGTGGCCTTAGGCGTCATTTGAGCCAAAAGCAAATGATTGATAGCTTATAGATAAGTTATAAGGTCAATTCAGCTGACTAGTTGTAGAATCTAAATACAATTCGGAAGAGAAATGTAAAGCAGGACAGAAATGCTATAATATTTATTTATAACAAGTAAGAGTTAAAATATTAAGGGAAGATTTCTAAATTAGTTAGTGAAAATACATTTTTTTAGCTTACTTCAAGTGAATAATCGAAGTTCAATAAGTCAATTGCAATGTCAACAAGCCAAGCACAACAATTTCCAAGTAAATTTAATACATTTTGATATTTTCTTTTGGTTTTTATATGCTTTTGTTTCGGCTCCTGTTGTGTTGTCCACGTATCAAAATATTTGCAGCCAATGTGGTTTATGTGTGATTTGCTGCTTTTCTTTGGCAGGACAATAAAATTTCATCGATGAAATGTAATAAAAGTGCATAAAAATGTTGTTAAAAAGCGCACACAGAACAGCAAAATGCTCAAACTATAAAATATATACACACACACACACACACACACAAAGGCAGGCATATGTGTGTGTGTGTGTGTTTTGTGCTGGTTTTGTGGTAATTCATTCACATTGTAGAGATATTGTTTATGCGAAGAATAAACAACATATAAATACAATTTTACGATGAGAAGGCAACTTGCATACTAAGCAGCTTGTCACAGGCATACGTGTGTGTGTGTGTGTGTGTGTTGTGTGTGTGCAAGGATGTACAAGGACATGCGAGACAGCCCAAGCATTAACAAATACCCAACAAATTTTAATCAAAGCTGTAATAACAAAGTAAATGTCAAGGTTTCTACTTATCTATATATATTAACAAGTAAGAATGCTCTAGTTGAGTATTCCCGACTACGAAACTCCCTGTACCCAGGTCTAAAACTTCCAATCATTTCTACGTCCACTAACACATACATACACACATACACAAAGCCGCACACACACGAGCCACTGCGTAAGCGAGGCATTTTAAGTGGTGGCTGTGCTTCTTCTTCCCCTCTTGCTGCAGCACTGAATCTTCCTTCGTCAATAACTTCCGTGTTTATTATCCGATCAATTTGAAATTTGGACAGTAGATTAAGAGTGACTAAAGTATCGTACATGCTAAATTCCAAAGCTATATCTTTAAAAGTGTGTCTGTAAAACGTTTTGATCGAATTACGGGGTAACGGGAGAACGGGGAGAGATATTTGGGATCAGAAACAAACTTGATCTACGTATGGTATACAGGAACCTACATTCCAAATTTGGTGTCTCTAGCTCTTATAGTTGCTGAGATCGACGCGTTCGTACGGACAGACAGACAGACGGACATGGCCAAATGGAAATCTCTTTTGATACTGATCAAGAATATATATACTTTATAGGGTCGGAGATGTCTCGTGTTGCCTGTTACATACATTTGCACAGATCCAATAGAGAGTAATAATGCACTTTCATCTAAATATTTTGTCGGGCAAGGCTGGGGTATTACAGGCTAGTGTTACATACATATATATGGACTAATATCTATCACTTACAATATTTTATCAAATCTTATGAATATATTAGCGTGTTACACACCATGGGTGAATTAGATTACAATACATTATGTGGAATTGGACTGCATTCGTGAATCGTAATCCATCGCCAAAGAGCTGAATCGAAGCTGGTGATATGTCCACTCCATCGTCCTACATCTATGTCCTACATCTGTGGCCATCCGTAGGTGAGCACGCCGAACAGATCGGCCACACTGCGGCAGTTCAAGAAGTCAAGCTGGATGAGGATGCTGCAGAACTGACTTCAAAGATGGGCTAATTCATTGTGCTGCTTATTAATTAAATACACTACGAACTCAGTTTTAACCATATTTATGTATATTTTTATATTTTATTTATATAAACAATCAATTTAATTATTATTTGACTTTTATTTTTCTTTGGAGTAATCTTTAAGTTTTCATTGCACTGCAAAAGCTTACTCTTACCAAAATTCGGCTTGGCGAGGTATCGATCAGAATTCAACGATAATGGGTTCATGTTATTTATCAAACTACTATTAAAATAGCATTGTAGTGGATTGAAGAAAATGTTATCATATGTATGTTATCATACTGTGAACGCGCTGTTAACCGTCTGTTAGAGTAAAGTTAGCACACTGTTAACCCTCTGTTATAGTAATGTTATCGTCATGTTAAGTTTCTGTTGATAACGTACTACTTTTATTTACATGGTTGAATAACAGTCGTTTAGCTGTCATATTTAATCACTGTATTTGCCGTCGATCTGGTATATTTTGCAATTTTCGGATCACAAATTGGAAAGTTGAAATTTGCAACGACAGCTAAGGCTATGCAGCAAGATTTTCTAGATTAAGATCAGCAGCCCAAAAGTAAGCAACAAATATTTTGAATTTCTGCACACACATATGGAACGGTTTTCTAGTAGCTCCCATTTAGCCATATCCTTGTAGATTTTAAAAGGACCTTGTGCGTTAGGATCGTAAGGACCTACTCTATCGATTGGCATTCAAGGATTATGGGGTCATCTAAGGACCATCGACTTGTAAATTTTCAGTCCGAGGGCGAAAGGAATCGTGCCCAAAATACAAAATACTCAATATCTTGGGAACTACAAGGACGAATTTAATGTCCTTTGGCCAGTTGGTAGCCCTGATAATGCCAAGTTGTCTGACACAGGACTCGTCAGGATACGCAAGGATACGGCCGAGATATCGCCACTTTTCTGTATAGAGAAAAGTCCTTATTTCTCAGCTCCTGTAAGGATTTTCGACCATTGGGTTATACCTCCGGATTTGACAGGATAAGTCCTATCTTTTTGCCAAAGGACATCAAAATCGTCCTTGAAATGACCGAGTTACAGGCGATTTTGTGATTTTAGATCCTTTTTGCTGACCTACCCCCTTGCAAAAAAATGAAGTGTTTTTTTCGGAGAAATCCTGGAAATCCTTGAATGCCAATCGATAGTCCTGATTCCTACGAGTACAGAAATGTATGTGTTTTCGAAATCCTTAAGGATTTGGCCAAGTTATAGGTAAAAGGATGCCGCAAGATTTTGTGGCTTAAGATCAGCAGCAGCCCAAAAGTAAGCAACAAATATTTTGAATTTCTGCACACACATATGGAACGGTTGGTTTTCTAGTAGCTCCCATTCAGCCATATCCTTGCAGATTTTTAAAGGACCTTGTGCGTTAGGATCGTAAGGACCTACTCTATCGATTGACATTCAAGGATTATGGGGTCATCTAAGGACCATCGACTTGTAAATTTTCAGTCCGAGGGCGAAAGGAATCGTGCCCAAAATACAAAATACTCAATATCTTGGGAACTACAAGGACGAATTTAATGTCCTTTGGCCAGTTGGTAGCCCTGATAATGCCAAGTTGTCTGACACAGGACTCGTCAGGATACGCAAGGATACGGCCGAGATATCGCCACTTTTCTGTATACAGAAAAGTCCTTATTTCTCAGCTCCTGTAAGGATTTTCGACCATTGGGTTATACCTCCGGATTTGACAGGATAAGTCCTATCTTTTTGCCAAAGGACATCAAAATCGTCCTTGAAATGACCGAGTTACAGGCGATTTTGTGATTTTAGATCCTTTTTGCTGACCTACCCCATTGCAAAAAAATGAAGTGTTTTTTTCGGAGAAATCCTGGAAATCCTTGAATGCCAATCGATAGTCCTGATTCCTACGAGTACAGAAATGTATGGGTTTTCGAAATCCTTAAGGATTTGCCCGAGCTATAGCTAAAAGGATGCCGCAAGATTTTGTGGCTTAAGATCAGCAGCAGCCCAAAAGTAAGCAACAAATATTTTGAATTTCTGCACACACATATGGAACAGTTTTCTAGTAGCTCCCATTCAGCCATATCCTTGCAGATTTTAAAAGGACCTTGTGCGTTAGGATCGTAAGGACCTACTCTATCGATTGGCATTCAAGGATTATGGGGTCATCTAAGGACCATCGACTTGTAAATTTTCAGTCCGAGGGCGAAAGGAATCGTGCCCAAAATACAAAATACTCAATATCTTGGGAACTACAAGGACGAATTGAATGTCCTTTGGCCAGTTGGTAGCCCTGATAATGCCAAGTTGTCTGACACAGGACTCGTCAGGATACGCAAGGATACGGCCGAGATATCGCCACTTTTCTGTATACAGAAAAGTCCTTATTTCTCAGCTCCTGTAAGGATTTTCGACCATTGGGTTATACCTCCGGATTTGACAGGATAAGTCCTATCTTTTTGCCAAAGGACATCAAAATCGTCCTTGAAATGACCGAGTTACAGGCGATTTTGTGATTATAGATCCTTTTTGCTGACCTACCCCCTTGCAAAAAAATGAAGTGTTTTTTTCGGAGAAATCCTGGAAATCCTTGAATGCCAATCGATAGTCCTGATTCCTACGAGTACAGAAATGTATGGGTTTTCGAAATCCTTAAGGATTTGGCCAAGTTATAGGTAAAAGGATGCCGCAAGATTTTGTGGCTTAAGATCAGCAGCAGCCCAAAAGTAAGCAACAAATATTTTGAATTTCTGCACACACATATGGAACGGTTGGTTTTCTAGTAGCTCCCATTCAGCCATATCCTTGCAGATTTTTAAAGGACCTTGTGCGTTAGGATCGTAAGGACCTACTCTATCGATTGACATTCAAGGATTATGGGGTCATCTAAGGACCATCGACTTGTAAATTTTCAGTCCGAGGGCGAAAGGAATCGTGCCCAAAATACAAAATACTCAATATCTTGGGAACTACAAGGACGAATTTAATGTCCTTTGGCCAGTTGGTAGCCCTGATAATGCCAAGTTGTCTGACACAGGACTCGTCAGGATACGCAAGGATACGGCCGAGATATCGCCACTTTTCTGTATACAGAAAAGTCCTTATTTCTCAGCTCCTGTAAGGATTTTCGACCATTGGGTTATACCTCCGGATTTGACAGGATAAGTCCTATCTTTTTGCCAAAGGACATCAAAATCGTCCTTGAAATGACCGAGTTACAGGCGATTTTGTGATTTTAGATCCTTTTTGCTGACCTACCCCCTTGCAAAAAAATGAAGTGTTTTTTTCGGAGAAATCCTGGAAATCCTTGAATGCCAATCGATAGTCCTGATTCCTACGAGTACAGAAATGTATGGGTTTTCGAAATCCTTAAGGATTTGCCCGAGCTATAGCTAAAAGGATGCCGCAAGATTTTGTGGCTTAAGATCAGCAGCAGCCCAAAAGTAAGCAACAAATATTTTGAATTTCTGCACACACATATGGAACGGTTGGTTTTCTAGTAGCTCCCATTCAGCCATATCCTTTCAGATTTTTAAAGGACCTTGTGCGTTAGGATCGTAAGGACCTACTCTATCGATTGACATTCAAGGATTATGGGGTCATCTAAGGACCATCGACTTGTAAATTTTCAGTCCGAGGGCGAAAGGAATCGTGCCCAAAATACAAAATACTCAATATCTTGGGAACTACAAGGACGAATTGAATGTCCTTTGGCCAGTTGGTAGCCCTGATAATGCCAAGTTGTCTGACACAGGACTCGTCAGGATACGCAAGGATACGGCCGAGATATCGCCACTTTTCTGTATACAGAAAAGTCCTTATTTCTCAGCTCCTTTAAGGAGGATCATAGTCCTTTGTTGATTATATTCGGATTTGGGATGAAGTGCTCTATCTTTTGGCCAAAGGACATCAAAATCGTCCTTGAAATGACCGAGTTACAGGCGATCTTGTGATTTTTGATCAATTTTCCCTTGCAAAAAAGTGAGTGTTTTTTTTGATAAAAAAATACAATTTACTTCAGATGTGTACTATTAGCTTAAAATTAGTATATTGCTACCTGCGTGGCAGCTTGACCTAATTATACATTAATATAAAGCAAAGGACTATCTTAGAATATGGTGATACATACTAATTATTTACATTATTTTGCTATTTACAAGATGAAATTCTTCTGGCAGGAAGATCGTGTGGATGCAGCCTTTGCAGGCGTTGGGCAAGCGCATGTGGGTGGCTAAAGTTGATGTGTTTTTATCGGTGAAATCCTAGAAATCCTTGCATGCCAATCGAGAAAGTCAGTCCTTTTGAATCTAAAGCAATGAGTCCATGACGAATTTGAGAGGATATGGCCGAACCAGTGCTTGCTGAGATGGATGGCTAGTTGGTAATAAACAAAATGGCTTTGCTTTGATCACAACGAATTTTGAATACTCTCCAATCAAGATATACAAATAATTGTATACATTTAATATAATTAACTGTGTGTATACCACTTGTTAGCTTCCAACTGCAATATTCTTATTTGTTTTACTTGTTTTCAGTATACAAAGTTTCTATGTACTTAATTTGGTAGTTTTCTCGACTTTTTATTTGAATTGCTGCCTATCGAAGTTTTATAATGAGCTGTTTACACAATTTTTAATCATTTTCTGCTGCTCAAGGCATAACCAGACTGATAAGTTACACACACATGTGCTTTACACCAACATAAACTCCAGTAAATGTAAGGGGGAAAACTGCAACTGCTGGCAAATGGAATAAAATTGCTGAAGCGTTGCGACGTCGTCCCGGCGACGACGAAAGTTGTTGCCCGCAAATTATTTCCGTATTTTAACATTAAATCATAATTAAAAATTATGAAGTAAAACAACTTACAAGCCAGCAAACAGCGAGGGCAACGTTGCTGGCACAAAAAAAGTTGTTGCATACTTTTTTGGGCCTGCTTCCGGTTGCCTCAGCCTGATGCTGCTGCTGCTGCCCCTGCTCCTGCTGTTGCTGCTGCGACGGTCGCGTCTAATTGCAGCCCCCTCGAAGCACAGTTTGGGTGACGACTCGGATATTCCCTGCTGCCCGGCTGCTGTTGTTGCCTTTTACTTGCTCATTTCCGGGAGCGACACAACAACAACAACGGCACTGCTTAGCAGCTGAGGCTGAGGCTGCGGCTGCTGTTTGCTGTTTGCTGTGGTCTCACACATACACACACACACACACGCATCGCCATCCCTTGTTGACTGTCCTCAGCAGACTTGTGGCCCACGTGGCGTGTACTTAATTTTCCCATGCTCATTGCCAGGCGCGTTAAAACTTTTTTTTTGCCGTGCCCAATGCACTTGCCCAAAAGGAGCGACGACGATGGCGGTGGTTAGGCCAAAGGCTTCCGCTGCCGCTGCTGCTGGCAGCGACGTTGGCAGCATTGAAGGCTTCTCAACTCGTTCAACAAAATTTTGCACAAAAGTTTCATAATTAATTTCATGTTAAGTGGCATTGCGAACGTAACGTAGGCAGAACCTGCAACTCCATTTACCCTTTTACTCTACTCTATGCCACTCCCCGGCCATTTTCACTCCATCCTTTTTTTTTGGCCCGTTGTCTTTAATTTGAATTGTCATTTCCTGTCTCAAACACTCGACGTCGCTCCACACACATACACACACACGCACACACATCTGCTCAGGCTATAGCGGTCTGCCAGCCATCCGGCTGACTGCCAACGTACCCGTCCCCACCCCCGTTGCTGTTGCACGTTCAACTTGATTAGCGTAACTTGTAATGACTCGCACGAGCTGCGACTCGAGCCAAACTTGTTGGCCAAGTCCCTAGTCCCTTGCTCCCCATTGCCAAACAGTCACTTACATGAGTAAACATGTACCCAATGTGTGTATGTGTGTGTGTGTCTGTGAGTGTGTGTGTCTGTCTGTCTTTCGTATTTGCAAGTGGTTTTCATAATTACTTTGTGTGCTCACTTCAAATTATCTGAAGCACAAGTTTGGCCTGTGCTTGAATTATGCGCCTGTTACTCTTCTGATCTCCCCGCTGGAATGCTACGATTTAGAACTTATTCAATTTGACAAATATTTACCAGCTCATCGCTTTAAAATTAACATTCAGAAACTTGCTCGCCCTCGCTTACTTTCTCGAGAGAGCAGCTCATATATTAATTCTTCTTTGTATCTCATTCGCAAACGTTTTAGCTCTCATTTAAAAACAACCCAATAACTCAATTTGATTGCGTGCTGAGCTCTATTTCAAAAGGTCTTCAGGTTATTATAGATGGTATCCTGTGTATTCTTAGTCCTGTTTCATGACTAAATGTTGAGGAATGTCATTACAAGCAATCAGTTTCTTAACGTAACCCCATTTCCACACTGCCCCGCCTGCTGCTGTAAGCAATTGTATCGCTTTGTGCGAATTTGTGCAATAATACGAACATTACACAATTTTGTAAAATAGGTCACGTTGCTGGGAACGGAAGGGGAGAAGATTTGATTTGGCAGACTTCAGCAGCCGCTGATGGCCCACTGCCAATAAAATTGTGAGAAAAACAACTGTCGACGACCAAGAAATGGCATAAAACTTTTGCCTTTTGTTTGGCATAAATATGAATGGATGGATTTGGGTCTGGATGGGTTTCGAGAGGGTTGGGGACTGTTGTAGGCTTGGAGGCTGGTGGCAGTACCAGTTGCCACTGCGGCATATCACACAAAAACTGAATGAGACTGAGCCAAAAGAAAAGCAACTGCTCTGTTCCTTGCACGTACTAGGCTGTAGCGTGGTGGGTCAGGGCAGGGCAGGGCAGGGGATGCCAGAAGGGCTTAGCATTATGACAGCTTTGCGGAAGCAATAAATTTTAATTTTATAAGATTCCATCCGCATGCGAAAAGAGATTTGCAACATACCACAGAATTTGTTTGAGCTAAAACCTTTTTATTTCCATTGCATGATTTATACGAGGATTGTGATTTCTGTATTCGGTATTGAAAGCATTGGATTAATATTTTATTATTGAGTCTTGGCAATGTTGAATATTTAATAATATTTTTAAATTTCAGTCATTTTTAATAGGCTTAAAGTATGTCTGCAAGTTTCTAGACATGCCTGGAAATTGTTCTTAAATAAAAAGATTTTAATGAAAAAAATCTTGTCAGTTCAGATCTGAACATCCAGATCAGACGGGGAAAACTGAAGTACTAAAAATAAAACAAGCAAGGGCGGCTATCTTCGGAGTGCCGAAGCTATATACCCTAGCAGGAATTCATTTTTATACAAAACTTAATTTTTGTCTGATTGTTCCTATGGGAGCCATGTGTTCCGATTTTGCTAAAATGATAGGAAACTATATGAAGTGTAATAAAACACTCACTTAGTTTAGATGTAATAGTTGTATAAACAAAAAGATTGATATAGCGAAATAGTGGCGCATTTTGACAAAATTTAGTTAGATTGCATTTTTCACCCGATCATTCCTATGGCAGCTATATGATATAGTGACCCGATTTTGATCAAATTTGGTGAAATTGTATAAACTCTTTAGAAACTCGGATTGGATGAGTTTGGTGAGGCTATCTTTATAAACAACAAAGTTATTCATACAAAACATAGTTTTCTAATTTGACCGCCCTTCTCTGCGATTCTCAAGAATTCAAGGGAGGTCACTGCAATTTATCATTTTGGAGGTATACTTTTTTTTATTTTTTTTTTATTTTTTTTTTTATTTATTTTTTTTATTTATTTTTTTTATTATTTTATTTATATTTTATTTTAATTTTTTTTTAATTTTTTTTTAAATTTTTTTTAAATTTTTTTTTTATTTTATTTTATTTTTTTTATTGTTAAGAATTTGAATATATTTTTCATATATATTTAACCAGCGTACTATTACCAATGTGGTTATACATAAGGTATACTTTGTGAATAGCAATAGCTTATTTTGGAGGTCCACTTTAGTCTCTGTGTATGGGTGAGAGAGAGAGAGAGTGAGAGAGAGCGACATAGACATAATTATAATACCCTCTGCTAGGATATAACTAGGTTATATGAGCATCTTTGAAGCTTCTAGGACTTGAATATCTTTGAATTGAAGCATATTTAAGCTACGCTACTTTAAAATACTCATGGCTGGCAAAAATAACTAGAATTTAGTTGTCAGCTCGCGTCACACTTGAATGGAGAGATAAATGCTTATA
The DNA here is from genome assembly GCA_037075165.1 of Hirtodrosophila histrioides. Classification (NCBI taxonomy): domain Eukaryota; kingdom Metazoa; phylum Arthropoda; class Insecta; order Diptera; family Drosophilidae; genus Hirtodrosophila; species Hirtodrosophila histrioides. Next base: position 2,428,986 of record JBAMCL010000491.1, read on the forward strand.
TATGATAAATTCATAGCTGTGAAATCGAGGCGCGAATGAAATCAAGCAACGCATAACAAATGTCATTTATGGCTAAACATTTTTGCCAGCGGATAAGGAGGCAAATGGGGGCAAATAGGGTGGTGGATGGTGGGGTCACTGACTGCCAACCCAATGCCAATGCCAAATCGAGGATTGATGCGTTGTGAACTCTTGGATAGTGCCACGGGCAAAGTTCCCTCCCCTGCAATCAGACTATGAAAGCCAAACAATAAATTGACGTAGTATTTTGGCATGCATGTTGTGGGGATGGGTAGCAGCGGGGCTGGGGGCTGAGTGTAGGGTTATTTATCAATATTTCCGGTCAAACGAGAGACAGTAAACTGTTATTATTTGAAATCGATATGCGATGTGCGAGTTGTGGTCGCGTATTTTCAAAATTTATTTATCTCACACTTGTGCATCTTGTGTGAATTTTGCGCATTTGAATTTCATTTTAATTGGCTTCAACTGGGCGTGCTAAATTGAGCAATTTGTGTTGATAATAATAAATCGCAATTTGAATTCAATTCCTTCATTTCGGTTTTGCCATTAATTGTTTTCATTGTCTACATAATTATTATGAATTATTTTCCCTAATTTAAATATAACTGGATTATTAAAGTTCATTATATAGGCTGAGTGGCGTAAAGCGGATTCATTTAATTGGTTTAATATACATATATAAATATATATATATATATATATATGTGTGTATATAATTCCAGTGAATAAGTAGTAAGCACTGATTATAATAGATTGCAGATAACACTGCAAGTTGGGTAGCCCGAGAAAGTGGGCTACAAAAGCACACGAAATGTGTAGAACATTTCCTTTATGGCTTTCACTTAAGCGCGTGAATCCCTTTTGTAATCAAATGCACAGAAAATTCTATTCTATTCAAAACAAAAAAAAGAAAGCAAAATATAAAAAAAACAGAATCCCAAACCTCTTTCGTGTTGGCCCTGATGGGCTTTGTGTTTGGCGGCGGCTCAGCTCTGGGTGTATCCTGGCCATCTCTGCGTATCCCTACAGCTGTGTGTATCCGTGCAACTGTGTATCTGTATCTGCATCTGTATGTGCGTGTGTCTGTGTGTGTGTGTGTGTGTGTGTTCGTGTTCCACTTAGCCATTGCAAAAAGAAGCGGTCGAAATAAAAGAAATTCGCGCGCTCACAAAACAAAGCAGCAAAATTATCTCCGCCGTTGTCGCCGCCCCCCCTCTCAGAAAATATTACTACAAGAGCCTAGACAACAACAGCGCAAATAAGTAAACAACAATAATAAAAAGAACAAAGCAAACAATAGCGTAATAAACTAGCAGTAAAGCAAAACTTGCCAGCAAAAACTATACGCAACATTTTTGGCTTTCATTTTTCTTGGCCAGAGTTTCTCCGTGTTTTTTTCCTCCTTGCTGCACGCAAAACAAATTTCTTATTAAATGTATAAGGAAATATTATTTTGCTAAATATTTAAGAGCACTTTCAGGCATAAAGTTGGCTTGGGTGTGGGGTCAAAGGGAGCTGAGGGCAATGCAAGTTTAATTAACAATTTGCTACAGAAAGGCGAATGAAAGTTCAAAAGGAGCTCAGATAAACCTTGATATGCTGTGTTATTTGAGCTGGAAATTATTGACAGTAATTGAATATTAGGCACTCGATTTGTATTTGCCTTTTTAAATAAATAATTCTGCAGAAACTGAGATTGAGGAAAGTTACAAGAAAATTACAAGTATCTTTCCATAAATACTCTAAGGACATTTCCGCAATACTTTTTAATGCTAAGCTAATTTTGTAGGGTTGCAAAAAGGGTTTGAAAAATCAAACTCATGAGAGCTGGAGAATGAAATAATTAAAAAGTAAAATTATGAGAGTAAATTAAACGCAATTTCTTCCCTTAAAATGACATTAAGGAATGTTTTTTTTTTGTTTTTTGTCTCCAACTTCCAAATAGTTAGTTAACGAAACTCAAAAACTGTCCAACCTTCATCTACAAGTTACTGAAATTTAGCACATAATTTGAACAGTCTTGTCAAAAGTTTGCGCCAGAGTCCATTTGAGTGTCCTTACTGAAAGTTGGAGGAGCATTGGCCAGTGTCAATCAAAGAGGCAGTTAGCCAAAGAAACCGCCGACCAGTTGGGAATCAAAGTATGCAAAATTGTTGAAAAACAGCAAAGGCAAAGTGCAAAACTCAGAAAAAGGCGCTAATTGCCCAAGTGACATTTGTAATGACACTCCGGGGCACTAGCGGAGTGCCTTTGTCAACCAAAGGACTGCCAGAGGATTCAAATGAAAAAGGGAACAGTATGCAAATAGTAAATAAGAACAAAGAAAAGAGAGGAATGGGAATTCAAGTAGTGAACAAATGAAACTATATAGTAAATATATATAATCTAGAGAGGGAAATGCTTATGAATAGATCTCATTACCTAACTATGTAGTTATTTGCTTAATTTGATTTCCTGACTTTAACACTCAATTGATCATAGATAGCCCTAAGTCCTGGCGCCTCCGTTGATGTCCTGGCACTTTGCTGAAAAGTTGAAAACTTTTGCAACTTTCACATTTTGACAGGCGACAATTTGCTTGATTATTGCAATGGAATCCAATGAAAGACGAAGGAAAGCGCACTGAAACTTAACAGCCATTAGGAAAGTCCTTTGCACAGCGGCTCACAGTCCTTTCATTAGTTTGTCACTTTGTCTTTTTGCTGTACGCTCGAGTGGCCGCCGTTGAAGGTTGCCACATCTTTGCAGTTTCTCCTCCGTTGCTCCTCGCTTGCTGCTCTGCAAGCTGACAAAAGTTTAATGATGCGTTTAAGTTGCACGTGGCCTGGCCCCTTACCAAGGACTGCCAGTCGCTATTTGATGAAGTTGGCACACACAGAATTATTTGTTGAACTTTATAAAATAGCAAAGAGCTTGGCAGCTTCACTTTGAGAGTCTTAAGGCACGTCTGACGTCGACTATTCGATGTCGAGCAACTGGTTTTAAGCCACACCAAGTCGAACCTTATACAACAAAATTATAAAAGGAAGTAGGACGATCCCATGGTCCGAGCTGCGTACCAAAACTGAATGGAACCCAGGGGTGGTACGTGACATGGGAGACATGGATTGGATTATTACTATTACTTTTATTGGATTACACAATGTGAAATGTTTACTTCAGTTTTTTATTTACACTTTTCTGGCAAAGGCGGCCAGACTGCACCAAACATACAATCTGACAGCCCTTTAAACAAGACTGGTCATAAGCTCGATAGGCTAAAACAGTTGATTAAAGCTGAGAAAGATCTCAATTTAGTGGAGGCTAGAAGCACCCTCCTGCTTCATTACGTTTTAAGCCTATAAGGATTACTCCTCAAACTCTGGCAGCTTCCAGCAACATTGCCCCGAGGGCTCAATTCAATTGACAACTTATTTCTCAGAGGTGGACCCTACCAAGGACGCTTTTCTTTTTTTGGTATGGACTAACGCCCAAGTATTTACTTCAATTAGATATACACATATTTCATTAAAGCAGAAGTTCGTCAGCGGCTGGACCCGAACCACCAAACCCACTCAACCGCTGAGCCACTCGAGGCAGGCGCCTGCGAATCCTGGACGCGCTAATGGAGCGTGTGAGCTCGGCAGCAGCTGCCGGACAGGAATACGCAGAGCAGAGGCACTGGCAGCACTGGCAGCACTTGCTCGGCTTAGTCAAGTGTGTGTGATTTGGCAACGGGTCGGAAAGTGGGAGAAGTGGTAGGGGCTGTGTATGACATCTTCACACAGCGCGAACGCCCTGAGGAAGGGGGTGGGGACGTGGGCGGTCTGGAAGGTCAGTCGAGGGCAACTAAATTCAATATTGGCGCACAGGAAATTCATTGTTTAACCTTTGTTACTTAAATTGCTCAAATTCCTGCCATTAGTTTGACAAACGAGCCAGCGAAATTATTTTGTTGTAGCAAAATAACCAAGCACATTCATCGCCCCCGCAACCCGCTGCGCCCCCCACCCACCGCGCCGCGCAACCACGCAAACAACCAAGCGGATTTTAAGCTAAAGTTTCGCCACGGTCCAAAGTGCAGAAACTCAGTTACATCCTCCGCACACCCCCGCCTGGGTCAAGCACTCTGCTGGCGGTAACTGGTAACTGCTAACTGGTAGCTGATAGCTGGTTACTGGTAACTGGTAACTGGTTGGTGGTTGTTGCCTTCAGGTTCTGCTGTGGTTCCGTTACGCGCCATTGTTGTTGTCCTGTCGTATCCCAAACTATCGTCTAAGCCCGGTTCGGGTTTTTGGCTTTGGCATGAATTTTATGCCGTTGCTGCAGATTTATTTGCGGTTTTGCATAATCACTGAAAATTAGTTTAAAATATTTACATTACATTTGCATTTCAATGTCCGGCGGTCAGGCAGACTTTCATTACACGGGGCCAAGCAGGACGTACGGCTGCTGCCAAGGATTTAGCTAATTCCGTACTAAATGCTCATCGTTCAAGCATCCAAGCTGCCCCCAGGAAGTCTTTTCAGTTTTGACAAGTCCCAAAATGCACATCCAACTCGGAAAGCAGTTTATATCTTTTGTGATTATAAATTTCTAAATTCTGTATGATAAATATTTAAAACAGGAGTAAGGGAGTATCGAAAATTAGAATATGAAAGGATGAAAATCCGAATTGTCCCAAATTAATTCGTAGTATATAATTACCAAAAACAGAAAGACAAACAAAATGATTTAGATATTGGAGAACTTGACCATAGTACTACAGTACTTGTGTATTAATTATTTGTCTATTTCAATAAAATAAACTCCTATATTCAATTAACTTCCCTCCGAATCTCCCAAGACTGCTCATTCCTCAAATATCAACCCTGTTAGCACTACAGGAATAGAATAATTGAAATTAAAGACCGCGAGTATTACGTAAAGTATTTGTAATTTGTATGGAGTTTTAATATTGTTATAAGAAACGCCTTCTTTCAGTTACCTGCCTCCTAATCTCCTAAGAGTTCGCACCGTTAAGCTGTAAGCTTTAATGCCCACATGCCATAACAAAAACTTAGGTAAATTTCCTAATATTAGGATATAAAAAGCATTACCCACAACGTGCCAGTCAGCAGCAATTTTCGCACACATCTTCGACACATATAGAAAATGCATTCAATATTTGACAGACCAGACTAATCCCGACATGGCTTTTAGTGCCAAAGCTCTAGGCTGGGCACAGCTCAGGAAAGTGCCTGGCAGATGAATGGGAGCTCCCCAAAAAATGGGCAGAAGCTTGGACAGGAATCGTAAATGCTGAGTAACATGCTGGTGCCCACAGCAGCTGTCCGCCCCTGTCAGGACATCGACATCCACCTAGGGACTTGCATACGTACTCCGAGTCCTTGGCTGGGAGAGTTTGGGCAGTCAGTAAAGACGTAAAAATACGGCCAAACGAAGACGCTAAGCTCGATATTAGACGTAAGAGCGTTGCGGCAAGGTAAACATAATTTTCCTCTAGTCAAACTATTCCCAGAAATGTACTCACATATATGAAGAGAGCGGAGGGCCGGACGGGCGGGCGGGTGTACGGGGAGTTTGGAACAAGTGCATTGGAATGCCTTTTGCCAATTCAGCTGTCAGAGCTGTTGGCTGAGAAATCAACGCCAATGTGTTGTGTGCTGTGCAAGCAGAAGGCAAAGTGCTCAGCCAACCAGGCCCAAATATTGGGGGCGGGCGGGTGTTTCGAAGGGGTAAGAGAGCTCAGCATGGCTGCAACATTGTCATTTGAGTTTGAGTAAACGCATTAAAGGGCTGCAAATACTTCCGGCAGCTCAGCGCTATCCTTGGCCGGAAGCATTAAGCGGCCAAATAGCCCAACAGTCTGTGGGGCATCCTCGCGGTTTTTGTTGCGCTCAAGAATCCTTTTGGCTGGTTATTACTTCTGCGGTCCTGTGCGTTATGATGCGGTTGCCCGATTTTAAGTGCCTAGCAGCCGTTTAGATGACACATTTGGAAGGGGCTATTTATAGTACTTGGATAAAGAGGTTTAGTGTCCGGCCAAACGATGTGAGAGGTAAATATTCCACGTCCTTTAGATGACATGATTTAGCTACTTTCTACCTCGCTATTCATTCATTCAATACCCATTCAATAGAATACTAAAACGTCTTTTATGACACTTCACACTTTACGCTATTTTCTTGAAATTAATGAACTATTCTCAAGGCCCACAATATCGATTCAAAGTCCTGCTATTCAAAGCCATTTCAAGTAAGAATTTCAATCGAAGTTCAAGTTTGTGGCACCATTCACAGAAGCACTTTCGATTAATAACAACAGCATAAGCCCTTGAAATTAATTATGCTAATTTTAATCCTTTTTGGCAGTGCTTTCATGCTAACAAATGACATTTCGACTAACTAATCTGGCCATTAACCGAACCGGGAAGCGTTCTACGTGGTGGTTTGCCCCAAACAAAGCGTGGACTCATTTTATGCAAGCTGAGCACTTAATACGCCAAAGGCAACAACAAACCAAAAAAAAGTATACAACAAGAAATGGAAAACTTGGTTTTGTGGGGGGGTTGGGCAGCCAAAATCCTGAGCCATAATTTGCTCTTGGATTTGTTGCCCATTATGGGGGCTCAGCTGAGGCCAATTCAAGTGACCAGCAACCGCAGTGGGAATGAAGACAGCGCTCTGGATTTGTGGCCCTAGGACACTTTGCGATCCAAGGCTTTAGCTCTTTACTGAAATTTAATGATGGAGCACAGCAGTCGAGTATCTTTCGTTAAATACAGGGTATCAAATTCATTGTTGTATGCCTGTTAGTGTATGCAAGTCCTTGCCACCTTTCACTCGCTTACTCCTGTGAGACAGCCAGCAAAAATGTTACATTAGACAGGGTATAATCCCTTATTTCCAAAATGCCATTTATTGCTCCAGCAGCTATCAAGGCTAAGCCCCTCCCAGGCACATTTGCGACTGCATAAACAGAGGCTAAAGGATCTGAGCTCCACTGAAGGCCCACTGCAATTTCGCGTATGCCGCCCATTCGCTGCAAATGGAATTGTTTCTCTGCCTTAATTTATAGAAAATGTATCTGGCGCTGCTTATCCCTAGCTCTGCCCCAGCTTCAGTTGTCACATGAGCTTGTTCCTCACTTCCCAATGGACTTGGCAACGGAATGCTGTCGTGTTTATACTTCTGGAATCCCCAATGTCAGCAGGGCACAGCTGCGCAATACGAGTAATCCCGATATCATGTAGATGCGAGAATGTAGAAGGCTCCACCCACTCCACATTGCAGTTCATCAGAAATGATTGAAGGATTTCGCTCCTGTTGCCATGACTGCATGGAAATATGTATGCTCGAGCACTTTACTTTCATCCGTAATTGATATTTCACAATTGTCTATGGCTGGCAACTGCTCCAGCTAACTTCAGAGGGCTTCAGTCAGCCCTCTGGCATTTCCTATCCTGTGACGGCTCACGCTCTGCTGGGTCTGTGTCAAATTGTGCAGAAATTCTATTTCTCACTGTCTCAGACTTCATATGTTGCCATGTACTACTCCGATGCCGAGGTATTAGCCCCCCTGCTGCCCATTTGTCGCCGTCAATGTGCAGTGTGCATTTGAATGCCAGTGCAGACAGTGTCAGCTAAAAGTAAAAGCACGCTTGTTATGACTTCGTTTTCTGTAGATTTGATGGCAACTCAAATATGCTAACTGGAATGCAAATCAAACCCAACAGTGTTTTAAATTGAACTTCATTTAATGGAGCATGTACATTTTTTGTACATTTTTCCACAAATATTGCGAAGCGAACTTCCGGGCATATCATCAACTCAGATAGAACTGAAACTGTAATCAATCTTGGTTTAGAGATGTAATAAACGTGGATATAAAATACGCAAAATTCAACGAACCGCATCGAAAAGTTTCATTTCGTTAGGGGCAACTCTGAATTATTTTGCCGAATGGCCTTTGGCAAATTTGTGGAGCCGCCCATTTACCTGCTGACGACGCCTCACCTGGCTGCCTATTTGGCTTAAACGCAGGCGAAGATCAAAGCGAAATGTGTAACAAAATTGCCAATTACATATAAAACACGTCGGGTTCCTGGACGGTGCCTGTTAAGAGTATGGGCGAGAGGAGGTAGAGGGCTAAAACAAAAGGCCGCTGCTGCTGCCGGCAATTCAATTCAATTGTGAATTCAATTTGAAAGTTGGCAATGCCCAAAATTTTGTGACTAAAAATGAAGTATTTAGGGAAAGAGTGGCAACGCCACAAGAGCTACTCTCGCTCTGTCTTTCTCTCGCTCTATCCCAGTCTTGCGTGCGTGTGTGTGTGTGTGTGGTGAAGGCGTAAAACGAATTTGCACTAAATTCCTTGACTCCCCCAAGCACCCATACTGCTCCGGCTAACACGACCGCGCCCCTCCCGCTCCGGCTCCTGTGGCCTGCTGTGTCGACATCTTTTCTGGTGCTCTTTCGCCTTTCGCCGCGGCGCCTTCGTGTGCGCTTTATTGAAGCGAAATTGAATTAGTGCGACGGCGAAAGCGGAAGCGGTTGCTAAGCAGGAAATTGCCTGAAATCAGGCGCACGTAAACTCGTCGCCGCCGCCACGCCCCCCAACCACACACACATATACTGTATGTGTGTGTGTGTGTTTCATTAAAATCTCGAATATCGCCAGTTGGTCATGGCACGCTTTTGGCTTTTATGCGACAATTGTGTCCTGTTTCTGTTTCAGAGTTCATTTGCATGCACCGCCAGTGGCCACCGCCGAGGAACGTCCTCTGCCTCGGGGCAAATGGCGTTCATTTTATGTTAATGGATTTCGCACTTAAGCGCAATAGTTTTGCTTATTAAAACTAATTGAAAGTCATTTGAATAATGCAATTTATATTCTCATTGCTCGCAAGCAGCGCCTCGTCATTACCAGCATTTCATTGCGTTCAAATTGAGCTGGGAAAAGTGCTCCACCCCCAAAAAACACAACAGGACACGAACTCATGCCACGCTAGCTCTCTCACGAGATCATTTCATTTTACGCATCTTCTTTGTGTTGCATCCGTAAACATTTTACTGCCTTGGTTGTTTTGCTTAGCGGAGACAAACAGAAATAGAAACGTAACAATTATAAGTGTGTGTGATTAAAAAGCTATAATAACAAAAACTATCAGATTTTTAATTAAATATGCTTCGCGTCTTAAAACCTTCTTAATTTTGTATACATTTAGTGCATGAAATTGATTTTGGGTACTTTCCAAATGCACATTTAAAACAAAATATACCATACACACACCTCTCCCTAAATACGAGTGGCTGTACTTGGGTAAATGCATGGAAACATGTGCGAGTTATACGTGAAACGAAGCGTAAATGAATTTTTTATTCTGCCATTAAAATTTAAGTGCACATTTTCCGGCGCAACGCACGAGAGGCTGCCGGGTGGCCACCGCTGTGGAAATCACTGCCATTAAGCTTAAGGAAGTTGCAAAGTTAAGTTGGAAATGGAGATGGAGATGGAGCAGGACGTGGCGTCCGGTGCAGGCTGCCTTGTAAATGCCCAAAGAATTTCGCCATCGCCATCGCCACAGAATTATTAAATTATTAAGCATTATTAAAATTGCTTGACCCAAAATATGAATCTTAATACTTATGCTAACTTTGCTCCTTACTAAGATATGAATCTTTTGTGTTCCTCTTCTTTACAGACTACATGCAATCGCTGTGCAAGAATCACTTTCTGCAGCAGCTCTATCGCAAAATCGATGGCGCCGTCCTGTGGTCCCAAAACGAACGCAATCTGGACTGTGTCATCACCTTTCAGACGCACTCGATCCTGCAGCGCTTCATGCTGCGCTTCGACATGCTCCAGCTGGACTGCAATGACCATCTGCTCGTCTATGATGGAGCCCATGCCGTATCGACGCCCAAGGTAAGCAACCCAATGCACTTCAATGCACTTGTAATTATGCAAAACCCAAAAGTGCTGGTTCTGCTAAGTAAAATCCTATTTTGGAGGTATACTGTTGGTCGCCCTTCTCTGGAAATCTCAAGAATTGAAGGGAGTCCCACACAATTACCTACTTAAGAGGTCTAATGTAGATCGCCCTTCTCTGCGATTCTCAAGAATTAAAGGAAGTCCACTACAATATATCATTTTGAAAGTCTAATTTGTCAAGATTTAAAGGTAGTATACAATAGCTTATTTTTGAGCAATTTGTAGGTCTATTTTCCATCACCCTTCTCTGCGATTCTCAAGAATTAAAGGGAGTGCAAATCTACTAACTATTTTGGAGGTCTACTTTTCATCGCCCTTCTCTGCGATTCTCATAAATCAAGGGGAGTTCAGTACTAATAAATATTTTGGAGGTCTACTGTTGGTCGCCCTTCTCTGCGATTCTCAAGAATTGAAGGGAGTCCCATACAATTACTTATTTTGGAGGTCTACTGTTGGTCGCCTTTCTCTGCGATTCTTAAGAATTAATGGTAGTGCTATATAATTTAGTATTTTGGAGGTCTACGTCTGTATGGCTTTCTCTTCGATTCTTAATATTCTTCAATGAACTACCCGAAAACCAGGTGGCTCTATTTTGTGCGCTCTTACTGCACTATTATAATAACGAAAATATCAAGTGACGGCATTTTCATAGTTTTCCATCTCTAATACATAATATTGACTTGTTTTCTTGCAAAAGTAGCCTGACGTTTCAAAGATATCAAGCTAGCGTGCATAATTAAAGACAATTTAGTTTGTTGGTTTCATTTTTGACAAAGCCATAAAGTCTGATACAGAATATGACGGGTTCTTAAGGGAATTTCCATAACACAAGCGGGTATTTGTAATAGCGAAAGTTAAGGCCAATAATTGCGGGAAGTCGTCAAAGGCAAAAGGCAAAGGCAAATCCTTAGCAATTTGTGTGGCAGCCTCATGATCCACATACACAATCGGAGCACGTTGATGACTCTGACATTTTAGGTTCAATCCCTGCGGGGTTTCCGTTGTGCCACACACACACACACACACACACACACATACAGCCACAGCCACACACACAGGCTGCAGCACTGACAAAATGCAGGCATAATTTTAGCCTCTGCAACATTTGCAATGATGACAACGGGCAAGAATGTCACTCGGTGGGTCGGCGGTTGTTGGTTGGGTGGATTGGGTGGGTTGGTTGGTTGCTGCTGCTGCTGCACCACTGCGGTTGCAATGCGACGTCAACTGGCAGCTGCCAACTGACGGCTGACGGCTGAGTTTGCTGATAGCACTCTGATTTTATCAGCAACAATTTTCATTTTTTATACGCCCCACTGCCTGACTGCATTATATTATTTTATGCGCATGTGGGCGTGCAAGTGGGCGTGGCTGCATATATAGCTTTGTGTGTATGTCAGCTCAAATGTAAGCCAAGGCAAGTGGCCAGAATTCAGCGTATGCCCGCAAGCATTAAGCTAAATCCCTTATATGCCAGAGAAACCAAGCAATATGCGGCTTTAAATAAATAAGAAAACAATATCGAGCTTGCTCTACTACTACATACCCTCTACGGGAGAAAGGACAGCAAATATACTTATTAAATGAATAGGTAAATAGCATTAAGTTCTTCGTTTAAGGATCTTTATGTTCTTCCCGTAGACGATGTTACTTGGGAGGAATATTGTCAGTAAAATTCTTTATGAAGCTCGTTAAAGTTATAATTATTGATTTAAGCCTTATATGAAAGTAGATAAAACAGCCACAATAGGCTCAATAGGGCTTCCTACGTTTACTTCATATAATTTTTTATACGCTTGCTGAGAGTATTATCATTTAATGAAACCCAGTTGAGCTGTTAAGACTTGTCATTTAACTTAATTAAAGGCAGTAAATAAGTTGGAACCAGCCGAATCGAACTGATTTATCATTTTAAGCCGTACATAATTACTTGTCACAACATATTTATTCAACACACGAATTCTATTGATACTGTCAAATTTAATGGGATCTGGACTATTAAATTTGTTAACTCGTTAAATCAAATTGCTTAATTTAGAAGTATACAAAAATTGGATACAAAACCTTCAAAAAATAACGACTTTTCAAAATATTTTGATAAGATTTTTGTATCTGTTGTCATGGAATAAACCGAATAATCTATTTAGATAGAATAAAAACAATCTTCGGGACTTTTCTCCACTTTGCTCTTCGCTGTAAGCCGATTATATTCTCCTTTGCGGTTGTGTAGTACTTGTATTTTTCGCTCCTCATTTTTTGCAGTTCTATTTGAAGTGCCTTTTCTTAAATAATTGTGAAGTGGCTTGTTTTGCAACAGACTTACACTGTGCAGACCCCGAAACTGGCCCCACCCTGAGCACCTGCCCCAGGAAGTTAAGTTGGCAAGTCAAGAGTCGGTTGCATGTAACCTAAGAAGCTTTGCACGCCTTCGTGTAGTGCCGGCTGCTCCTCCTCCTCCGTCTTCTCTTTCATTTTGGTTGCTCGTAGTGTATCTTTGTACTACGTGGCGTATGAGCAATGCGGAAAGATTTATGAATTTACCATGCGACTTAATTCGAGTCTTGGGCTCATTTGCATGCCACCGACCACAGCAAAGCGAGCCGAAACCGAAGCCCGAAAAACTAATAACATTTTGTAAGCATATATAAGCGAGGAGTCGAGAGTTGAGAGTCTCGGTATGTAAATACTTTGGGACAAAAGAAGTTGTCACTGCCTTCAAAAATGCAAAATTAAAATTTTGCCTCACTGTGTGCATATGCGTGTGTGTGTGTGTGTGCACAAAGCAGCGGGGGTTAGCGGGTATGCCAGGGGCGCACAAAATGTAGTGGAAACTTTGCGTTTTTTGGGGCTGCTACAAAATTAAAATATGCCACAAAGCGCCGCACGTCGAAGATGCCGGCCAACTGCAGCTGCAACTGAGAGGCGCAGCCACAGCCACAGCCACATGGTCCTGGATCAGTGTGGCAGGACCGAGAACCCAGGACATTGTGTCAAGAAAGGCAACCGCAGCAAAGGCCTCAACGATGACACGCACACACGCTCTTTGTGTGTGGGTGTGGGTGTGTGTGTGCAACGTGCAACGTGCACCATGGACTTTTATGAACCCTGGTGCAGCTTCTAGGTTGCCAAGTAACGCCAGCAACATTACAAATTTACACAAGGCAGACGATGCCCGCCGAGGCACGTGCCGTAGTAGACTTTATATCATCATCATCGTTTTGCAGGTTTCTTAGTAGCAATTTTGAATATATGTATTCCAGACGATGCAATGCCAGACTTTTGCTATTTTCCATTTGAAAAAGTTTTCAACAAATAAATTGCTTGAATACTTTTATTAAAACCAGGCACCGTTACGGTTATAGGTAATATTTTGTTAAATAAATGCCATTTTCAACATTGCGTCCTAAGTTTATTTATTGCGTACAAAATAATGCCTATTTTTCTGATTTTGTTTTGTTTTTAAGAATAAAACTTACTGCTTGAAAATATTTTTGCGCTTAAAAATAAAAAATTTTTCTTGAGATTTATATATCGATGAAAATTAACTACTTATTAATTTATGAGTTTTATTTTTTAAATTTATTTAAATTTAATTCTTAATTTGTTTCAATAAATAAAACTCAATTCTAAATTCTTCTAACGCTCCAGCACAATTTGAAGTCAAACAAGAAAGCACGGCTATCTTCGGAGTGCCGAAGATAACTAAATTAGGTCAGATTGCATTTTTCACCCGATCGTTCCTATGGCAGCTATATGATATAGTCATCCGATTTTGATCAAAATTTGTCAGAGTGTATAAACTATTTAGAGACTCGGATTGGGTGAGTTTGGTGAGGATATCTTTATAAACAACAAAGTTATTCATACAAAACATAGTTTACTAATTTGACCGCCCTTCTCTGCGATTCTCAAGAATTCAAGGGACCCCACTACAATTTATCATTTTGGTAGTATACTTTGTGAATAGCAAAAGCTTATTTTGGAGTTCCACTTTAGTGTGTGTGTGTGTGCGAGAAAGAGAGAGAGAGTGAGAGAGAGAGAGAGTGTGAGGGAGAGAATGAGAGAGAGACAGGGAGAGAGAGAGAATGAGAGAGAGAGAGAATGAGAGAGAGAGAGACACAAAAAGTTTGATATAGCGATATGGTGGTTCGATTCTGACTAAATTTGGTCAAATTGCATTTTTCACCCGATCGTTCCTATGACAGCTATATGATATAGTCACCCGATTTTGATCAAAATTTGTCAGAGTGTATAAACTATTTAAAGACTCGGATTGGGTGAGTTTGGTGAGGATATCTTTATAAACAACAAAGTTATTCATACAAAACATAGTTTACTAATTTGACCGCCCTTCTCTGCGATTCTCAAGAATTCAAGGGACCCCACTACAATTTATCATTTTGGTAGTATACTTTGTGAATAGCAAAAGCTTATTTTGGAGTTCCACTTTAGTGTGTGTGTGTGTGCGAGAAAGAGAGAGAGAGTGAGAGAGAGAGAGAGTGTGAGGGAGAGAATGAGAGAGAGAGAGAGAGAGAGAGAGAGAATGAGAGAGAGAGACACAAAAAGTTTGATATAGCGATATGGTGGTTCGATTCTGACTAAATTTGGTCAAATTGCATTTTTCACCCGATCGTTCCTATGACAGCTATATGATATAGTCACCCGATTTTGTCAGAGTGTATAAACTATTTAGAGACTCGGATTGGGTGAGTTTGGTGGGGATATCTTTATAAACAACAAAGTTATTCATACGAAACATCATTTTCTAATTTGACCGCCCTTCTCTGCGATTCTCAAGAATTCAAGGGACCCCACTACAATTTATCATTTTGGTAGTATACTTTGTAAATAGCAAAAGCTTATTTTGGAGTTCCACTTTAGTGTGTGTGTGTGAGAGTGAGAGTGAGAGAGAGCGAGAGAGAGTGAGAGAGAGAAAGAGAGACAAAAAGTTTGATATAGCGATATGGTGGTTCGATTTTGACCAAATTTGGTCAAATTGCATTTTTAACCCGATCGTTCCTATGGCAGCTATATGATATAGTCACCCGATTTTGATCAAATTTTGTCAGAGTGTATAAACTATTTGGAGACTCGGATTGGGGGAGTTTGGTGAGGATATCTTTATAAACAACAAAGTTATTCATACGAAACATAGTTTACTAATTTGACCGCCCTTCTCTGCGATTCTCAAGAATTCAAGGGACCCCACTACAATTTAACATTTTGGTAGTATACTTTGTGAATAGCAATAGCTTTTTTTTATGTCCACTTTAGTCTGTGTGTGTGATAGTGAGCGAGAGAGAGAGAGAGACAGTGAGAGAGTGGAGAGAAAGACAGTGAGAGAGAGGAGAGAGAGAGAGAGCGAGAGAGAGCGAGAGAGAGAACGAGAGAGAGAAAGAGAGAGAGAGAGAGCGAGAAAGAGAGAGAGAGCGAGAGAGAGACAAAAAGTTTGATATAGCGATATAGTAGTTCGATTTTGACCAAATTTGGCCAGATTGTATAAACACTCTAGAGACTCTGAAAAAGTTTGGCGAGGATACATTTAAAAACAAAAAAGTCTCCGTACAAAAACATAGTTATTGACCTATCATTTCTATGGCAAGTATATGTTATAGTGGTCCGATCCGGCCGGTTCCGACATATGTACTGCCTGCAGCAAAAAGAAGGGTCTGTGCCAAGTTTGCATAGAATCAGACGGACAGACGGACGGACGGACATTTAGAATACATATACTTTGTTGGGTCGGAAACGTCTACTTCTGTTCATTACACATTTCGAGACAAAATTATAATACCCTCTGCTAGGGTATAAAAACACTATATAGTAAGATAGCATTACTAGTTTTTTTCAATTTTCAAAATCAATTGCGCAATGTACAAAAACTATATGGAATAGTAGTTTTCGATATTTGAATATGTTTATATCTAGGTTAATGCTTGATGAGTTGCCATTACGCACATTGGCAAGCGGGTACTCGCATAGGGACAGCTTACCAGGTCCTGCAACTGTGATTGGGACTGAGCTTCGCGTAACTGTTGGCCTGTGGCAATAGCCCGTATGTGCGAAGTTAACCGCACCATTACGGCGACAGCAGACCCGTTGCCAATGCAATTGCCGGCAAGGGCGCGGGGCAGGGCGGTGTGTGCCATGGAATTGATGGAGCATCACAGGGATGCGCTATGTAACGTTGCCAACAAGCTGCTTACTTTCCGCTACTTACATTCTTCAAATTGAGCTGTACCAGGAGTCGACTAAGGCTCAAAGGGCGTGGCCAATATACCGAGTGGTCTAAGCGGTGGGCGGAAGGCAAGGGGCGGCTGCATAGCACAACAGATATGCGTCTGTGTGCTTCCAAGCAGTTTGTGCCCGTGGGCGGCAGTCGAGAGCTTAAAGTTCGCATTGCAGCTTAAGTCGGGAGAGGAAATCCCTAACTACAGAAATGGAATGCCAATTAGCTTGAATTAAAAAAAGGATTGTTCTCTTCAAAAGGAAATTAAATTTAGATGCATCAATCTAGAGTATTTAATGGGAAATCAAGATGTCTATACTCGTAAACTAATAAATTCCGCATAAAAATCTGTAACCAAGTTATTCGAGTGATAATATTAGCAAGAGTATTTACTAAAGAACCTTTAACCTAAGCTCACCTTTCTGACTTCTGAAACACGAGTTCATTTATGAATTTAATTTGCAGATTGACATCTCCTGTCGCAACACGAAGAACACGGTAAATGCGATTTTGACGCGCACGAACTTCGTGACGCTGAAGTACGTGACGGATGGATGGGGGACGGATGCGAACGGTTTCAAGTTGGTGATAACATCGGTGAAGGATCCCAGTAAGTAGGCATTGGGCCACTGTAAGAGCAGTTGCTCAGATGGACAACACTTTACATTTGTGCGTTTCCTTTGCAGAGCACACGTGCAAGGACTTCACCTGCGCCACACGCGAGTTCTGCATAAATCCCGATCTGTTATGCGACGGCGTCAATCACTGTGGTGACAACTCCGACGAGTCGGTGCAGAATCTATGCCAGAGTAAGTAGCCAGCAAGGACGACCAATGCAGCAGTCTAACTGAAATTCCTTTTTAGATGAGACGACCAGCACCGTCTTTGGCGTGGACATGACCTGGTTCGTCCTGATTGTAGTCGGAGTGCTGTTGGTGCTCAGCGCTCTCATAGTGGCCATCGCGATCTGCGTGTGCCGCCGCCAGGATGAGAATGCTGCCAACCAAAACACCGCCCTGCAGCGTAAGTAACTGGCTGGCAGCTGCGAATCCTCTGGTTCCATTAAATTGTTATCAATCCTTGTTGCATTGCAGTACACCACAATGCGGAGACGAATGGCTCGTCGAAGCATCTGCACTACCATGGCGTGGGCATGGGCATTGGCGTTGGGGGCACACTGACGCGAGAGCACACACAATTGCCGGCGTCGGGAAACTGGCATCACCCTGCGGGACCATCCGGGTACCACCGCATTCCACACAATTACTTGAAGATGGCCACCAAAGTCCGTCCCATTTGGTGCTTGGCAAGTTCCGTCAATTAGGTCAAGATCTTTCACAAAACTCCGCCGGGCTCAGCCAGACGAATATCGCCGTTGCTGGCAATCATCCCAATGCCAACGCCGCTGTCGGCGCTGCTCAAAAGGACGAGTGGTTCGTTTAAGAACCGCCAGCAGCAGCAGGAGCACCGGCAACTCTGGAACTGGTTCCGGTTCCGTCGTTCACTGTGAAAGAATGAAATAAAAACCAACAAAATAATTGACTTGAGCACAATAATCTGCACTTAATTAAGTGATTTCATAGATATTTGCAGAGCATTAAATGAAGTAAGCGTCGCATTATATAAAAAATCTATATTTAATACTCTATATATATTTAATTTGTGATCTTTCAGGACTGTTTGACTATATTTAACAACAAACAATGTGGACATCACCGCGCAGGGTGTATATTTAAGAGATCTACTCGTACCCAGGCAGATTCTCGAAAGCGTTGGGCGAATTGTGCCGTAAAACGTACAATTTTGTCGGATATCCAATGCAATTGTATATAGTTTACATATAACAATTAATTTAAATTAATTTATAATTAATACAAATAGATAAACCCGATACCAATACCAAAAAATAAACCAACCAAGCAATGGCATCCAATAGATTTATACCAAAACATTTTAGATCATAGGTATATCAAAAACAATATCTTTGGTCTAACAAATAACAAATAACAAATAAGAAGAGCCTCCAGCTTCACAAGAGTCCTTGCAATTCCCTTAGTACAGTTATATAATATAATTGTTAACACTTCTTTCATAGTATTCAGTTTGATTTTGCAATTTGAACCGAACCGTGAGTAAGCAACAGAAATGAATAAACAATCGATGGCATTTAAATGAATTTTTGGTACAGCAACAGAAAACCGCAGAAAGTATTAAAGATCCATATGAAAAAAACAATAAACTGTCATTAGCAATTAACTTCAACATATACAATTATATTAAACCAAGGAAATGATATTTTAAATTCTTAAAGCTAATACTGATTTTTAAAATGAAATTAGACCGCATTCTAAATATGAAATGGACACAAGAACAACATAAACAAGGGATGTAAATAAGTAGTAGACAATATTGAAACGAAAGTAACAACTAAAATCCATTACTTCAATAATAACATTTTCACACTTCATTGTCATTGTCATAGCATCGATAAAGCGCTTTCAGATCAGTAAAGAATAATGAATATTCTGTATATGATACCGAGAAGACAGTTGCTGGATTGTTACAGTTCACTTCATCGACATTGAACAGATTTCACAATATATTCCAAAAGAGAAGGAATTACAACCAATGCTAAATGATAAATTTGAGACATTAAGGACAATACAAAACACATTTTTGCTCTTTTTGATGAACATTTAACTGAGAAACCAGAGACACACACAAAATGCATTTCGAAGTAAAATACTGGAACATAGTCCGCATACATTTTTCTACAATCAACCAAATAAAACTCTTAATGTAATAAACATTTTGCTACAAATCGAACAAATACGATTATATTAACTAACAAAACAAAACAAAAACACACATAAATAAAGGCAAACTAATAAAATGAAAATAAAATTGCTTCAAAACGATTGTAGTACTTCCCGCCGTTACTATTTTTTAAAAGTACATATTAAAGTTGAATACTTAATAATAATAATATTAAATGAATTAAATGAAGCCTCTGCTTACGATTCGTCTTTCAGAATACTTCCATAAGACAGCTGAATACTTTTGGTTCAAAAGTGAGAGAGAAATAAAGCAAAAAAAAGTAAATAAAATCAATTTTAGTTCCCAAATTAATTTTTTTTGTAATACAATAAATGTACCTACATATGAATAAAAGTAATAATAATCAACATGTCTAGGCGTTTGTAAAGATATATAAACTAGCTGCAATAAATAGAATACACATATGTATGTTCCAAAAACCAAAACAAATATCATATATGCCTAATTTATAATAATTTTTAAATAGATTGAACCATCATCAATCTCTTCAAAATTGATTTTGTATAATTTTTAGAGATTTTACTTTGAGCAGTTGAAATTTTAATAAGTTTTCTTTGTATAATTCTTCAAAAGCTTTAAAAAAAAATATTGATAATTTTCTTGTTTTCTAGTTATCAATAATACATTTTTGATGAAATAACATACATAAGTAAATATAATAAAAACAAATCAATATATTTATCGTACATTATAGGAAGATGGTATTATGATAAAATGAATTTTTAACCAAAATTATAAGAAAAATTATATTAGGCGTCAAATTTTAGAATGAAAAATGAAAACCAAAAATAATTCAAATATAACTTAAAATCAACAAATACTTAAAGTAACAACAAATTAATCTAAATTATTTAAAATGATTATTAAACGAATTAAACAACATAACATTGTTTCATATGCAGAAACTAATTTATGCAATACAGGAAATATTGAATACTAATGAAAATTATGCTGTTTGGGCAACATTTGTAAAACTCATCCATAAATGAGGATGAGATATCTGTAACGATCGTGTCGTATATGAATGTAGCTAAAATATACAAATACAATTTAATCCAATTAGCGGAAATTGTGCGAAACCTAAAATCTTAACAAAGAACTTGTAAATGCTTCTGACAAATACGAAATGGTTAAAGCAGTTTAAAAAAGATATTGAAAGATATTCGCCACAGAGTACCATAACAATCCCAAAAATGTTTGTATTTAAATGTGTGAGTTTTTTATTTCCAATTTGTAAATGTTAAAATATGTTAAAAATATACTTTCCAATCTCTCCTTCTCAGTCTATCTATATCTGTCTCAACTCTCTCTCTCTCTCTCTTTCTATTGAAAAGACTTTGCCGCAATTAGTCGAAACTTTACATATGTTTGTATGTATGTACTTAGATATTAAACCTCCATAATAAACCGATCCCAATATGTAATAGATCCATCTTCAAAAATCTATCCAAAACTGAACTGTACAACAACACATTCCCCGACTGTTTTACAACTAAAGAAATGCAATTAATCAATTAATGGTTCATGTGGTTATCGTTGAAATCTAATGGGAAATCAAAGCATATTAAAATGTAACGTTGTTGTACTCGTAAATTAACATACTCATCTATCATGTGCGTATACTTAAGAGCTCGTAAATGAAATATATTGTATGCATTTAATATATTAACTTAATTTTTGTTAAGGAATGTTAAGGAATGCCGACCCAAGCGACAAGTTCGACTAAAACCGAGTACTAAACAAGGCAATAGGCCCAAAAGGAGACACATAGTAGGGTATATACGACTAGTACTTACTAATGGAGGCCATGCATATAGATCGTAGAGCAAATGTTAGACGAAATTTAGCTGTAGTTGTAGGCATAGGAGTGTGTGCACAGGGTCTTTAGCCCCACAGAGCTAACAATATATAGTATGCAGATATTGTATATGTAAGTATGGTTTTATATCGGAAAACCCACTCAAATGTGCGCAACTGAAAGCGAGATGGGACTTTGAGAGTTTGATTTTTGCTAGAAATCTTTAGTCATCATACACTCATGCAATAGTATAAGAATGTGTGTGTACTTAGTTTAAATCGAACCACAAACCACAATTGGTGGTGTCATTTTGTATGAGTCATGATAAACGAATCAAATGAATATGAAATAAATGCTTAGCTTTGTGTTAAATTGCTGTTGAATGTAAATGTACAATGGATACTATAAATGAAGGCATTGAATTACAAATAACAACAGAAGCCCAAATGCAAACACTAATGATAATGAAATAAACAATACAACAAATTTCAATATATTGTTTTACTTTTTGCCCATTTTTGAAGCTGGGATTGAACGTTACAAATTACTTTTTGGTTCATCCTTTTAAGGATACTATTAGCAAATCCCATACTAAATTTGGTGATACTAAATCTTTAAATATGGAAGATGAGGAAATACAACTTGGGTGATTCTAGCAGTTGCAAATAAACATAGTTGAGCCTTACATTTACTGCTTTTTACTAAGCCTATTACAAATATAAGGCATTAACATTAAACGAATACAGAGCAATAAAACAAATCAGCCGCTAAATTCGTGTTTACATTCCTCACTTGGTTGCGCGTCCTTGAAGGATCCGTTGAAGGAGTTACTACCAGATGATCGATTGTCGTATTCAACTTCCTGAACTCGGAGCTCCCTTTTCTGCTCCTGTATGCGCTTGCAGTGCCTTTGAGCTAGGGCGTTCAGCAGAGACACCACAAAATAGGCCACAATGACAACTGCGAGGAGATGAAAAGCTTGCGTCATCAGGCCGAGACCTTCGAGTGAGTCATCCTTAAGCTTATGGTGCATACGCAGCTTGGTTGAAGTCAACAAATTCTTTATGGCTGCCTGCAGCCTGGAGCCGACCCAAGGCAGTTGCGCTATGAAGTTAACTAGGACGCTTACCAAATCATCACTGAATGCAACCACGACGAGCAGCTGCTGTATGGTGGCCTTAAAGAGCGCCTTCCCAATCAGCGTGGCCACAAAGAACTTCCAGAATGGCACCAAGAAATGGCCACATGCGATGCCAGCCAAGTCAAAGAGTGGGTTGGGCACGCTGGCACAGAGGAGTATGCCAAAAAATCCAATGCGCAGCACCACACGTTCCACCAGAAGTTTGCTTTTATTGAATAAACTAAGAGCACCTCTACCACGTTGAAGTTGATCCAGTTCCTGCTGCTCCTCAAAGCATTTGCCGGATAGGCGTGCTGTCCTGGCCATGAAGTAGGGCGGCAGCTCCCCCAGGGCTGTGCCCACGCCCCACAACAGCGTCTCAATTCGCACCTTTGACATTATATTCCATACGCTCGGCAGTTGCCGCAAATATGGCTCCTTTGGGCAAATCTTTGTCTCCGGATATGGCGGTGTGGGAAAGTCCAGTGTCTGGCACTCATAAGCAGCCAATGTCACGCCAGCAATGTGTGGTCCCAGATACAGCAGAAAGGTATGCAGGCCGGTTCCAAAACCCACCGATGACACCAGCCCCAAGCTCAGCCAGTAGATAACGAAGCCCACATTCTGCCGACAGAACTGCATATAATCCTCATGGGGTCCGGGCAAGTAATAAATAATAGTCAAGATCAGCAGCCCGCCCATAAAACGTCGATCCAATAGTTTCACGGCAAGACTAAGCAGCATTACAAAGGACTCCAAGATGCCATACTTTAAGGTCTTCAAGGGACGACGCCAAAGCACCAGAGAATTGCATTCCAATTTTTCCGCATTATACATGGCTGTTAGCCCAGCATCAACTGTTGGTAAAGCAGTTGGGGAAGCTTCAGCGTATGAAGACATCCTCTTCCTCATCTCACTAGAAGCAGGAAAGTATAAGATTTTCTCAAATTTTGTTTTTTAAATTTTTCACTTACGACTTGTAATGCATTTCAGGAAGTGTACGGAATGGATAACTGAACGATACAAATATATTGTATGTTATGAAGAAAACTTATCAAAGTTGTTGTTCAAAACTGTGTACGGCCTACTTTAATGGCAGCTGTAATAAGTTTATTACGAAGTCTTTGAACACAACGTTTTTATTGAAAAACCTCAACAGATCTATTACAAAGTAAACATATATATTGGTATATATATGTATGACTTTGAATCAGTACATTACTAGAATTGTATAAATTCACTTCTTGAAATCTTATTATATATCGAACTACTTCATTCGTTAATTTCTTGGATCTTTAGTGATCATCACTTAAATCGAGCTCTAGTATTGGGCTATTATCTGTTATATAAGCAAAGGCCTTTACTTGCCACATAGCCAAAGGACCCGGTGGCTGAGGCTTCAGTTGGGTTTCCAGCACCCCATCAGTTAATGACTTGGCAATCTCATCTTCGCAGCGGTACTTGTGGGCACTAATCTGCGTTAGAAACTTTTCCAGCTCCTGCTTATCCGCAGCTTCGACAGCATTTGTCTTTAGGCTGAAAAGCAATCGGGCGCTGTGCAGAAAGTTTCGACAATTAGAATTATTTATAAAGGAGCAATGCAAAGGATACAAACGTACACATTGATAAGATGGGTCTCTTCAAGGCGCAGTGTGGCCACCAGTGGTAGCAAATACTGCAGTGGTAATAGCTGATTCCGTCGACGTGTTCCAGCCGAGTCCACACGTGACACGCCCAGGTTTTTAACCAACAGCTCCAGAGAGGCATTAAAGACGTGCAATTTGAGCAGCCATGCCTCCTTGGCACTGCAATGTTCATCTATCAGATGGAGATGGGCGGCCAGCGAATCAACCACACGCTTCTTGCTGGTGCGATCACTTCCAATATGCAGATGGATGACGGGCAGACAGTGGGCGTAAGTGTCAATATGTCGCTGGATAAGCGAAGATATTAGCTTTTCGAGCTCCGGACTTACATAATCTGGTGTCGTCGGAAGCTGTATTTGAATTAAATGTTAAATCAAAATAATTAGATGATTTTCACCACCTTACTGTTTTGAATTGTAGCAACGGTTTCCAGATGCGATTGTTGGGCAACGTGACCAGATCGCAGTTATGCAGCTGTCGAAAATGTGAGTGCATCTCCTGCAGGTAGCTGCAAGATAGGGTATCGTCACGTGCCTTACGGGCCAGAGCTGGATTAGCCAGTTGCTCCATCAGAGCATCATAGGTGAGCGCATTTAATGGCAGGACATGTCGTAGTCCCACCTGCAGCACAAGAATGGCACAAAACGCTGTCTTGGCCTGTGGCAGGTTCTTTGAACTGTTGCACAGCTCGCGCACGCAAATGTCGCGCAATTCTTGCGCCAATTCCGTGGCCTTTGACACTTGCTCATATGCATTTTCCAGTTGATCGCGCTCCCGATGCAGTAAGGCCAGCATGAAGGCCAAGCACTCATAACCATAGAGCACTACAATAATATAAGAATCAAGTTATATGCATAGAGAAAGCAAAAAGGGATCACTTTGGCCTACCCAGGCATTCATTGACCACAGTAACGCGCAGCATTTGGACAGCTAGTGTATTATACATATCGCACACCTGATGGCCGCGCAGATTGTTCGATTTAAGCAGAGCATAAAGACGTCGCACGCACTTGCCATAGGCCTGCAACAGTTTCGGTTGTGGCGCCTCCTGTTCGCCATCAACCAACTGTACTGCTATCTTGGCGTAATCATCCTGCAATGTCTGGGCCGCAATTACAAGTTGACTCTCATTATTAGTTGCCTCTATCGAGCGGCAGATATTCGGGAAAAGCATTGAAAATTCGGCCTCGCTCAGCGAATCATCCTGCAGGAAAGTAGTCATGCAGAATAACTCTAACTGGCCAAGTAACTAAAGCAAACACTCGTTTTGTTATAGCATTTCATATTAATTGAATACATCAGCGACTCACCTTACGATCGTGCTCCACTACAGCATTAAAGTCAATTGCACTGTAGATACCGAAGAGTATGGTGCGCGTCTCTGGTCGATTGGCAGTACTTATAAGAAGACTTGGCCAAACACGCAAGAACTTGACGATTTGTATGCGGGCCAGTTCAAGGTCTGCATACTGCTCTGTGTACAGTTCAAAGAGCGCCAATATAGCTTGGGCGGTGAATAGGGTAAGTTCGTAGCGCACGTTTTGTGCATTAAGCACGCTCACATAGTATTTAAAGGTTCGCAGAGGCGGGAAGTGCTCCATCAGCATACTGAGATAATTCTTTAGAACCGAAAGGAACTGCTGATAGGTGGAACACTTGCGAGAACTGTGCTGCGTCTTAAGAAATGTTTCTAGTATATGCGCAACGATCTCCTGCTCATGATACTGGCGCTGTGCCAACGTTAAATAGAGCTGTGCCGCCAAAGAGCACTCCGCACTCGATACATGTGGCCCGTGCAGCATCACGAGCAATATTTGCTCCAGCAAGCGGCGTGGAAAGACCTCTACGCTGGCCAAGTGACTAAAAGTGCAGACAATAAGCATGTGACCAATATAAAGTATGCCAACTTACCTTTGTAGAGTTTGCAGATATTGGAGCGTTGCTCGCAGCAGCTGTTTGGAGCTTTGCGCTTTGAGCGAGTGAAATTGTATGGCCAGAAAGGTATCGGAAATAAGCTCATTGGCAAATAGGCGCAAGTATAGATTACCCTTGGCATCACGCTGCTGTCCCTCCGCAAATTTATCCAGCATGGAGCCCAGAAACTTGTAAATATGAATATGGCTGTCCTTGTTGGCAATCTAAAAGGAGATTAGTACAACTGGTTAGGTACAAACTGTAACATTTTCAAGTATTTATCATTGGCTTGGCTTATTACCTCGCAACTGAACGCGCTGTAAGCGAATCTCAAAGCTGAACTTCCCTCGCCACAAAAGAGCTCACAGTGTTCGGCAAAAATGTCTAGCATGGGCTTTAATATGAACTTATAGGTGGCTTCGTAGCTGTGTTAAATGAAAAACTGTGTAAATATGTATCGATGCTGGAAGTCGTTGTACTTACAATATGCCGTAGCGTACAATAACAGCGAGCCTGAGGCAAATATCCTTAAGGAGTTCAACTTCTTCTCCATAGTCAGGCAGAATCTTGGCCAGGCCACGAAGCATGCTGAAAGACAATCTGGCCACCGGCTCGCATAGAAACTTGTCAACCGCATTGTTTTCCGACTGCAAGTTTTTAGTAATGGCCAGCGCCACATTGGTCCAGACGCTGACCACGCGTAAAAAGCATGGCACAGGTTTTGTTAAATCATAATAAACCTTGCCTATGCCTGAGGTTGGGGAATCCACTGCTACCTCGCGTCCAAGCTCGCCCAACAGTGTTGGTAGGTAGTCGAGAAATGCCTCAACCCCGTCCAGCACAAACGGCACAGGGTTGAATATGTAGCTCAAATTGTCGTTGCGATATGGATGATCAAAAGTTTTCTGCAATGCAGCGACGCTTACATTGAACTTTAGGCCCACCACCCTGAAGCATTGGCCAACAAAGTGATGGGAGGCCTTGGGAAACCAATGGTGCGGGTTATTGGCCACGGCTTGAGCCAAACTAAATGCATACTCCTCTGCAGTATACTGTAAAATAACTGTAAACATTAGTCACTTAATAAGCCTTGAATTCGAGCCATTACCCACCTGGACCGTAGCGCCCGTCGAGATAGCTGTCACAAAATCCATTGAAGATGTAATATAGAATAATCTCTCTATTCTTATGATTTAGTTCGCAACATTGTCAACAACGGCAACTGGGCGTATTAGTATAAAACTATTTATTTGTACAAATTTTGTACGGCGCGCACAAAACGACGCGAAGATGGATTCACAAATGAATTCACCATGGGCGATGCCATTAAGAAGATAGTTCCGTTATTCTGCTAGTGATGGCAAAATATCGATAGTTCAATTCAAATCGCACTCGCGAGTGGCAGATCTTTATCTGACAATAAGCCGCCTATATTTGAAGTACACGATATAACAGCCTTAATATATTTATTAAATTATATTATTGGAATATTAATGTTGCCTATATGTTGCCTATTCGCCAGGATTTTTTTTTAAATCTAAAAAATCTAAATTGCGCAATTGAGGCAGCAGGAAAATGGTCTTTTCGTTTTGCAATTTTGAACTGAGCTGAAAACGACTTAGGAGTTCTAAAAGTGAAAAATCAGCTAACGGCAGTTTTTTTAGAAAAACTTTCCGCAATTGTAGTTGGATAAAATTGTAAAGAAATAAAATGCTCTACGTGAAAACAGAGAATGGATAGTAAAATTTGTTTTCAGGATTCGGTCACACTACATTAAAATCGTTACATTCGCCCAAAAAGTTTGCACAAACTAATCGAAGGAATAAATAAATTAATGGAACGAATGAACTAAACAAATTTACATTTATATTGATAAATTGTTAAAAATCAAAAACAAAAATATCTCTTTTTTAACAATATGTTGACAGTATCAAGTCAGAATATTTATTGCTAATAATATATATGTATACTTAATCCTTGATGCAATCAGTAGAAACTCAGTTAATGCGTTTATGTAACTCTGTTACCAATTGTTCAATATTTTCAAGAGTTCTTCTCTTGGTTTCCTTACGTTGGCGATTGAGCTCCGTTTTTGATTTCTGATCAATAATTTGAATCAACTGTTTGACCGTTTTATTACTTAACTTGGAAACCTTTCGATCCTCTGGGATGTTGATTATATGATGTCTCTGTTGTTTGACTTGGCTGCCCATTATTAAAGATTTCATCTCTTCACAGTTACTAGCGGTTGAAGTACTGGCTTTGTGGGAATTATGTTCCTCATTCGGAAACGTGGATGTTGTCTCCGGTATTTCCCCGATTTTGAGTTTCACTAAACGATTAAAGATCCTTCGCAGGGATTCAAGGCGTCCCCAGCCCTCGGTTAGGAATATTTCGTAACAGCTCAGCATATTAGCCAGACCAAAGAGACTATTGACTTCAGCTTCAGATTGAATAGCCTGCCAGAGAATGATATTCGTTATGGTTTTGATGTCGATTTCTTTAGTTCATCACCTACCTGTATATCACCAAACGCTAAAGCGCTCAGCAAGTTCATAAGGACGATGGCAATGAAGACAACAAAGACGAAGAAAAACAAATATCCGAAAAATAGATCATAGTACACTAAATCGCTCTCATTAAATTCACCCGTGGACATGACGATTGTCTTGATTATTGCTTCAGGAATTGATTTCTCAGACGTATTATGAAATTTGAGTATATAGAAGGATAGGGCAAAGGATATCACTAAGATGGAGTATGGAATGCAACTCTTCAAAAACGTGTAGGTAACCTGACGAAGCATCAGACACATGCGTGGAAAGGGATAATACTGGCAGTAAGCCCACGAGCTGAGTTAGTTTTAAGGATATCAAGAGTATTGTAAATGCTGCTATAATACGGCTGTAATACGCTTCAGGCTTACTCTCTATGTTACTACAAATTAACATCACGATAAGGGCCACATTGAAAACTCGATCTGTCCAATACAAAAGGCAACTCAGTGCGAACTTTATCAGCTCGGACAACACAAAATATCCTATAGAAATCCATGAAAGGATCGTAAATATATAAACATACGTGGCATTATTAATAGAGTCTTTCGGTGCTTCGTCTCTAGAGGGAAACATAAGGAATATGTTTCTAATTAGAATAATACTAAACACAACGGAAATCAGAAGGTAACTATAAAATAGTTTTGATAGACTCAGCCACTTTAACGATATGATAGTCGTAATGAGAGGATGACTTATCAAATGACGCAGCTGCTTTGATTTTCCGATAGCAACAATCAGTTCCATTTCATTACGTAGGCCTGATTTCAAATTTTTTCGCAGCTTTAGATTAGTGTAATTCAGGACAATCTCATAGTTCCTATTCCCACGACTTTCCTCGTTTGCAGTTATGCACTTATCAAAATGCTCCTCCAGCAGTTTCGGATCAATGTCCTGTACGGCCACCTCCTTAAACTTGCTTTTCATGCCCAGGTAGGCCCCATGGCATAGTAATTCCGTTATAGCGAACTCATGGTTATACATTATGGCATAGTGCAGCGGCGTCCTGCCACTCCTGTCCGTTTCGTTGACGTTTACATGGCTACTGGCCAGCAGGACCTCAAAGCACTTTACATAGTTGCTAAAGGTTGTCATTGGTCGCTCATCCAATCTTCCAATGACTCGATTGAGAAGCTCTAAGTTTGCGGGCAGCTTCAAGTGTGGGTGTTGGAGCAGCTTTTCCAGAACATACCAGTTGCCATATATTATGGCAATCTCCACGTAAGTCTTTTCATACTTTTCCGACTTCGCATTGATATTTATCTCAGTTTGTAGCAGACTGTCGAAGGCCTGATGGCGTCCATTCATGATGCACTCTGTGAGCAAGTCGCTTTTATCACCCTGATAGCTGGTCACCAGCTGTTGAAATCGCTGCTCATTGCCATTGAGCAAATCCCGCATGAGCAATTGGCTGGTCAGTTCAATCGGCAGCACCAGATTGGGATTCCATTTAAGCAGCTCCTCGCGCAGTTCCCTATCGCAGCAGATGTTTATGTCGAGATCAGGCTGCTTTAGCAATAAATCAATCAGTTGGTTCTTTTGGTTCTCCTCGATCCTGGTGCTGAACAACACATAGTGTAGTGGGGTCATATCATTTTCATCTGATATGTTCGCCGAGGCGCCATAGTGCAGGAGTAGTTGCATACATTCCATTACCTGGCTGGCATTGTCCCTTGTTATATTCTTGGCCAGCGAATTTAGCGGCGTTAGACCAGCATATTTGTGATTCACCTGGATTCCTTCATGCTCAAGCAGCACCTTCACATTATCACTATCTCTCGAATCGGTGGCATAGTTAATCGCTGCTTTTTTCAACCTTTTGCTTACCTGCAATGTGCATTAAAGTTGAGTTTAACAAACTGTTTCTTAGCCATCAAGTCTTTCTTACGTAGTGTACACTGCATTTGTGTTGAAGGCACAGCTTGATGAACTCCGCACATCCTGCGGTGGCCAGACATTTCTCGTATATGCTAATCTTGTTACCCTCCGTTGCATTGGGATCCGCATTTAAATCGAGGGCCTCTTTAAAGGCACCTAAGTCACGCTCCTCAAGCGCCCTGCTTAATTTCTGCTGCAGGTCCATGATATAAGCTCTACAAACGATATATGCGGAATAATGTATAAGTAGCCCCAGTTGCTATACTTATATGAAACCCAAGGGTTTCAATAAATAAAATATGATTAATGCATTGCAAAATAATAAAGAGAAAATAAAATCATGCACACAATCACTGAGAATAAGCAGAACTATTTGGGACCTCTATACTGTATCGTCAGTGATATATAAAATTTCTTTTATTATATAGTATATTCCTTTGGTTCTTATTAGTGCGGAACATATTTCATATTTTTTAATTATATTCCGCATATAAATATTTGTTTGGCATTCCAATTTTCATATTTCTTGAATTTACTTGGTCCATGCGGGCTAAAAGCAATCACCTACCAGCATAATTGATCTACTTTTACTATATCGCTATAAATACAATTAAGACACCCAATTTTTGTGAATTCGAAAATGAAAGCTGTCGCTATTCATTGAAAGTTTATTTGTGTAAATGGATAATATAATTTAGAACAAAGACAACCCAAAAGGTTCCTTTTTTCGAAAAAACCATAAACAGAATAACATTCGTTTCCTACAGATTTTATACATATACCTTTCCAAGCATAATAATCATTTTTTTAAAACTCTGCTTACAAATTTGGCAGTGTTAATATGACGAGATTATTTAAATGTATTTTGTATGCGTATAATTTGCAGATGTATATGTACATATGTAATCAATTACTTTTATATATTAATAGCGAAATATTTAGATTGAAATGCTTTACATTATATTTGACTACCTTTTGTCTGTAATCCATCCCAAAGCACCATCCATGAGCCAAAATACCAGGCGAACAGAAATCAGCATAAGGTTGCTGAAATAAAGTATGCCCCTAAAAGTATGCTACAGCGTTTGCCCATAATTTGAAATGGCAACGTAACGATTTCTGTTGCTAATTCTGGCTGAATTCTGAATTAACCCTAAATATTAATTCTGAAAATAAATAAGTGCATCCATCCTTACGGTTTTTATCAATAAAAAGTTATCGATTGATTGTTATACGTTTCTTTATTAAAATTACATATTTAAGTAAGAATAATGATAAGAAATAATTCACAAAAGCTTATTGATTTGTTGTGTAGGGCTGTGACAATGAATTTGAAGCCGATCTATCTAAACCAATAATCTCTTTGGATGGCGCAAATACAATTTTTCATACTTCCGTATATATATTTTACCAATTTTTTCGACAGTTCCGACTTACTATATAACAGGAAGGTAGTGTATTCCGGGCTTCTAGCTTCGTTTGGGCTGCCCACAAGTCGCCAGTCAGTCAGGTTGAACTCTTTTATATATATAGATGAGATTTCAAAGTATCTGTTTATTTAATTGTTTTCATGTACATATCGCAGTTTAAATATAATATAATTATATATTACTAAATGTACATATGTATTTACACAACAGATTTGTATATAAAATGCGAGTTAAGTGAACATTTTTGAATAAATGAAATGCGCGTTTAATACAATTTGAAACTAAACTTTTTACTAACTATTATAAGCCAAATCAAAAGCTAAATTAAACTAATTTTTTGTCACTATCTTTCATTAAGGTAACAATTTGGATTCCTAAACGCGTTCCACCAAATGCGATAACAAAAAAAATGCAAGATTTTGCATTAGAACTTGAATAGGATCTTCAAGACTAGAGGAATACATCAGTTATTTCCACTGGCCAAGCACTCCATGGGCTAAATGCATAAAATATAAATACTTTAAATGCACATGGCAACATACAAATTATTTAAAATGTTTCGTCACTTTTTTTGTCCTATTTAAACTGATCGGTGAAGGAGTTCTTGTCTGGCTATTAGATAGTCAACATGCAACAGGCACTTTAGTGTCTACTCCCCGGCTCGACGTCATTTCAACTATGTTCCTAAGCTAAAGCAAACTTTATGCAGTCTGCTGAACACCTGAACGTCTTCTAAGTATTATAAAATAGATCTTTTTGGTTTGAATGCTGAATACATCTTGGACTTGATGTCTCTTGATCCCCGGCAATGCTAATATTTCTTTAGTTGCTCGTACGTGATGAAGAATATAATGTTCCAGGGTCCCATTCGCACCCACGTGGGTATAAAGCCTTTGTAGAGCGCAAGGAGGCCTTCATTCCGAATTGTCTGCACCGCGCAGTCGAGACTTCCGCTGTAGAGCTTTGGTGCACTCGCGGCCGCAGTGGCCATGCCACCGTTTAGCATTGTCACATGCCTTTGGTTCATCAGGCGCGTCTATGAAAAATGATCAGGCTATAATAAATTGATACATGTCTGGCATAGAAACTGCACTTACCCGAATCACATCAATGGGCGTTGAGGCAACAGCGCTGCCCAAGCTTGCAATGAAACTCGAACTGTGAACACAAAGCATATTAAATCAATTTGTTTATAGTTAAAGGTGTGTATTGTCTTACATAAAATGATTTGCCACATGATCGCCAAAAGCGCTCATTAGCTGCAGTTTGCAAAAGTCATAGACTGGCAGCTCGACAGATGCAATAACCACCGCTCGCTGCGCCGTTGGGCCAACGCCCCGCCACAGTCCGCGCACGCCCTCGTACTTGTAAATCTCCTTAAAGCATCCAAGCAGGCCCAGTTGATCGGTGCCCTTGCCGTGTACCTGCATGCGCACCTTTAGCACGTCCGTGGGATTGGCAATTGCTGATGAGATGGCTCCCGCTCCCGCTGCACAAATGATATTGCTCCAAACGCGCTCGCTGCCATCGTCGTCCGTCAGCAGACCCCGCTCGTTGGCCAGCTTCTTGAGAGTGTAGTAGGTGCCAAACTTGATAGTGCCATAGGTGGCTTGGCGGAGCACTGCGGGCCAAATGCTGCAAGACCAAAATTACGTAGCTGATATCTGGCTATCACAAAAAATATGAAACAAAGTCTAAGGGGTTGCTGGTGTGCTTATCAAGCAGGGGCAAAGTTTACTGTCCATTCCGTTTGATGAGTACTTGACGGATTATTAATCGAGACGATTAATTGTTATTTGTTTGTCGAAAACGTTACTTTGTCTGCTGTCGCTCTTATCGAGTGTGAGTCACCTTAAAGCGTACGAAATTGGGCTTAACCTTACCCAGAATACAAGGCTCTCAGTCCCTCCTCCTTTGAGATTTTGACGAATGCATCTGTCATTCCACGGTAACGCATTTGCGAAAACGTCTGATCAATTTTCTGCCCTTGGATTTGAAGGCGGGTCTTTGTTGTGTCGATTGGAAATGTGCCTGCATAATATACACATGTGCATGCACATGAGACCAATGTTTGTTTACACCAGATTCTAGGAAGCGATAAGCCCAAAATCACCATACATCGCCGCTAAACGGGGGGCTGCTATTAACTTACCAAACTCGGCTGTTATGGATGCCATACCGCCGTAAACAAAGGGCCGCCAGTCTTTAACTTCAGACATGGCCACAGCAGCAATTGCACCTGTTGAGTGCTTGCAATTCTTTGGATGTCACTTGCTGTTTTGATTTATACAATAAAAAATATCACGCAACAAACATGCCGTGCTCGCTGAAAATTATACAGTGAG
Organism: Hirtodrosophila histrioides; assembly: GCA_037075165.1. Lineage (NCBI taxonomy): Eukaryota > Metazoa > Arthropoda > Insecta > Diptera > Drosophilidae > Hirtodrosophila > Hirtodrosophila histrioides. Next base: position 2,462,738 of record JBAMCL010000491.1, read on the forward strand.
CTGCAGAACAATCGACGGCATCCTCTGTACTATCGATACATTTCAATTGTACTCGCGGTTTGGCTATCGATGTTGATAATTGTACACTCGCCTATCGATACATATAATTGTATACTCGTCTATCGATATTTTGAATTGTACACTCGACTACAAAAAATCTAAACTCAACTAATTTCAAAGTAATTTGAAACAGTTTTATTTATGGAATAATACCAATTAATGGCAAGGTCAAAAACCTGTTTAACTGAAATTGTCGTTGATAAGCAACGAAACGCAAAAATGTTCGTCTACATGCTTATATTAATTAATTAATAATTATGGTAATGGATTAATATAATCAACATTTTTCAAATTAAAAATGATTTGTGTGATTATCACTGATAACCGTTACATCTGCCTTTTAACTTGATTTTGATTTCGTGAACATCTGTTTGACTTCAAACAGGTTTGTGATTAACATTGTTTGTGTTGCAAAACGTAAACAAGTAAACAAATAAACAAATAAACAAATAGCATTTCATTGTGTAAACAATATGATAGGAAAATTTATTTAGATACCGGATTAAGATTAGAAAGTTTTATTGTTTTATTTATTGCGTTATAAGTAATAAGTATATAACATAATGACAAGTCGAAATACTAGACAAACTTTATTTGTATATTACAGATATTATTATAGATAGAATTATGTATATATTTATCAAATTAAATACAGGCATATGTCATTAATACTATTAACATGGATTAACTTTAAAATCAAATCCATTTCATATACTTACTTCGTGGTATATATTTGAAATAAGATTAAATTAGTTAGGGGAATACCCTACCTTCTTTGAGAGGACCACCGAATATTAAAAATTTAACGCATTATTTAAATTCTAATAATGTATTAATCTTATGACAACAGTAAATATAGATCTTTAATTTTCACATTTTAATTCCAACTCAAACATCCTTCAGAGTAGCGCTTCTTTAAGGATGCTTCTTCTTTATGATTATTTATCCGATAAGAAATTACAATCGATTTTCTAATAGGAATATGTCGCTGTGCTTTTTTGTGACAAGTAACCGTTTCCTGTCAACTCTTTCTCTTGTTGTCTTCGCAACATGAATTTTAAGCTCGCCATTGAAAAAGTTATTGAAAAGCTTAGCTTTTCCGAGGACGAATATAATATCTGTGTCAGCGATGTAAAGCACATCGAGAATGTTTTAAATGCAGCTTCCAAGAGGAAGAATACGGCCTTCAAAGACGTCTTTGCAGAATTGGGAAGTACAGGTTTGTATGCCATTAATATGACATTGCAATAACATTACATAAGCATTAACTATTACAGCAACATTTATGAGGGGAAACGCCATAGATTTAATGCCGGACTTTAACTACTTCCTGCCTTTCAAGATGCCCCTGAAAGTGAAGCCTATATTTTATCACCAGAACCAGAAGAATCTACTGCGTCTGAAGACCAAAATAAAATATGCCTTCGTTGAGGACCGATACGTCTCTGCTGAATATTTCCACATATTGCTGAGTGAGCACATTCAGAGCACGATCGCCGAGTTAAAGACGATTGAGTGCGGATCGAGGGTATATCAGCTTTTCTGGCACATTAGAAAGATGGACAATCATATTATCGGTCACAACATCAGGGCGATCCAAGCTGATGAACACAATGAGAAGCCGATTGAAATAGCATTTGATTTTGTGCCAGTATTAAAGTTCCTCATGCACGAGACTCCGATGCCCACCAATGTGGCGGATAATGTGGAGGGTGCACGCTATTGGATAACCTTCAGTGCCTATATGCAGGACGATATCTCGGTGTTCTCCAAGGTGACCCCACACTGGCAGCTGCTGAAGCCCGAGCAGAAGAACAATGCCAGGCACGCAGTGCGTCTGATCAAGGCCATTGCCAGAAATAACAACGAGGATCACTTCCTGTCAGTGTGCAATGTAAAGAATGAAATCTTCTGGCGTGCTCAGAAGCTAGGTCCCGCCTTTGACAGATATACGCAGATCACATTATTTACGGATGTAAGTCGATATAATCTCCGTATTCTTTTCCCGGATAAATTGCATTTCATTCTCATCCTACAGCTGTATGCTCGTCTAACCAATAATATTATTACATCGATATTCCATCCAAGTTTGGTATTGTTCACAAAATTCCGTTTCCTACACATACTGGAACTTAAAAGGAACCTCAAAGTTCTTCAAGCCGGTGAAACAATTGATTTCAATGATTTGCTAGCTCACTTTGGCCTGCCCACAACAGAATCATGAAGATATATGCAAATTATTGTATAATTATCCTGAATTTAGGGTAGTCTGTTAATCGATCTTATATGCATACACTAACTATATTTATATTAGATGCAAAAAATATCCAAAGTAAAGTGGTTCAAAAAACTGCGTCGTTGGTCAAATTTGGGATGCAAATTTGTTCAGAGCACAAATAAAATTGGTATGGGAATTCCTAAGGTTTTGTATTTTTTGTTTTCAGTGGGGAGGGGGAGGGTTCTTTGGCCTTAGCCTTGTATGCAAATGTATTGTTTTTACCTAGTTGATAAATGCGCTTAATTAACTTTTTAATTTAACAATTGGCAAACTGTATTTGTACCACAAATTGTGTAGATACAAGATTAGAGATTCAAATAATATACATATATATATGTGTATAATATTTTGGTTAATCCACGTCACTCATTTGAAATTCAGTCCCAGACCGGATCGTGAAAGTCGACGGCGTCACAGAGGCGGCGACGGCGACGGCGTCGGCGCGTCAGAAAGTCGCCAGCGTTTTGGACTAGTTCGACTATGCTTATTGGATGAGATGATGATTTTTGGGTTTAACCCGAAATATAAACGGCTTCAGAGACAGAGACAGCAACGGCGACGGCGACTTGTAGTCGCTTGCCAAAACAAAGAATTTGGCAAAAAAAATATAAATTAATTGATTGCTCTCAGCTTTAGCGACTAAAATGTAATTTAATTTTCATTATTTTACAGTTAATTTAACTTAATTGCGCATTCCTTTCTTTGTCCATTCATCATCAACTGCTAAGTGATTTTTGCCAGTGGAGCGTATAGGTTCTAAAATATAGCGCGTGGGCAGCCCCAACTCATCGTCGTCATCCAAAATCCATTATCCACTGTGGACACAATGAGATTAACAAATCTGCTTAAGTGTTAAATTGTAGGGCGGAATACTTGCATGTAGAATGAGGTTTCCTTTAGACCATAACTTTGTCTTTCGTTTGATTTTTTGAAACAATAAACATTAATCGTCCAGCCATTTGATCGTGTTTTCAGCAATCTGTTTATGTCGACGCTTTTCAATCTCGAATTGAAGCGCTTCATTGAATCTTTTAATGTACTTGGAGTCCTCTGGAGTGCTACTAATTGATAGATCAGTGGTTGAATCCTCGGATAATACCGTCAGCGCCTCCTTAATAGTGCATGCATAAAAACCATCATTGCATTCGTGGACAACACCGAGTCGAACCCCCAGCTTTAGAAGTATGCTCAAACAATTCTTCATCTTCTGCGCATCCTCTCCGCTCTCCCTGGTGACCTTGGACATTTCTAGCAGAGTATCAACCGAAATTGGATGGCTTAGGACCTTTAGAATGTGCACCAATTGATTAATAACCAAATTGCTTGCATGATTTTCCATTTAATGTCTCGAAAATTTACAAATGGGTTTTAAATACTATACGAAAAATTTGGAACAAATTGTGTACGAGTACAGAACAAGTGAAACAACAACAAATGAATGTAAAAACTATGTTTCTGTTGTATATTCTCTGCTATGAAGTATATACGAAAGTTAACTAGATGAAAATTGTATAAATCAAGCAAAAGATTCTCAACTAGAAATGAATTTATGATATTGGCTTGTCATATAATAAAATATATACAAACAAAAATCTGTCAAATTCGCAGAATTTATCGTGGCGACTCGGAGACGAACGCCGCGTCTGAAATTCCTGCATAATTATAAACAATCTTAGTCAAAACTGCTGAGTCCACATTTCGACCGGGAAATAGATTCAATAATTCGTCTGTGGACCGACCGGTCTGGACGGTAGCGACGTGTAATAAAAACTTCACGCAACGCTCCATCGATCGAGCGATTAGCACATGGCGGAGGCTGGAGCTGGTCCTAAGGCTAAGTATTGAGACTAAGACTGAGACTAAGCACTGCTACTAAAAATGAGACAGAGACGCAGACAGAGACTGGCACTGATAAAACAAAACCACTCAAACCGCTTGATGGATTATTGGTAATTTCTTTGGCGCCAGACTTTTGGCTTCTACTCGCCATGTTTTTGTATGCGGATTTGGTTTTTTGGGGTTTTTATTGAACAATACACTAAGAAAATAACAAAGATTCAACGTGTTAAATATGCAAATATGCCTTAAATTAATTAATGGAGTCTGCAACGTTTTGACTTTGATGAAATTTCTTTCTCCCTATCACTTAGCTTCCATATCATTCTGGGGAATACCAAAACAATATGTTTAACTGTAACAACACTGAAAGAAACTGAAGTCTACACTCCTTAAATATGCAGATCCCATTTCCAATTACCAACAGATCAATCGATTTCATTTCGTAAGGTTCATTTATCCCCCCTGCATATAACTAAACAATCTCACATTTTAGCTTTTAAAGTGCGCCTGGAGAGGCCATAAAAGTCAGGTATAAGGACATATCCCCATATCATTCTGGGGAATACCAAAACAATATAAAATAAACTCAACTCTTCTCTCCCTAAATATGCATACTCGTTCCCATTTCCGATTACCAACAAATCAATCGATTTCATTTCGATAGGTTCATTTATCCCCCCCTTTCATGTAACTAAACAATTTCACATTTCAGCACTTAAAGTGCGCCTGGAGAGGTCAGGTGTAAAGATAAAGACGGAGGGAGTTCAATTTTAGTCTGTATGCAGCACACGTCCAATGATATTAATCAACAATTAATTGTTAACATATCGTTTATTGAGTACGGAGTGGGGGGGTTGGGGAACTCAAAAAATCGCTACTGTAAACGGCGGACGGTTTTAATACACAATTTATTACTAATTATGCGTCGCGTCAAAACAAAAGCCCAAAGCCCATAAATATTTATCAATTTGTGTTTTGTTTTTAATATTTATTGATGTTTTTTTTGGGATTGTTGTTGTTGTTGTTTCTTTAAGTTACAATGCCACATTGGCAGCAGCACGTAGTCCAAAATGAGCAATAACATTAAAAGGAATCAACAATAAATCAGATATAAAACGACTGCTTGGAGTGGAATTTTTAGCATAGTTGTCGATTGACCGCCCCCTCTAACCCCCTCTCACCCCTGCGCCACGACTAAACTAAAATGTTGTACCCGGTCATAATTAATAAATTCCAGCGTGCGCCGCAAAATGAATTCGGTTTCAGTCTCGCCGGGCCAAGGTAATGCCAAAGCGACGCCAAACACAGGCAAACAACAACAATAAACAACAAATTGACGTCACAGGGTTGCCGTTGTTGTTATTGTATATACATACGTTGTATCTCGAGCTCGGAATCGCCTGTCGCAACTTTGTGTAGTTGCTGCTTGTTGCAAGTGTGACATGCGTATCAGCAAGGCCCCAAACGGGTTTAACGTGTCTCTGTGGCCACAACACGACGCCGCACAGTGTTCTTTCTGGCCAAGACGCAATCAAGCGGCCAGAGCCCCTAAAATAACAACAAAGTAACACAGACAGCAAGAGGTTTTAATCAAAATTGTGACTAGAGATGGAATTGAGATAGACAATTAGAAACCTAACCTGTCCGTACTCAAGACTTGACATATTATATTTAGTTAGTTAACCCCATTTACCAATTGTATAACAATCTATCATTGATATTTTACAATATAGTAGACAATACTGTATTATAATATCTCCGAATAAAGATGGTATACGGTATATATAGAGGCACTGTACTCATAAAATATAAAAAGTTGATTGTCTCCCCTTTGATTTTGAGAACTCCCGGACAAAGCGGGACATATATAATAGCTATTTAAGCATCGGTATGCAATAATACAAAACATGCAGCAGGCGACTAGTTTCCATTAAGCGTAACGCCCCCTGGCGGCCGGCGGCGTCAACTTGGCGTCAGTCAATTGGTATAATAAGCACTGTGTAGAATGGCAGCCTGCAGGCTGTACTCGTCTACGTGGCAAGTTCATCAGGCTCTCTCAGGGCAAGGCAAGGCAATTTAACACACACTCTTCACGCGGTTGATAAACTCATATTTCCTCTAAAGAGCTCATCATACAACGATTTGACTAATATACTTATTTATGTAAAAGTAAAAGTAAGTAAGAAACTCATCAAGTTACTCTACTTAACGGTTTATTGGTGGCAATGAATTCAAACTGATCTTAACTTTATTTTTAAGTTTAAGGAAGGTAAGAGAATCCTTAGTTTTGTTGAGTTCTTTTTGAATATAGTATATCTAATTCAACAATATTTTATAAGTTTTTAAATGATGACTAATCGGATCTGAGCTGAAAATGGAATGGAAAGAAATGGGCTGGCCAAGTTGTAAAGAGATCAAAGTGTAATTAAATAAAATCAGGAGGTGGGGCGTATCATTACAAACATTCCAAGACGCCTCCACTGCACTTAGATATGTACAATACAGATACCCACACACGACACCCAAAGCCCGACGGATTTGGTTAAACCCGGTCGCGAGGCGCTGCCATTTGAACTGATCGGACAATTAATTACACAAACTGCAAATAATGCAGAACAATGGCCAAATGCGCGTGGGAGACGCATAGAACAATGGCGGACTCAGCTGAGTATGTGTATGTGTGTGTGTGGGAGGGAGACAGAGAGAAAGCATTTCGCCGGCAAACCAAATTAGTAAGTACAAACAAACATACAATATATGTACAAACATATACATATACTGCAGATGGGCCCCTAAGATTTATGGTTCGCGTTAGGCGCGGAATAACCCAAGACGCAAAAATGTGAGGCGAAAAAGCGAGGCAAGCAAACAACGCAATCGAAAAGAAAACATGTGCTTTGCGGCCCCCCAGCTCAAGAGAGCGCCAAGCGAAAGAGCAAGAGAGTGTATGTGTGAGAGCGTGAGTGGCGACGTCGCGACAATCGCTGGCCGGGCGCTTAAATATGAGCGCCTCTAGCCGCTGTAGCCTCAGTCGCTGACTGTTAACTGCCCAGTGCAAAGCTCTACAAAAAAAAATAAAAAAGCAAAATCTTAAAACAAAAGCATAAGTTTGTACGTACGTCTGTGAACGAGTTGTGGAAAACTATTTGAACAACAAATTGCAAGCTTAACTTTAACTACAAACAAACAATATACATACACACAAATTACAAAAATGTACGCGGAAAAAGTTTGTGTCGCATTCGCGCTCATCGCCTGCCTCGCCTGTGTGATCGAAGGTGCTGTTTATACTCAGCCCGCTCTCATTCATCCTGGTTAGTATCTCCGCAGCGTAAAGCTCTCTAGCAATCTTGTTGTTGTCAAAGTTCATTGTTCATGTGCTTAGAAAGTTCTTAAGTGAGTAGATGAACTTATAATATTAATATTGTTCCCAAGCTATGGCATCTCTATAAGTTCTTCTACTCACTGGTTCTACTAAAGTCTACGCTATTTAAGTTTTTAATGTTTCTATTTGGATTTCGATTAACGAGCTAAGATTTCTGCATTTCGTGCATTTCAATCTTAAACTAGCACATTAAAAAGTTGATTGAAATTGAAAATATGTTTATTTCCAAATTGAGAGATAGTTATTTACGATTATACTATATGCAGCTGGTAGCTTCAAGTGGTTCTAAATTGAGAAAACGTTTTTTAATTAAAATTTTTTAATTAATTTCAGTCGTTAACAAAGGCTTCCCGAAAACATGGTCAAATGCCTTAAACGACCTTTAGCAATAATAATAAAAATCGTATAAAGCTGGCAGTTTCTATGATTGATTTATGGAACGGGTTGAAATTATTATTATTTTGCGAGAGAGTTGTTATACTTTTAATTGTAACTGTTTGCCGCCAACGTCAGACGTTCCCCAGCTTCAAAGTTATTAGGTTTTTTTCTTTTTTTTGTTATTTTTAAATGAATGTTGTGATTTATATTTTGTTTTGCTGTTTTCGTTGACGTCAACGTTTAAAAAGCAAAAAAAGTTATCATAACAGTCGCTGCAAAATTAGCAACAACAACAACTAAAAAACTTGTTGTTTGTTGTTTTTCCCAATTTTTGGCTTTTTGTTTTCAACGAATTTCGGTTTTTGGGTTTTTCGCATCTGCCAAAAATTAGCATAAGAAATGTGCTGATTTTTTAATATTTTTTTTTGTTTTTTTGTTATTGTTTTTGAGTTTTATTAACAAATTCAAATGCCGTGCTAATTTGCATAGCTATGCGGATTTGTGTTACAAAAATGTCCGAGCTCTAATAAAATAGTTTCTCGATTTGTTTGTCTCAAGTTTCTTCGTGAAGGTCGTCCAACTTCTTTCTGACCGGCTTTGGCTGCTAAACGCTCGCCAATTAATGCCTTTAAAAATTGCCGATGAGTTCATACAACAATTTCTTTATCGCCATCGCAATTAACTGCTCAAATCAACAATAAAAAAAGAAATACAAAAATAAATCGAAATTAATGTACGAGCTGCTTAAGATCGTACCGCCTGCGACCTGAATGGCAAATGGCAAGTACCATTAATCAAAATTTCGACGGCTTGGCAAATTTTGGCCGGCGGCTAATTGTTATAAATAAAAGCGCGTTGCTGTCAATTGTTTTTGCAAGTACCCCTCGAGTCTGGTATTTATAAATAAATATGCCACAAGAGAGCGGTGTGAAGTTTTATTTTTACCTGCCTTTTTGGTACCAATATTGTGCGGCGTGACTGTCAAGTTCGTGTCCTAAGTCTTTTGTTTATTTTTTGCCAGTCACGCCGAAATTGTATTGAAAGCATTCAGTAAATCAGTTAATACAGTAAATACTTACAGACGCTGTTATTTATAGATCGTTGACTGGCCAGAGGCCTCTCTCTCTCTATATATATATAGACATATCTCATTTGCAGCTTTGCATAGCGCAGTTTACTTCCTAGTGCATAAATAATAAAAACTGCAGGCAGTTCCAGTAATAAAGCACAACAAGATTGAAAAGAATATAAAGAGCAATAAGCAAAAGAACTTCCGCTTTAACTGATTTCGCATTCTTGCAACTTACAGCGCATCCAGGCAAATGCTACGACAGGCTAACCAGACGCTCGATGCTGCCAGAGAAGGAGTACAAGCCGAAGGGCATCTGTGCCGCCATGACGTGCGACATTGAGGCGCGTCAGATCAATATCGAGACCTGTCCCTACATCGAGATGCCCGGCTGCGAGGAGCTGCCCAGTGACCTCAACTGGAGCTTCCCCAAATGCTGTCCGCAGTTCAAGTGCGTCGACTTCAAGACCGGCAAGGAGTTTGTCGTCTCTGTCTAGAGATGCCCGATATCATATATACTATATACCAGATAACAGATACCAGTTACCAGTTACCAGAGGGAGCAGTGTATATACTCTATACAATATTGGGCGGGGGGGCCAGTGCCCATGGCAGGGCCTGAACCTGAAACGTGATTTTACATGAAATGTATTCGTAGTTTTCTAGTTTATTGTTTTGTATGCATGTGTTAGTTAGTTACTTAGTTAGTTTGTTTGTTTTATTTTGTGTGAATGATTCATTTAGCAACAAGCATAATTTATTTATTATTCCAATTTGTATATAACAAAAACAATTTGCATAATTTTCTGTAAAGCCTTTTTGATGATCTTTTTATCATGTTTCATGTGTGAACATATTTCTTGTAGCTATAGTACTACATACATAAATATTATTATCTTATTTTGATTTATTCAAAAACATCTGTATGCGATATTTGCAATTGTGACTAACTGTATAAATTATTTAGTTTCTTAGCTTTAAGCAAAAATAAAAAATAATCAAAATAAAAAATGATATATTTAAACTTGCTTATATGGTACCTGATTGGCATTATTAGTCACTAATTAAGTCTATTGACTTAATTCGTGTCTTTGCCCACTGTGCCCGCGAAATATTTCGTCATTTCCATATTTGAGCATCTTTCTTTTGCCTCTTAATAAGGCGTGACGCCTCAAAATCCACTGGTCTTACGCGGTTGTCGCTTTTTTGGACTTTGTCAACTGGCTTTTTTCAGTCGGCAACGGTTTGTTCAATTAACAGTGCCGCCTCAGCTTGGCCTCAGCTCGGCTGAATCATCTTTTGGCCTTTAATTTGGCAAACATCGCACATTCCGCGCATAAAAAATACTCTAAAAGCGATCACCAAATACGAGCACAGTTTATTGTTCCCTCAGTTTTTTTGTAGCTGATTTGCATATTAAGTTTGCAGCTAAAAATACACATGACTGTGTTAGCAGGAAACTCCAAAAGTATATCTGTGTCGGAAATAGGCTGTAAAATCATTCAATATATAGCATATGCATACTTATGTTGAAAAAACAAACAAATGTGACTCACAGCCTAACAAATTTGAATGCAAATCAAGATGTCAGCAACAGAAAAACTGTGACAGGGGTCTGTCTGTATATATTAGACTTGAAACAACGCCGCTTATGACCTTTAATACATTAATATGCAAACAGTTTGAATATGGCGCCTGATATGCAAACGTACGCCAACACTTATCGGTGTTCCATCACTGGTGCTCGATTTATTGCGGTGGCTGCCGATAGCCAACCTTCGATAGCAACTGTGCTCGATAACGTTGTGTTTGCTAAATTGGGGCGTTGTTTTTTTGTCGCAGTTTTTGTTTTTAATATTATTTACATCTGTTGAACTATTCAATTTCTTAATAAACATTAATTAAAAGATGCAAGCGCAAGCCTCACTCGCACTGCTGCTGGTAATGGCAGCATTAATACACCAAGGTACGTCACAAATATAAATAGAAAACAAAGCAGCTCATAAACAAGTCAAGTGCGGAGCTCTAGCTGTCAAATCCTCAGTCTAATTGGAGATTCGTTAACAGGTGCGGCCATTTGGTGTTATCGCTGCACTTCCGCAACCCCCGGCTGCGCGGACAAGTTCAACTGGAGGGGCATTGGTTTCCTGGGCGAGCAGTGCCCCGAGAGCGACGATATCTGCGTCAAAGTGACGGAGCGACGCGGCGCCAAGGAGACAATTACACGGGAGTGCCTCAGCGCGCTCAGCTTCCGCAAAGATATACCTGCTGACAAATACGAAGGCTGCCGGCCGGCGGCCAAGGATGTGCAACTGGCGCACTACGTCAATCACACCATCAAGGAGCATGACGTCAAACGTGACTACTTCACGGACACCACATTCTGCTTCTGCTTCCTTGATCATCGCTGCAACGGAGCCAACGGCCTGCACAGCTCAGTGCTGGCCAGTGCCTCGGTTTTATTGCTGCTGCTGCTGAGTTTATTCAAATTTCACTGACAGCACTAAAACGAGCCTTTAAAGTGCCTTAGAATTAACGACAGTTCAATTGTAACTCGAATCTCGTCTATCTACATTCCGTCCACACGCACAAATTTATATATATCTTTTATAACAGGGATGTTTCCGTTTACGTATTGACATTCCAAATCGTTTTCGATTATATTCGACTCTAGTTCACTCCAAAACGGAAACTGACCTGCATAACTACCTAAATAGGTTTGTTTTTGTAGTCTCTCTATTTACTCCAACTCTTATGTAATACAATTTTTACAATATAAACAAAACAGCCTAAGAAATCGTTGATTCAGTCCAGGTAATCGGACATGTTCACCTGCTTTCGTGCTCGATAATCGTAGCTGGCCACCTCGGGGTGTGCGGCCACGTGTTCTGCATAGGCGTCGGCTAGGCGCAGACACTCGGCGACGGATAGCTCAAAGGGACGCAGCGTGTCCTGTACGTCGGCCAGCTGGAATAGCGCGTGCGTTGCCTCCTCGCGACCCTCCGGCGGCAGCAGCGTGCTAAAACCACGGCGACAGTATTTCTGGCGCATACTAAAGATGTGACGCATGACGCGCTCCACGAGTGGAAAGGGCAGCTGCGTCTTGGGCTGCTTCAGCGGTATGATCTTGAGAACGCCAACGTCCACCTTCGGCTTGGGCACAAACGCTTTGCCCGGTATGATGAACTTAAGCACCGGCTCCGTCCAGATTTGTGACATTATCGAGAGCCGGCAGCGCTGTTCGCTGCCAAGCTGCGCACAAATACGCTCGGCCACCTCCTTCTGGAAGGTAAGCGTCATGCAGGTGTCGTTCCGGCGAAACGCGCCGCGTCGTGCTGCCAAATCCGCGTACCAATTGATAAGCAGGCGTGTGGAGATGGCAAACGGCAGATTGCCAATCAGATGCAGACGCTGCGTGGTGTCCGGCACGTGCTGCTCGATGTTAAAGCGCAAGATGTCCTCGTGGTAGATATCTAGCTGCATGTCCAGCGGGCGGGCGCATTCGCGCAACAGCTCCAGCGTTTCCGTAAAGCGCGCATCCTTCTCGACAAGCATCAGGCGCTGCGGCTGGCGACGCAGTATGGAGCGCGTTATGCCACCCGGGCCAGGGCCAACCTCCAGCACAATATCGCCCGAATCGATGCGACCCGCTGACTTAACAATCTTGTCCGTAAGACGCTCGTCCATCAGAAAGTTTTGGCTGAGCTGCTTCATGGCCTGCAGTTTGTAGAGTTTGACGAGATCGCGTATGGTTGGCAGTGGCGGCAATCGCATGCCACCGCTAAGGATGCGCGCCGAGGCTTGAGACATCTGGCAAGGCAAAGGAAAGGCGTTAATCAAGAAGCTTTTGGTTTAAAGGTGCTTTCCCACTGGCAGCACGTTGCCAGTCGCCCGGCATCAATATGCGACGCGCTGCCAGTGGAAGCGGAGCCGTAGTATACTTACATTGATTTTGGTTGTATAACGATTTCAGAGTTGTGTACAAAATTAATGAAAAACGCTTATTGACTAGTAGAAGAATAGGGTAACAGTAAGTGATGTGACCAGCTTTAGTTGGTGGTCACCTTCTTGGGCTCTTCAAAGTCGTCAAGGAACTTCTCCTGCTGCACTGAGAATATAGAGTAGCCGTAGATGGCGACTACTGAAAGGCCCAGGGCGCCGGCTGTTAGTAAATTATTGCGTCGCACGCGCTTTAGTTTCTGCACGCGATCCAAATTTTGTTGCTCGATAAGTTTCATGAACTGGAGCTGTGCTTTGTCCAGCTTTGGCGCGTTTTCACCGAATCTGATTTTGGGTGTTTGTTCCGATGCCGACATTATTACACAATTCAGTTAATGATATTCTTCCGTTTGTTTTCTTTTTATATATATTTTTGTACAAATTTTTCGGCAAAATTATGAAATCTTACATGAACTAGTGATGTGTGAAACTCATTGATAAGCAAATATCATTTAATCGATTCTGATAAGAAAAAAACAATCGATTTTCACAATGTGAGGCAACATGCTGCTAGATTGCTCAAAGGGAGGCAACATGCTGCAAAGCTTTAGGATGTTGCTAGCATTCTCAATGTGAGCGTACATGTTGCTTAGCTTCGCTATTTGAGGATACATGTTGCTAAACTGTCTATATGGGGTTCATGCGATGTTGAGCAACCTTTGCACAATTTGAAGCAACATAGTGTCTTCTGTTTGGGGCTCGAGTGCAACGTTGAAACGCGCAGAGTGAAGTAGTTCGTGGAGTTTGTGGAGCTGTGCGCTAGCTTTGTAATTTGTGTTCCGTCGAGTGCTATATTTTTACAATTTGTCAGCGAAGTGAGGAGCTATAATACTGCCACTGCTAAGCATAGCAGCGTGGAAAACAAGCAAATCCTGAACAGCTAATTTACAAAGTGCGTAAATAAAAATATAGTATTTATATATGTACAGAACAAAAGGAACTACGTTTTGAATTGAGCAATTATAAAGTAATTACATTTGTACCATTTTCAAACGTTTGTATGTATGTATGTGGCAACCATATGTGTGTGAATTAAAATTACTTAATTGAGGAAATGAAAGTAAAGCCTAGCTCAAAATTTTGATTCAAATATTTTGGTTGCGTGTTTTAAGAGCAAGCTGAAGAAAAAATGTATAACAAAAATAACAACAGCTACAGCAACAACAAAAGCAAAACAAACGCGTAATTGCAGAAATCAGCTGTGTACCTACAGCTAGCTCCACGTTCGAACAAACGCACACATACACATACACACAAAAACAAAACGACACACGAGCAAAGACAACAAAACAACGCACGAATCGTGCTCCACTTGAGCGCCAAACAAGACATCCCCTTACCGCCCACCCACACGTCTCAACTCGTCAAATCACACAGCCAACAGCTGGTTCTGCGCTCATTTCTCTCTTTCACTCTCTCTCTATATTTCGCTCTCTCTTTGTGTTGTTGTTATTTGCTCTCTGGCTCTGGTGCTTTGCCTTTATTTGGTTCGTTTTCATTTTGTTTTGATTCCGCAACGCAGTAAACTTGTGAACGTTTTTATACTCTTTCGCAACAAAATGTCTTACAAAATGAAAAGTGTGAAAGTTGAAAGAGTATATGAATCAAAAGTAATATTGCTGCAATTGCGCCTGTTGCTTTATCTATCATTTTTATCAATTACTTCGTCCGACAACTGATTTGAGCTTTGGATGGGGGTAAAGGGTGCTGGTGGTGCGACTTGATTGCTTGCAGCTGCCTATAAACTTGGAAAATGCGCAACAAATTTTGTGTAGCACTTTAATGCTTAAAAAAAATTGCATAAAATTTTGAAATTTCTTAAATGGTCTCTTATATTTTCAGCCAACATACAAACACTTAGCAGACTTAACCCGAGTGAGCCGCAAACACATAAAACGCGTTTCACAAACCGCCGTCCGCATAAACAATAAAAAAAAGTAAATAATATACTAAGTAAGTAATTAAATAATACTCGCAACACATACAGACGCAATAAAGACTAATTAGTTGCGCATCACACACACACACACATGGCGTTCATTGCGAAAGATTTTCGCTCACCTGGCGAGGCTTGGGTCAAAACCGAGGAAGGCTGGGAGCGCAAGAAGGTGCTCGAGTGCGGCGGCAAACGCAAGAGGTGAGTGACGGGTGGGGGGGAGACAACACAAAACGCAGCTCTGATGAGCAATCAATCAATCGATATCAAAACAACATTTATGACAATCGATTTAAATTTGTATTGTCATGGAAAACAATAGAAAATGTTTTAAAATTATGTTCAAAATTGCGTATTGGGGTCACATAATACGACCTGACAGATTGTCGCAATTCACAAAAGTATATATAGATAAGATAAGTTGCCCTATTTGACTGATTAAAAGGCCAAGGTCAACGGAAATCTTCATGTTATAGAAAGTTACTACCAAGGTCTCTAAGTTAACCACAAAAACGCTTATCAGTGTTAGGTTTTTTTAACTTAACGGAAAAGTATACATATATTTACTATATTATTTATATTTAAACTATAATTGCTGTGCGTTTAACAATGCCCCTCACCTTCCCTTTGAACAACGCAGCTTTTCGATGGTTTCACAAAACATCATCAAAGCAAAGCGAACCGGAAAATGTTGAAATACTTTAGTATATTAATGTCCATGAATGAGATTATATATACTCAACAAACAAAAAGTCATTGAATTTGATGTTGTATTATTCGATATGGTTCGTTTATTGAACTTACTTAAACTTATTATTTCTACCTAACCTCTTATTTACAAGCATGGACCCAATTATGTAGCCTAACCTTTCTAGAAAACTTTCTAGAAAAATATATAATTTAGTTTTTGTTTTTAAATACTATCTGCTGCGTATTTAAAGGAAAATACTACGTTGTGTCTATAATCATTAGTGTGAGTCACTTTAGATGAGTGTGAAAGTGACAGCAACTGGTAAAGTGGATGGATATATGTAGTAGAAAACGGGGCCAGGGAGGGCTGCCTTTGTGGATTGATTGCCATTTGATTGATTGCAATTGTTCATTGCTCAACTTTCAAGAAATCGCAGTAGAAACCAAGGTAAAACACACGCTGACAAGCCTTAATTTACTCCAAATAATGTAAAGAAATCTGTTAACTCTGAAACTCTTACAACAACAAAGCCACAATTTGTAGGCTACTTGCAACATTTTCTTTTCATAATAAAGAAACTGATTAAAGGAAAAATCAAATACAAACTTATAAATACTTGCAGTAAGTGCTTGACCCCACGAATCAGTTTTCAACTCGAAACAAACGAATGGCGGGGGGATTTGGTGTGGGGAGCGTGACAGAGCGAGACGGGCGAGCTGAGCGAGCAGTGGAAACCGACCCACTTGAAAGAGTCCCAATGATTTACATAAAGCAGAACACCGTGAAAAGCACGCACAGGAAAAGTAATGTTAATGTGATTATTTTGACATGTCAAAAAGGCACATTTTCCGACTGCAGCAAGAAAAACTATTTTTGGTATTTGTCAGGCGGTTGGCATAGTTAGTAGATATATCTCTTTTTTGGACGCAAAATGCGGAAGCAGCAAGAAATTTTCAAGAATTCCAAAATTAGCTTTAGGCAGACAAAAGAAGCGCAGGGCACACATACATATATATGATATATATATATATATACATATATACATCCATTACTTGCCTGATAACTTTTTGTTGCCGAAGGACGAGCTATAAAGTCGACTGCGGCCTGTACATAAATATTTGGGCGGAGCACAACCTTGGAAACTTCAATCACACGCACTCACACTATGACGGCATGGAACTCGGTCAAGTTTAGGCGAAAGTGCGAGTGTGTGTGTGTGTGTGTAATGGGGTGCTTGCAACGGTACTAAAAGCTCAAGGTTCCGTTTCACTTTTATCAACTCAACTTCCACCCCAAATCGATTTTAAATGGGGCGTCATACGACATTAACTGTCCAAGACACTCCCAGGAACATATGTGGGTGCTTATATTATCAAAAGATTTCTAATCATTATAGGAGGAATACTTTTCAAATAATTAAAGTACTTTTGACTGAACACTGAAAAAAATATATAAATGCTGCAATCTTAAAAATAGATCATAATGAAATGCTCAATTTAGGAAAAAATTGTAAAAGGAGCTGGATGAAGGCTTGAAGGAGTCTTAAATAGATTCTGAAATTTTAAAAAAGAAGGATCAAATTCACCTAAAACTCTAACAATTGTATAAGGATCAGAATAAATATATGTAGAAGCCTCAAACTAAGGTGGAAGTTCTTTTTACGAATGAAAGTTATAAAGGTGACTTATATAGATATATTGTGAACATTTAAAAAAGAATAATGAGAATCACCTAAAACTCTAACAATTGTATAGGGAGTAAGATAAATGTATGTAGAAGCCTCAAGCTAAAGAGGAAGTTCTTTGTACGAGTCGATGAAAGGGTAGGAAATGTCGATCATGCATGACTTAAGTAAAGTCAAATTCAATTGAAGATTGCACAATTGAATTGTTTACTTATACTCGCAATAGGAAATACCTCTCGATATTACGTTGGAAATTTTATAACTGTGTTAAGTGGCTGAACGAAATATTTTTGCTTTTCAATTAAAAATTCAACTGCCGAATTGCCGAATGTGAGCACTTTTATAATGTATGAACATCATAATTAAAAAATTCAAAGTTGCATAAAAAACAGAAGAAAAAAACTAATCAAAGTGCATTACGCGGACGTGGAGTTGGAGTTGGATGCGGACGTGGACCCACTTTCACTGCACTCTCCACTGAACTTATAAATCGACTTTGTTTTTATTTTTTAATACACTTTCAAAACTCGGGTGCAGTCAATGGAAATGCCTTCAATTTCATTTTGTACACTAGCCGGCAGATTAATGTAAGTTAGATGAGATGACAATGCAATTTTTCCTCTAATTACTTGGCTAAACTTAGCAGTTTATATAGAAGGAATATATTATTATATGTTTACTCAAACTATATTATGAAATCTTTTCATTTGTGATATTACTAAGTTCGAAAACAGCTCTGTACATCATAATATTTCATTTTCTTAAAGTAGAAAGAACTCCTATTAGTGTTTCTTCAAAAAATACATATATCATCATAGTTTAACGACTTCGTTTTACCTTTATTTTGTTGCATAGTGTATTATTTTTTCAATTATACTCACTTTTGTTTTTCTCCTTATAATGGTTGGCTTATTTCTCAATCATGTAAGCCTATGACCCAAAACAAATGGAAATTGCAAAAGAAGTTTCAAGCGGTGCAGAAAAAAGGCCTTTAGTTTGGGTTCCATAGAAAACAAACTCCCAATTTCCAAGTCCCAAAAGTTTATTTATAGTCGTTGGATCTTTAAGAGCGACAGCGTCATGTGATAGCTTCCAACTTCCTCTAAAATTAGACTAGAAAACGAGGCGACTCGACTTGATGCCCCTCTCTCTCTCCGCACGCTTCCAATAATTTATGTCGAAAAAGGTCACACACTTAAAAATAGACGAGCGAATTGCAGCCGAAGCTGCCCCGGGCCTGATCCCAGAGTTGCATTTGTTTAATTTGCCCGAAGAAAGGTAAACGAACGCTTGATGATGACGTCGTTGACTGATTTATATGAATCACGTGGTCGTCGGCCTCCGACTCTCTGCTTCCATGGTCCGCTGGCCGGAGCTGGCGGCGCAGTTAGTATCTGATTTAGATTCGGAGAAGGAGGAGGAGTTGGAGTCTGTTGACTGAACAACAACAATTACAATTTCTTTGTTTCAGCTTATACTATATACAATGAAGGCTAGAGGAGGGGAGGTGGTGGATTTGCACTTTCTTCTTCAAAATATATACTCGAATATAGAATACATATATTACTGAATGCGTTTTTGATCAAATGACAAGCTTAAACAGGTTTATTTTGTTATTTTAAATAAACAACTATCATATCTCACGAGAAATATCTTTTTGGTAGCGTTTTGTTTATTATTATTGATTATTAGTCTATAAAATTTAGTAACAAAATAGATAGAATTGAAAAAGACTCCTCATTCTATTTAATTCCTTAGGAAAATGTTTATTTTATTGGTTGATTATATATGCAATTTAAAAACAAAATATATAGAATTGAAAAAGACTTCTCATTTTATTAAATTCCTTACGAATATGTTCATTCTAAGAATTGATTATATATATAATTTAAAAACAAAATATATAGAATTGAAAAAGTCTTCTTATTCTATTTAATTCCTTAGGAATATGTTTATTTTATTATATATATACAATTTATATATACAATTTAAAAACCAAATAGATAGAATTGAAAAATACTTCTCATTTCATTTAATTCCTTGGGAATTTGTTTCCTATTCTCCACATAATTGTAACAGTAATAAAAGTACATTTTTTAGGTACAGTTGTGTAGGGGCACCTACAAAAAACACATAAAAACGAGGACAACTGCAATTAAAAGCATTTTATCGTGAACTTCAATTTAACAAATTTCAGATGAAAGAAACAACAACTGCCAAACACACACACACACATACACACCCACAAAATGACCCAGTTTGTTTTAAATTTGAAATGCAGTGGCCCAAGGACATGTCCTCGCTGGCAACCAAGTAGCCGCATTCTAAATATGGTCAAGGCATATCGATCTGCTGCCCAGAAGGCTCTCATATATGTCAACTGAATTAAGTTGGTTACATCCTTTCAAATTAAAGGATTAACTTAACTCAAATTAGTAGCTCCTCTTAAGAACTGGAGATGATAAAAACAACGAATGAGAAATCAAATTAAAGGATTTTCTTCATGTGTTTATTTTAAGAAAAGTAGGTCAGTGCCTTCAATACTGAGTAAAGTTGAGTTTAAGGGTTTCTTCTATTTTAAGGGAAGAAAGATAAGAGCATTAGAAACCTATAAATATCTCCTTAGGAAATTTATATGTTTTAGGAAGGTTTTTGGAATGAAAAGCTTATAAAATCTATAATCTGGAGAACCAAGAGCTTAAGTCAGTACTTAGAATCGATAATTAGATTGAGCTTTAAAGGAAATTAATTTGAAAGTCGTCTAAAAACTCTGTCATAATAAATTAATAACAAAAAAACGCCATTTAAATTAGCTGTGGAAATATGTTTTTCAACTCTTGTCATTGTAAATTGTGCAAGTTGCAATTGGTAAAATGCTTGTAATTGGAGGAAACTTGACACTGTGGCCACAATGTATATGCCAGTACCCCTTTCCCCCCGCGAATCGCTTAATTTAATAAGCGGCTCTCACAGACTTGCCACAGCTGCTGTTGAAAATAAAAGCATTGCAACTTCCGCCTCTTAAAATGCAGTTTACAATCGTTTATAGTAAAGCAAATAACACGACAAAAAAACAGAAAACAGACATATAAATATTAGCCAAAAAGTGGCCAAACTGGTAAGACAGACGGACAGGTTAGTAGACAGACAGAGACAGTTGGACACGGAGAGCAATTGGCAATCACTTCCGAATTGTGGCTTTGACTATTTTGGCTTTTGTGTGATTGCAGGCACAGCTCAGAGGGTAGCTGCCAGGAGGCGGCCAGAAGCGGCGAGGGTGAGGAGGATGAGGAGGCCGCCTGTATGCCACCACATTATCACATCACGATCCGCTGCACCCGTGAGATCGCTGGCTTCAATGGTCTCAGCGAGGCAGTGAAGCGTCTCGATTTCCGTCGCTCGGTGCGGGATCGCAAACGCTTCCATTATATCTGTGCGTTCCTATTGCTGGTCTCCAACAAGGGCATTGCCAGTTTGCCGGGCAGTGCACAGCGTCAGCTGCTCCAAATGGTCGAGGAGGTGGCCTCACATGGTGAGTAATGAGATCAACGGTTTAAAACTGCAACTGATACCTGTTTTACTTTCCCACACACAGTTAATGACAGTCAGCAGCATCCGAATGTGCTGCGTGGATTGGCCCTCAAGCTGGAGCACATTGTGAACCAGGAGAACCAGAAGTGCTGGGGCAAGCCCCTGGGCAGCACCTATCTGTGGCAGGAGCATATGGCCAGAATCAAGCGCATTCAGCGCGTGGCCAGCCAGATTGAGATCAGGGAGCCGGACCCAGAGGCACGTCCCAAGCTGCACGAGCTGCCCGAGGAGTGCGTGCGTGAGATAATATTGTGCATTGCCGATCATCGGGATCTGGAGTCGGCTGCCCAGGCCTGGGAGACAATGGCCAAGCTGGTCTCAGAGCAGCGCATCTGGCGCGAGCTGACGCGCTTCCACTTCAATCAGCGACAGATAAGCACCATACTTGATCTGGAGAAGATCAAGCAGATGGGCGATACCAAAGACTGGAAACAGATCTATCATCAGCTGCGACGCACCTATGGCGTCAACGATGACTACCAGTTTGCGGAGGTTCTAGCACTGTGCCGCTCCTGCTGCTGCCTCTTCTGGCCCTCCGATGGGCATCCTTGCATTGTTGACCAGAGTCCTGATTACAAGCAGCGCGTCGAGGAGGCCGGCGGTCTGCTTGCCCTGGCCCAGCCAGTGCCGCCCGCACAGTTCTTGAAGTACTTCTCATTGTAAGGCCAGAAGATAACCCTGGAAAAACTGACCAACGCGGGACTGGGGCGGGAGAGAGAGCAAAAAGAGATATATTCATATTTTTAAAGCCCGTTTGTTGATTGGGAGAGATGAGCAGGATGGTTCAGCTGCTGAATATCATCCTCCCGAAGAGAATATGAGAATTTTATGTGTGTGCGTGTGTGTGTGTTAAAGTTTTAAAGTTGAGAGGACAACCAGATCAAGAGAAGGAAAGTATAGAGATTCGATCGAAAGAAAGCAAAGTGATAAAGTTTTAACGACACTACTTACATATTTTTATTTAAATTTAAATTTTAGGAGCTCACTTCTAGACTGGGTTCATATAGTTTATTATTAGGATTCCGATCCGCTAATTGCTTGACTAGACTTTCAACTGTGTGTGCTTCGTATTTGTATTGTTCAAATAGCTCTCTGTAGCTAAGCTTGTTTCAACTTAAATCTTTTAACAACAGATCGTACTAGGATCCACGTATCATTTAATCACAGGTTGAGTATTTGATGGAACTGGAACAATTGGGTAATATCTTTGGTTGTTTGATTGATATATTGCAAAAAGTGTTCATCACATATACATGTAGGTTGTGATCCTGAGAATAAATCGAAACATCTGTCCCAAAAAATATGTATTACAGAGATGCGAAACGAACTGCCACAGAATAAGATTAACAAAAAATATAATTACAATTAAAATTAAAAATGTACGAACTTTTTGGTTGGTCAACTACTTTTAAAACATAATTCAAATACTATTTGTTGGATTTTAGAATTATGAATTTTAAGCGGTTCTATTTTAGGACTTAAGTGTAGTTACGTTTTTATCAGCTGCTTTTGGTGCTACATTCGAAATAAGTTACCAAGTTATCCTTGCCCAAAATGTTACAAAAACCCAAAACTCTATTTACAATCTCGAACATGTTACAGCAAGTTAATAAACAGAAATCATGTGATGTTGCAGGAAGCAAAGCTAGAAACGAATACACCTACCTAAAGACAAACAAAACACAAATATAAATAAATCAATGTACATACGTACTATATCAGAATGAAATCCCAAATTTAACTCGTAAGTGCATAAGGATCCAAGCCTAATTTAATTAAATGAATGCCGCCAGTCAGAATACAGTATAAAGCATATACATATATATATATATATATATATATACACATATGTATATTTAAACATAAACTAATGTTAAGATTGTCTAAATGTTAAGTGGTTAAAGTGGATACGAAAGCATATTTTCAAAACTCAAGCAATAATTGTAAATGTTATGTTATTTGAATGTAGGCAATGCTTAACAACTTGGAGTCCACAGATCAGTTAAATATGAATGAGTCCTGGTCATCTAAATGAAGAATTTTAATCTGGTTTGTACCCAAAATATGTGCAGACTGCACTTTGTTCTGCTTCTAACTATACGTACATTTTTATGTTGAAAATAAAATCTTAAATATTTATGAAGCCAAGAACTTTCATATTGTTTTAACAGAACATTTCTAGTCAAGATTGTTGCTGCAGCCTTTCAAATAAGCTCTAACTGGGCTTGGTAAATCTGGTAAGCCAATTAAAATATCGAGTTTCTGGGTTGTATAGTCCCCTATCCTGCCTGGTAAATACATTTAAACGAGCTTTTAACCCTTTTTAATCCTTATTAAAGTAACATTTACCTACATTCACTTCAATAATTCAATACAAATTGCTTGTGCGTTATAAACCTTTGTTTAATATTATAAAAACGATTATAATTTGCTGTTTGTAAAACAATTGCATAGCATTTAGAAATGCAGGTATAAACTAAACTATTTTATGAATGTTGGTCTCGTTGTCGCAGAGTTGCGTAGAAGATA
Source organism: Hirtodrosophila histrioides (assembly GCA_037075165.1). Taxonomy (NCBI): domain Eukaryota; kingdom Metazoa; phylum Arthropoda; class Insecta; order Diptera; family Drosophilidae; genus Hirtodrosophila; species Hirtodrosophila histrioides. The sequence continues at coordinate 2,486,177 of JBAMCL010000491.1, forward strand.
TTAGATGAACACAAATGTTAGGCTAAAATATAGAGCTACTACATATGTAACTTAGAACTCAAATTCATACATAACTTAAAATAGCAGGTAAATTACATTTGGGCTGGGAGGACATAAACTAAATCACTTAGTTACTTAGCAGTAAGACATGCTTGAGAAATATGGGGACGGGCGCGGGTGTCCTCGGGGCAGTTGCTCGAGTGTTTATCCTTTTTTGTAATCGAGTAAATCGGCTAATGCCGCCGCCTTGCCGGTGTCGTCCTTTTCTAGTTCGGCACGTGTGCAGCGACCACAGCAGTCAGCCGAGGGCCGATTCTCGCACTCGCCCAGCGCTGGCGGCTTAAAGTTGGGCGTCCAGGGGCCCAGGCTGCCGCTGGCATAGAAGTCCATGGGATAGGCATTGTTCCGGGGCGAGGCATTGCCGGGCGTCCACTCGATATCGCCCAGCACGACAGAGAGCTCGTAGGGATTCAGCAGCGGCTGCTCAAATGCCGAGCCCCAGTCGATCGACAGACGCGGGCAGGCAATTTGCACAAAGGCATCGATATCCGCGAACAGCGCTAGCTTCTGTGGGAAGATCTCGGATAGCAGTATTGTTGTGGTCTCAATGCCCTTGGCTTGCAGCCGCTTCTCCAAAAATTTATGCACACGTGCGCTACCTTGCCGTCCAAGCGTGCCCAGTATGATGCCAATGCGTCGTGCCTGTTTGGCGCGCTGCACAGCCGCATGGCGGAGGCCCTGCATGGCCGCATGGTCATACTGCTCCACGGTGAACTTCTTCTCATACGGATCGTACTTGTAGGCCTGCAAGGTCAATAAAATGAATATAGTGTACAATGCAAAGCAGCTGAATGTCAGCAGTAGCGTACCTTAAGCAGCGGGTTGGCAATCATGGCTGATTCAAGGTGGAAACGACCGTCTCCCAGGTAAATGATCATTTGTGTCGTCTCTGGCAGCTGCGGCGATGTGCAGCCCAATATTTCGCCCGGACTCAGCGGCTTGGCCTGTGGCACCAGCACATCATAGCCGGCTGCCTTCAGCTCTGTGGCAGCCGCCTGCAGAGTCGTTACAAACTGTATCGTACTGACCAGCGCTATTTGGCCCACCTCGGGTTGGAAGTTCAGCTTGACAGAGTCCAGGAAGTGCAGAGGATCAATTTTAATATCCACGAATATGTAAAGTACTTTAATGCCGCAGGTCTGATCGACGGGTATAAGGCAACTGTGTCCGTAATGCACCAGCAGCTCCGCGCCCAATGCCTGTGCTGTGTAATCGTCCACACAGCAGGCGCCATAGGTAACATCGCCCATTATGACAGTATCCGCGCTGGTGAAGCGCTCAATGATATCGCTAATGACCATCGCGTACATCAGCAGTCCCTCTGGCAGCTGCAGCGCCACCCGCTTCGCCTTCGTCTCCCGTATGCGCCAAATTGTTTTGTACAGCTCAAAGTTGTAGTTCGATGGCAGCTTCTCAACGGCTCGCTGCAGCTGGGGATCATCTAACAGTTCCTGTGGAATGCGATTGATGCGGGCCTTTGGCTTGAACACTTTCTTTGGCTTCGCTCGTATGACCACCACATCGCTGCTGATATTATTGTCGATGTTGCTGCTGCTGCTTAGCTGCTCGCTGGGTTGGACGAGGTCCAACATATTGTCCACTGACTGAACTGTAAGAGGAATGCGGTATCGTTAATAGAAATTCAAAGAGCGAGGTTTTTTTTAAATGAAACTGCTTTAAAATAGATGACACTTGAAACATACAAAAATACAGACATAGAGCTAAGAATTAGTTCAATAAATTAGTCAATCGCTTCAATCTTATGAAGAGATCTTTAAGTGCACATCCCGAACATTTCAATTTAGTAGAGAACAAGAAAGTACGACTCTCTTCCGAGTGCCGAAGCTATATATCCTAGCAGCAATGTGTTTATACGAAAACTCATTTTTCACCCGAATCCTATGGCAGCTATGTCGATAAAGAGATCCGATTTGGACCAAATTTGGTCGGATTATATTAACTCTCTAGAGTCTCGGCTTGTGAGTTTCGTAATCTTCCGTATCTTAATAAACAAAAAACTTTTTCATACAAAAACATAGATTTCAACTGATCATTCCCATGGCAGCTATAGATTATAGTGGTCCGATCCGGTCGGTTCCGCCATATGTACTGCCTACAGCAAAAAGAAGGATCTGTGCCAAGTTTCATTGCGATAGCTTTCAAAATGAGAGACTAGTTTGCATAGAAACAGGCGGACAGACGGACATCGCTATATCGACTCGGCTATTCATGCTGATTGAGAATCTATATACTTTGTTGGGTCGGAAACGTCTCCTTCAGTCCATTACACATCTCGAGACAAAAGTATAATACCCTCTAAAAAACCAAGAATTAAGTTAATACTTAATCTAAATTCCAGAGTTTTGTATTTAAATATCAGCTGTATTTCTCACATAAATCTATTTACTGCCGCCTTATCAATATGATAAGTCCAGTTTAATTTAAAACGTATTCTAAAAACAATACCCTCGAAGTTATTGCTGCGTTTTGGAACTGGCTGCAGGGTATCTGCTAGTCAACTACTCCCGAAAATTCTTTCTTTGGGAAACACAGTGTTAACAGAGTTACGCTTGTGAGCTCCAAATCCTAATTCGAAATGTTTTCTTCTGCTCCGCGATATGAAAAACAAATTTGACCTTCTTAATTAGTTAAACAAACAAACAATCACACAATACATATACATATGTATAAAGTAATAAACAGATAATAAACCTTATGCACTGCGCAAATTCGATGTGTCTGCTCAAAACTTGCAGGTCTACGTGACTGAAGACATGAGAAAATAGCATGCAACAAACAAAGCAAAAACAAAAAGTGTCTGCGACTACGGAAGCTGTTTTGGAGTTATTTGGGGGCGGGGAGCAGTCAGAAGGCAGTACTAATTAAACCTTAAATGACTCAGGCTCGAGGCCTCACCTTCACTTTAGAACTAAATTTAGCTGCAACTGTCGAATCGTCAAACGCGCCAAGGTTTTCTGTGCACTTTTCAAAGCGATTTCCCCCTATACGTTCACTTTGTTGTTGTTGTTCTCGTTTTATTGTTTAAATTAGTTGTGACTGCTTCTGATCTGATTATTTAATAGAGGAACACGTGTGTACACTGTACGAAATACTATATTGATATAAATGCTGAGTTCATAATCAGTTCAAATTTAAATACTGCTTGGCTCAGGGGTTGCTGTTGCACTACCTCCATTTGGTCAGTGAACTTTTGAAGCAGCTGTTGTTGCGCCATTGATAACTGTTTCTGAGTCACGTAGGCCACACAGCACAACGTGCAACATGAACGTTGCCCATACACATACATATATTACGCGCGCACTTTAAACTGGCCTTTGGTATATGCACTTACTGACACAATATCGTTACCATAATTAATAAACTACATTTAATTAATGTTTTTAAGCTTTAAGTTCACTTACATTTGCTATAAATTATCAAAAAATCAAACAGTCTGACTGTAGTTGCTTGTATCGATAACTAAAGTGTATATGATTAATTGAGTTGAGACACACCGTTCAGAATATGTTCAATGAGTCACTTAAATGAACTACTGATTCATGACCGGAACGGTTTATCAATCGTTCAATTGCTTATGCAGATTACTTTTGTTTATCAGCGCACACAAACAAGTTTTTCGGTGTTTTGGTCAAATTTCCATGAATAATAAACTAAGCCACGATTAAAATCACAACATTGCCTATTCCCAGCTGCACAGGCTTAATAAAATTACCAGTTTGGTTCACGAGTCAAAAATATAACGACTGAACTAATTCATAAAATTGAGTTAGAAGTCCCAGCCCTTATGGCACAATCGATAATTTGCTCAACATCTATTGGCTGACCACCACAGTCTATCGGGCACTTGCAGTATTGAGTAACGTCGTTAATTATTTAAATATATGAAATTTCAAGTCGCTAGATTTTTTTATTTACTCAAATTTATTAGCTATACAAGTTAACAGTGCACAAGGTTACATGGTAACAATCTCAAGTCTGTACTTTTGAGCTTTCCGCATCCGACACTTCAACCTCCTCCACATCCTCTGCAATTATAGAGAAATTTAAATTTCATTTAGAATTATGGTCAGCAAGTGCAACATAAAAACTGTAACCGTTCACCTACGCTTGCCTCCGGGCAGTCGTCGCTGGCGTTCCTGTTCCACAGCAGCAAAGTATTCACTGGCTGCCTGTTCGCAGGCGCTGGCAAATGGCGCCATATTAATCTTGCCATTAAGCATGGTCATGTCGGCTTGTTCCTGGCCATGATTGCCCTTAATCTTTAGCTTGCTCTCCCTTGACTTGGCCTCCAAGATTTTCTCTCTGCGATTTTCGCGTTCAAACATCTAAGAACATAAATGAATAATATATTTTATACAATGCCTGCCCATTCTAGCTTACCGCAGTTAAAAGCGGCTTATCATTTTTAGCCGACATGACCATATTATCGGAAACCTCTATGAGAAAAGTGGCGCCCAGTTTGCTGCCACAGCTAACGAATTTCCCATTTTCGTTTGTCCGCACACAGTAGAGCGGCTCATCACAGACCTTAACCGTTAGAACCGGTTCGTTCTGCTGCTGCAGCAGATCCCACGTGTCCAGCACACCATCCATGCGAGTGATAAAGAACTGGGAAACCCTACGGCAAGCATAAAAATTAAATATACTTATATTTTACCAATACCGTACTTTGTATAACTCCAGGCGCCATCTGTCAGCATGGAGGAGCTGCTCTTAGTCCAAATAATTGAGCTCTCACGACAGTCCTCAGACCAGATCCGTGCACACCAATCTCCCACGGTCAGGAAGTTCTTCACAAACGCTGGATTGCGCGTGATGGCATAGACGGGTCCCAAGTGGCACATCATCTACTCACAAAATAATTAGGTAAGAAGCTGTACGAATTGTGCTGGTTACAGTCTAACCCGGATTTGTATCTTTCTCCGTGGGCGTTTTACCCTTGCGGTTACATGAGAAGAGCATGCCCATCTCAGTGCCAGCCATGAATCTTGTCGGTATGGTTGTCTCATACTCCAAGACTGAGATACCGTAGGAGCGTGACAGATCCTGTTCATCACTCTTGATGGGGTCCATAAGCAGACGGTCGAGTGGCTCGCTGAGCTTGCGTGTATCCCACCAGAGAACCTGGCCATCGGAGCCGCCAGAGAAGAACTCGGTGCCGCTCTTGGAGTTGTTCCAGAGCACAGAATTGACCGGATCACGATGGCAGACCTCACGTTCGCTAATCATCACTGGATGCTTGCCGAAACGTGTATCCCAGGCGGCCACTTGACCATTGTACATGCCGCTCACCAGTGTGGTCGGATCCTTCTGGTTATACTCGAGGCACACGCAAGGCACCTTCGGCTCTAGCGTAAGGAAGGGTTCGTTGGGGTTCTCCACCTCCCAAATATACGAGTTGCAACGCTGACCGGTTTTGTCGCCCTGGAACTTCATATCGCAATGGCTGACAGCCATTTTGATGCCACCGTCCGGTGACCAGGACAAGTGCTTAACAGGCACCTTAATCGGATTAGGATCACGATAGACATTCACGGTGCGAGATTTGCAAGCCTCTGGCAATGGCGCCGGCTCCATATTCTCAAAGTAATTCTCGTATATGTTGACGGCATTGTTTTGGTGTATATAATGCTCCATGGGCTTTGTTAGGTTCATCACCTGCGTTATGTAATTCTCATCCTTTTCAATTTTACGCTTATAGCGCACCGTCTGCTCCGGATCGTGCATATTGATGTCCTTCGGCCAGCCGCCCTCATTGTGCGTTATCCCAGTACTCTTATATGTGGCCCGTTCCGTATTGGCAATGCTCAGGGAGGTCTGGCCCGCATATTGTGTAACATGGTCCACGGGATTCTTAAGGATGTAGTTCTTTACCAGCTCGGGATTTGAGTTCTCGCTGAATACCACATCATCCTTGTCCTCAAAATGTACGCGTGCTCCAAACGTACGACGCTCCTTTTTAAAAATGAACTCCATTCCAATATTAAAACCACGAAATCTATATTTTTATTAAACTCATACGGAAAAACAAAGTGTTTTACTCTTCAGAGGAAAATTGTTTTATTGGACTCCAAGGAAACCCGTGCACGTTTTATCAATAAATGCAAATGTTATTATCGAGCGCAGATATCCTAATACCCTATCAAGCAGAACAGCAATTCAAAATAATGATTCTTTAAATGGAAGCTAAAGTACTTAATGGTTTATTTTTTTCGGATTATTGTATAGTAAATCTTTCACAACTTATTATGGTATACCATCTCTACAAGACTTGCAAATTGACCGAAATTATCAACTCAAACGAATAAAATTGAAATTCCAAAATTAACCTAGAGTCAAACCATGACCAAAAAAAACCATTCCTTATCAAAATCGGTTTGGTTTAGATGAACTTATGGTAGATTAATCTCTAGAAAGAACATATTCTCTATGAAGTTCGAGGCTCTACACATTAAATAATTCAACATTTGAAATTCTGGGTAGCTCCTCCTTGACTGTATTGGGAGTGAGATAAATATAAGAAAGGGGTATTCTATATAACGAGAAAGATTGGGCTCGGGTGAAGCTAGGCGACTCCTGCTAGTATTATATTATTAAAAGAAAAGGCGCAAATTTTGTGTATAAATTACATTTTATTGCAAAAATATCACGTATATTTCAAATATACTCAAAATAATTGACTAAATATTTGGCTAGTTATGTTTACATAATATTTACAATTGAACTAAATAAATTTGACTATATAACGGCTATATACAATTGATTTAGGTTAACATTTACAATTGACTAAATTTGCCTAAGTTGCTGACACTACAAGCGGTGACTTTAGAAACATCCTTTGGTTTCAGTTTCGTGCTATCTTCCTTCGGGCTGAATTTGTCCTCCTGCTCCTTGTGGCCTGAGCGAGTTCCCATCGCCAACTTGCCGGAGTCCTTGTCGGAGACGAGCACGATGTTGATCGCCAGAGTGTTTCGCTTGCAGTGCAGGTCGATCCTAAGAGAGTGCGCCCTTTTATAGCTCACCAGGTAGGCGACGAGAATGCATAAATTCCTTGTAAGCGTCCCTATTCCGAGTTTTCCTAATGACTTTGACCTTGTGGGAAATTTTCGGCTCGCGGTTACAGCTAACATTCCGCGATAACAACAGTCACGGTATGGAACTGATTTGCCTGCTCGTTAAATTTGAGTTAGGTCAGCGTCGGAGTCGAAAGGAATCTCAAAATGAAGCAAATGTGCTTGTTTTATTTGGGTTTTCAAGGAAACTACGCTCAGATAAACAGAATTACCTTAAGTAGCACCCTTTGGTATTCAGAATCTTTCAGCTGTCAACGTATTCTTCTAACTTTCAATTATTTTACTGATAGTAGAGATATCTGAGTCAGAACATATATATGCAGGCCTGTTCCTGCTTACAATCGAAAATAATTGATTATTTGTAACGTAATCAAATAAATGTGGTCCTTAGATATGTAAATTAATTTATATTATTTTTAATAATTTTATCCTACATGCGCTGCATGCCTTTTTTTATTTAGTCAATTTATTAATGTTACGTAGTTTCTTAATGGTTTCTATATTTGCCGTATATAGCATGACCGTCTTTTTAATTGGAGGCCTGTTTCTGGATTTTGTTATCTGTAAATAAATACACAAGAAATAGTATCAGCTATAAGTGAAAGCAAATTCCTTAGTCTAGAGTGCTCATTTATAAGCTGACCTGTTCCCAGAAACAAGGAAAATGTTTGTTTCCCTATTAGTTACCTTTTTAAGTGTTTCTACGGAATCTGCTTGCCCGAGTCGCGCATTACGAACTGTTGCTCGAAGGTTTTGGATTTCATCGATTAGTTTCTTACGCTCATCTTTTAGAAAGAAGACCTGACGCTTCAGACTGCTCCTATTATAAGAATACATAAACTTTATATATATATTCTTAAAGTCTCATAGTTTGAATAGCTTACACTTCGAATTCCAAATGCCGCACATAATGTTCACTCTCTGAATCTATAATCTCCACATGCTCTTCAGCATTTGTTTGTGGGTTGAATGGATCCAATATTTCTAGCTCCATTTGTGCAACATACGAGTCATTCGTTAGCTGAGAGTTTGCATACTCTTCTGTTTCGCTGAGGTATTCTATCATTTCGATACTTTGGTCCAAGCTGCTGTTGCTCTCAGCAACAAACTGCTCCAATTCATTGCCACCAGCAAGGAGCTCCAATTTGACCGAGTTCTCAGCTTCTGTATTTGGCGTAGTCTTCGGTATTGCATTCTTTGTTGGACATACGCTGTTTATGGAGTGCGCATCACTTGTGTCAGCGACTTCCCCCTCATCTATTAAGTGCGCTTTGTTATTATCCTTGCCCCGTCTGCTTTTAGCTTCGTTTATTAACAGTTTATGCTGGGGTCCATGGATTGTGGGAAATGAGCCGGGCTTCAATTTTGTTGGATTTTTACGTGTGAAGCCTGCAAGCATTTTGGATAGTTAAAATTTTAAGCTGTTTATTAAGGAATAGCTACGATTTACCCAGTTCATACTGCATATTCCGCTGAAAGTCATCCGGCGTAAAGTGCTCATTGCAAATGCAAGCTAACATGGAAATTGTTTTAAATTAATCAACTATGTTTGTACATATCTTTAAATATCTTGCCTGTTGACGTGTTTGTTATGTCCCGTTCGCAAAACTCGACCCATTTTTTGAGCTGCTGTTTGTCCCTGGGAAAGTGAAAATAACGCAATTTGCTTCTATTGCCATTGCGATTGTTGTTGCCACAGTTCCTTACAGCACAACGCATTTTAAATATTTGTGTTATAGACTAGTTGGCATACATAAATTTACAAAAAAATAAATAATTGATACAACAGCTCCAAATATGGTGTACAAGATAAGGGTTAATTAACGTATGCAGTGTGACCAAATTCTAAAATCAAGTAATTATACAGATTGCCTGTTTTTTTTACAATTCGCGCATCTTTTCCCTTCCCAGAAATTATTTTACACTTCAGCAAAGACGTTTCCTTGATGTAGTTCGGTGCACAATTGTTAAAGTAGTAGTTTGAATCAAAAAGGTTGTTTTTAGAAGACCGCTAGTTTGGCAATAGGAAAATCAACAATCTGGCTGCTGGCTCAATTCAGCCGCTAAGCACCGTAGCAGCGTAACTAGCGGCAATTTAAGTATTTTGATAAAAACCTGAAATTTAGGCTAACTATTTGCCAATTTCAATTTTCAAAATCCAAAATCATCGCAGTTCTAGCACACCGCGGTAGGTCCGTTTTCTAACAGCTGATTGGTGTGGGGCTGGCAGTGCTTGATATCAACAACACGCTTTGTCTTACAAACTTATACAACACTGTAACTAACAGCTGTTTGTCGCTTTCTTTTGTTATTGTTTTGTTCGTGAAATTATTTGTTGTGCTTCCTTTTCGCAATGTTAAAAAGCAGCAACTTGAATAGGTAAGCAGTCTATGAATATTAATTGGTACCCATAAAACATATATATTTTTAAAATCATGCAGCGTAATCAATCAACTCGATGCTGAACACGCAGTGTCTGATCATACTACGAGCAACAACAGCAACAGGCAATTAGATGCAGATGGAAACGAGTGCAGCCTGGCAGCCTTACAGTTATCCTACGGAATACTACAAATTGCGGAACCACCCTTGGCACGCGCTCGAGGGCAGCTCAAGGAATTAATGTTCGTTACTACGCCAAAAGTTTTGTATTTATACCTTTGCAGAGTATATTTTAATTTTGTCACGAAATATGCAAAGTCTTAGAAAGAAGCGTTTTCGATCCTTTAAAAGTATACATATTATTTTAATCAGTATTATGAGCTCCGTCTGTTTCTAACTGCTATCTAAATGTAACTTGATATAGTACAAACATTTGTATACGCTTTCTTTTGACTGAAGGCAGCACATATCCCTCGAATCTTGAGTTTTTGGAAGTAATACTAGTTTTCTTTATAAGGAACCTTGTGTAACTATTATAGGAGAAAACTATTTGAAATATCTGCAAGGGTATATATCTTCGGCACCCCGAAGATAGCGTTCTGTCTTGTGATACATTGTTTGACTTTAATTTGTCTGCAGCGGAAAACAAAACAAAATCTATATTGACTTATCCAAGGAGAAATACAAGCTGGATTGCAGTGAAGTGGCAAAACTGAGCGATATGGTAAGCAAACAGAATTGGAAGTCCAAATAACATATTACCAGACCTGCTAGAACTACTGAATACCCCATTTGCAATTCCCAACATGAACTGTTGACTATTGCAGCTAACTTTTCGATGAGAAAACGAAAGGAAATTTTAACTTAACGATAACTACAATGAAATATTTAACAGGCTCGACGTCAACAATTCACGGTGAATATAGAAACGTAGATATGAAAAGTATTGTCTGGTCATATAGCGCTATTTCGGATGCTGCCAAGCATCCTCATCAGTGACCTTATTGTTAGAAAATTTTGTCCAAACTTCTCCGTATATGAGTCGGCTAGATTCGAACCCGAGTGCTCCCGTCTGTAAGGCGGATGCCTTAACCTCTGACCCACTTGCTGTCCGATCCCGGCTTCAACTAATTACTGTCAACAACAGGTCCATTTGAAATTCTAAGTCCGCACGAAAGCTTCATTCCTTTATCTAAGTTTCTCCTTGTATTGAACAAATAATAATAATATAGTAGAAATACGAGACGAGAGTACGTATTTGCCAGTCCTCGTTAGTACATACTAAAAATCAGACTGTTGCCTGTATCAACAATAATTGTCGTCTGGCAATTTAAATTGGGGGTAATAAAACCTTATCTTATCGCTGGCAATTATGATATTGTAAACTAATCTAAGCTCGAATACAATGTAGGTTCTGAATTGTGTGTAATGAAATGTTTTGTTTACGATCTAAAATCTACAATTATATTACTAGATGAACGATGTGAAGCGCTACAAGGAAAGACTAACAAAAATCAAGAAAGAAATGCAGAATATTTACCAGCGTACAAAAGTTTTGAAGGTGAGCGACAAAGTAAAACCCATAAACATAACTTTATTGTTGCATTAAACCATAAAAGAAATAAACAACTATGTTTACACATGCAATAGCTTAATCATAACTAAGTAATTATCTTATTGCTGATTACAGAAACGAGCCGCGAACGTGGCAACCTGCAAGCAGCGCGACTATCAGCGCAAACTTGAGAAGCAACAGCAGGAGGAGTCGCTTATTGGGAACCATTAGCTCATTAGCTAAGTAGGTCTATAACTAAATACATAGTTGCAATTTAAACATATTTGGATTTCCCTTCGGTGCCGGGCACTGTCTGCTATTATTAACCAGAAATTAAACTCTTAACTAAATAAACACATTTAAATGATCATACATGAATTTGATCTACGATAAACAATTTACAAACCCAGTGTTGCATTTGTATTTGGTATATTTGTGTAATTTGTTAAATACTTTTTGAGATTTCACAGAATATACATATATATAACGTTGAAATAAAGCCACATGCAGTAGAGATGCTAAATTTAACAATAGTATGAGCTACAAAGTTATTCATTTTAATATCTAACAGTGTAAAGAAAATAACATTTAAACATTCACAGCGCAAATACAGTGACATTAAGATTTTCAGAGCTTACAATTAATTGAAATACATGCCAGTTTGTTTTTAATCAATAACCCAGTTACTACGTTTATGCAGTTGCTTTTCGTGATAATTAAGCCAATTTTGCATTTCTGTATTACAAGTATACAAATGGTCGAGGCAATAATCAAATCGTATAATAGTTGTTTTTTTAGTTTCTTTCATAAAAATGAGCTTTGAGAGATATCACGATATAGCACCGCATAAACTGAATGTGTGTGTGTGTGTATGCATGCATGCATGTGTGTGTGTGTGTGTATAATTTGTTGCTACTATATATTACTAAAATTAGAACTATATATAATCATTATAAATATAATTAAGATTGAAAAATAATTGAACATGCAGCATCAACTGGAAGAAGACGAAGAAGTTTCAAGTTGGGATTAGCTGAACAGCAGAAAAATTGTTGTTGCTCTTGTTGTGTTGGCTCTCGCTGATTCGGATCCGGATACGGATACAGATACAGATACGGATACGGTTGACCAGAGAACATTAGCTTAGCTAACACTTGTATATTCCTGTTCATTCAGCATGTGCATTGCATCTGTCGGTGCAAAATATTTGACAGTGCCTAAAAGTATTCGGAATAATTATTAGTTACAGGTTTTTAAGCTTTTGTTTAATAATTTGTTATAACAAATAACGTCTCTTAAAGTTTAGAATCAAGTTGAAAGTGAAATAAATACTCTTTGATTGTCAATTTTATTTCCAAGCACTTTACTTATATTACAACTATACATAGTTTCAATAAAATTAGACACTTATGTGTAAAAATTAATACAAATAGAGTAATTACCCTTGCAAGAAATTTCGAAAAGATATGTTTGAAGAGTAAAATCATAAAAATTTATACAAAATCGTTCCTAGTATAAACAAAGAATAAAATATGTTTATTTTACTCCATGATAAATCAATACCAAAATCATATTAAATAGTAAATTCGTTAATTACAATCTTTTCTATATCTTTCTTTTCTTTTATCAATATACGTTTTAAGAGCGGAGAACTAAGTAAATTATAAGTTCATAGTTTAAGCTATTTAAAGCGGGATCGTTGTTTCCTTATATAGAATTTTGTACAACATCCGGAATTACTAACCCCACAAAAAAAACTATCGCAGATAACAAGAAAACTTAAACTTCAACTTTAGACATTTCCAATATGTGCAATTTTAATCATATACTATAATAATTGACTCTAAAATGCAGTTTAAATACGTTTAAATTGAGTTTAATATTTAACATTAAATTAATTTGTGCTCTGTTTCTAGTATTTCTATATAGACTCTCTGGAGACTCTCTGGCAGCTGAAAGTAACGAATATGAGGTAAACACCTAGATCTATACTTCTCAATAAGTGCCAACAGTGAATATACCCTATAAGACGGTATATACCTAAATCAAAAGATAAAGAAATTTAGAAACAACTCTAAAAGCAAAGCTAGGATAATAAATGCAGTAAAAGAATAAGTGGCTCAACATAAGGCCAATAAGAGTTTCTAAAAGTATTCATCGATTAAACGCTAATTCATTTTCAATTAAAAGTAAAATAGATCAGTTAAAACTCAAAAATGCAATTACAGGCACTACCAAAGACCTAAATAGTAGTTAAATAACAAAATTAACATTCAAAGATCAACAAAAATGATCCTGCATTTCATGAAAATCAATTGAAGGAAAATAGAAAGTAATAAAAGATATCAAACTGGTTCTGGATGAACAGTTATCCAACAGAAGAAAGTCGAAAAATTTAATATTTAAAGAGATTGGACCACATACCGTGCAGGATTTTGAACCTTATATGGTAATATTTTCCTAGGTTTAGAAATTATTCATCGGTTGACAAGCGATCAACCCCATGAGCTCTTCATACACACATAATAAGAGTAAATTGAGAAATGAACCTGGTTCATTATATTAAGTTAACCATTTCCGCTGATCATTAAGGATTGATCAGTTTAATTGTCTCTTTTTCGAGATTTTGAAAAATATCAGAAATTCTCTACATTTGATAGTGTAAGGTTTTTAAAAATTGTTAAGTAAATTAAATAACAGACTGTATAAGATATGAATCCAGAAGGCAAGCATTATATAAGCATAGTAAGTACACAATAAATCGCTTCGAAACTTATAAAGAAAGAAGTGCAATAGAAAGAGTAAGAGCTGTAGTAAGTAGTAAACTTATATAAATAGTTTATAAGCCAGTTTCTGGTTATTTTTACAGGTTCTACCTTGAATAGTATAATATTTTCCTTTGTGTGATCAAAGCAATATAAAAGTCAATGAATTCTTACGGAATAACTAACGCATTTATCCCTGTAAATCTTCTAATAGTTTGTTTATTGTCTTATATTAAATCTTTTTCTTTGCATAGCTTGCTAATAAAAAATATCTTGTGACAAGCTTTCGCCAAGTCTTTTGTGTATATAAAATAAATTCATTTGTATACCAATAATGAGGTAATATCAGATTTATGAGCAAATAACTGCCAGAAGGACTTATCCTTCGACATTGGTCTTAATATCGAAGTTTTTTTCAAAGGAAAGTTGTCGATCAACTCAAGTCGACGTCTCTAAACTCATCATTGTTCTTATTATTAGTCGGAAAGTCAAATGCTTTAGCAATGTTTGTCTCCGTGGAGGGAGAAGCGGAAGCGGAGGGTAAAGAGGGCCTACCCTTACCGTTTTCAGCTGGGCCGTTGCGTTGTAGATACATTTGGACACAGACGTGGATTATGAACACTATAAAGGCGCCAATGCCAAAGATTTCAAAGGTGGTGCGAGCACTGACCGCTGCAAACAGCTGGCCACCAATTTGACTGCCCATGGAGACGCCCACGCCTTCGAAGATAGCGCCCACAAGACTCTGAAAAAAAGGCACAGGCTTAATATCAACATCTGTATTAGAATCTGAAGGATCACAGTCACTTACCTGCATGGTGGCCTCAGTGCCAGGCGGTGCAACAATGCTGGCATACGATGCCATTGTCGCATAGAAGAGACCAAAGGTGACACCATTGAGCAGCTCAATAGGCAGTATATACCAGGGATTCTCCAGCATGGAATACAGAATGAATCGCACGCCAAAACCAAAAAGCACCAGGCTCATGGCATTCACATGTCCGATGCGCTTCAGTATCCAGCCGGACATGAAGAAAAAGGGCAGCTCGCCACCAAAACACTGTATGCTCATAACAAGGCCCTCCAGTGTCTTGATGAAGTCGTTGCCCCTGTCATACGGCTGGGCGAGCTCCTCCAGATATATGAACAGGAAGTTCCAAATCAGAGCTGTGCACAGGCCAATGGCCACGCACCAGAGAAAGAAGACAACACAGCGCATTGATAGAAACATTTGCCCCACATCCTTCAAAATATTTGAAGACATGTGTGTCTGTGTGTGCTGCAGCAGAAGATCAACAATTGTACGCACAATCTTTATAAACAGAACTTTAGAGCACTTACCTTCAGCTTGGTGGAGGCCAACATATCGAAACCGAGTATGACCAGCGTCATCCAGAAGACAATGGTATAGTTCTTATCCGACGAGCCTTTCTCCGACATAGTATCCACCAGCAGGCCGGCCAGCAGGGCGAAGAGTCCCCAACCCAGTGAGCCACACAAACGCTGCCTGCCATACAGATGGTGGCGTTCCCCAAGTATGCCAAAGCAGATGGCATCACCAATGCTCACCACGACGGCCATGCCCGCCCAGCTGATGATCAGCATGCCAAAGAAGAACCAAAACTCTGGCTTTTCCATGGCACTGCGCGTGTTGATCGCCCCGAGCTCAGGCAGTAGCTCCTTAACATGCGGGTCGTCACAATCCATTTGGCATTTGGCCTGAAACTTGGCCTTGTCCTGGGGGCAATAAAGCGTCACATTATGCGAATCCAGCGTGCCCAGATCGTGCGGTATAAGAAAATTGAGGCACTGGCCATTAGCCTGTGGCAATTCAATAATGTCCTTTGTGCTTATGTAGGTGGTGAAATCGATCCACGGTTTGGTGCGGTTTGTCTCGCAGTTACTCGACTGGTCCTTCAGCCAGTCCTGGCACACAATGTCCCACATGGAGGGTACCATTGGGCAATGCATTTTGCAGCTTAACGTGCGATTGCCATAGTACGTCTCCAGATTACTCTCCGTGTCCTTGCCGTAGTCGGAGCAGTAGCGTATGTTCGACACGCCAGCGTGACAATGGAACTCGGGCTGCTTCTCGAGAGCCGGCACAAACATGATCATGAAAAAGGCCAAGGCGGTGATTAGTTGGCCACCCAAAAAGAGAAATCGGTGGCGATGATAGCTGTTGAGAGGGATAAGATGGGTATTGATGTATAACTGATATCCAAGCTTAGCATAAAGAGTTCCTTGGAAATTGAAACGACGTATTTGAGACTGGAACCACATATAATGATCTTTTTGATACCCTTGCAGAGAGTATTAGAATTTCATCCCGAAATGTTTAAGAACACACAGTATCCAGCCGGATTGGATCATATATGTAGCTGCCATAGGAACGATCGCGAGTAAATTGAGTATTTCTACGAAACACTTTTCTGCAAGGGTATTTATCTTCGGCACCCGAAGATAGCTGTTATTTCTTATTCAAAATTTTAATTTTTAATCGGAAATTAAACAATTTCTTAAGTTTTATATTTTGATTTAAGAATAAATATTATAGGATTAGTTTTAGATCAGATTTGTAGTAGCTTACCGATCTGCAATATACCCAAAGAGCGGTTTGGCCAATAAGCCAACAATGGGTAATATCATGTATATGGTGCCAACAACGACCGGGGAATAACCCAGCTGCAGTGCCAGCGGTGGCATGAAGGGTACAACGGGTGCGGTGCCTGCGTAGGTTTTGCATGATTTAAATGAAAGAGAACCAAATATGTAGATTAGTCGGATGCGTGGGCGTTGATACTCAAGTCAGTAACGATAGCGAAAATTATTAAAAATAAACAAGTCAAAACAACTAGAAGATACCCTGTATGGTAGTAGTTTCTAATTTCGATTCCGCTTAAGTTATAAAGAATTAAAGTTCTGAATTCCGAAAAAAGATTGAATATTTTTGAAGATAATAAGTGTTTAATATATCAGTCTTAAAGGGAAATACAAAACCTTAAAAGAATTGGAAAGGGAAACAGGCTCATGGGCTTATTTTCATGTGTTGACTTAAACCATAACATACCCAATGTGTCTATTGTACAGGGTAACAAAGAACACTGAGCAATGATTAGCTAGAATTGTCCAAATTTCAAATGTGGGTGTTTATATGTCTGATAAGCAAAGTGTACAATTATGAAGCGTTGCTTGTGACAATTCCCACCGTGGGGATTTATAAACCGTCATATACTTCTATATCAATGTACGTGCTTGTATTTCGACGTATTTAGTTGTCAAGTTGAAGCTGCGTTACGTTTTTTTAATTAATTTAAAAGTAAGAATGCTACTCTAATTGCTGATATCAGCCTTGGAGGTCACCGAGGGCTAAGCACCGTTGGGACTGGCGTCTCTGGCTTGCGGCTTAGTTAATTGACATGCCCACTTTGGACCGAACCTTCATACTATATGTATTTTTCACAATATTTTAAGCTGTCCATGCTTAAAGCAATTAGTTATAAGTAGTTAATAAACAAACAAAACAAGTCTCAATGTTTCTATATTTATTTTATAGCTATTTTATTACATTGTGACTAATTGTGTTCTCAAAGCTAGAAACTCTAATTTACGGCTTAATTGTTCATCGTTCTTTATTTAAACGCTTAGGAAGAAAATAAATGTATACACAATGTTTATAAATGGAGTGCATTGGTCCCAACACAGGAATGTTACGATACCCATAAAAAGTTTCCCTTTTAATTGCAGTTATTCGTCAGGTTTTCTTATTTTAGGAAACATCTGGTATTTCTTTAATAATGAACCTTAAATACATAACTTTATAAACATGATTAAATTAATTGCGTATAACTTATTGACATTTCTATAAAGAGTGCTCGATAAAGTGAATAGAAATGTTATTTCACTGAATATTATATTTGGGAATAACATTTGGGCAATCTAAAAGAATTGAGACCTTTTTTGATTCATGTCATATGACTTGTATTCGTTTAAATTGTCACATTCCCATGTGAGAGTTCATTTTGTAAATTAAGGTTATTTGGCACGTTCTCGATACATAACATAAATGGTATTTTTACTCCCTATACCCATAAAATGGGAAAAAGGGGATATTGGATTTGTGCAAATGTCCGTCTGTCTGTCTGTCTGTCCGTCCGTATGAACGCGTCGATATCAGAAACTATAAGAGCTAGAGACACCAAATTTGGAATGTAGGTATACCATACGCAAATCAAGTTTGTTTCCGATCTCAGATATCTCTCTCCTTTCCCATGCAATTCGATCAAAACGTTTTATAGCCACACTTTTAAAGATATAGCTTTGGAATACTTCGGTCACTCTTTATCTACTGTCCAAATTTCAAGTCGATCGGATAATAAACACGAAAGTTATTCAACAAACATGAATTAGTACTTTAAATGCCTCGCATGCGCTGTCGTTTGTGTGAGTGCGTCTTTGTGTATGTGCAAGTGTACGAAGATGCGATCGGAAATTTTCGACCTGGGTATATGGAGCTTTGTAGTCGGGTACACTCGACTATAGCATTCTTACTTGTTATATATATTCATTTGAGTTTTTGTTGTCTGAACAGTTTTGCCAAATATAGTAAATATATTGATCAATATGCCTAAGCTACCGGGGATCAAATTGATTGAATATAACGATTGCTAAATACCAATCATGCTTATCGTGCAATTTGTTTATTTACCGAATATCTATTTGATTGTCAGTATAGTAGATCCCATATCGCGAGTACTTCTCTTATCTAAGAACACTTTGCACGCCGGTTCAATGATTATAAATATGTTATTCAGTTTTAATAAATGAAAAGTGTTACCATCTTAACGGATGATGCAAGCAATAAGAGGCACTTAAAATAATGATGGTGTTAAGTAATGCTGGGGGTGGGTAGATGTGTAGGTGTGGGTGGGTTCTTGGTAACGGTACTTTACCGGCATTGAAGAGAAAGTAATGCGCCTTCATGGGCAGCAAGTCCTTATCGATGTTGACCTTCATTTTGGCGCGTTTGCTTTGATTTCTTTGCCTTAGTTCGTGGCTATTAGCGATACATCAATTCCAAATGGACGCGTCAATTGTTCGGAAAT
This sequence comes from Hirtodrosophila histrioides, assembly GCA_037075165.1. Lineage (NCBI taxonomy): Eukaryota > Metazoa > Arthropoda > Insecta > Diptera > Drosophilidae > Hirtodrosophila > Hirtodrosophila histrioides. The sequence goes on from JBAMCL010000491.1 coordinate 2,505,138, forward strand.
TCCAATTGTCCGTCCCCTCTTCGATTCGCAAGTTCTGCTCACTTGTTTTGAATAAATGCTGATTTATTCACGAAAAAGAGCGATGGCAAGCAGTAATATTATCAGTTTGAATGATTTCAACTTATGTACTACATAAGTAATTATATATATAGACATACATATGAACTTGTGATCGATTATCAGTATCAGTGTGTAACGCGATCACGTTTCTCGTATTCCAAATGAATTTGCTGCCGTCAACATTACACGCTTATCCGTAAACGTAGCATTATCTATGCTACATGTGCGGCATAGATGGGATTCACTTTACCACGCGCAATTTAAAACCCGTCTGCTAAGAATCTTATTAGAAAAACAACGGGCGACGGCAATGTGCTGACTTGATATGTTTGATGTACTACATACATGCATATCTTGATTGCTGTTTGCACTCGCGCTTATCTCGACCACACAAATAAACGAACGTTTTAAATAGAGACGCCCATGACACCAACACCGACCATGCTTCGAATGCGAATGAATAAAAGAAATAAAAAAAACAAAAATGCAAAGAACAGCTGGCATGCAAATACAGAGCTATGTTATATAACAGTGACTTAAAATTGCACTCGCAGCCAACTTCGCGTAACTTAAAATTGCGTTAACAGTAGACTTGGGCAAAAACTTCGCTGACTTTGGCAAAATTTATTCACTTGTTCCGCTTTTTTTAAGTGAGTCGACTTATTCTTATTGGTCAGTGGCACAATCTCTTGCTCAAAACCAGCTCAGCCAACTACTTATTGTTTGCAGAGTATTGATTAAATATTTCACCAATTTCCAGCGAATTTTCTGGGGCTTATTTGCTTGGAGATTTATTTTAAATTTTATATTTTACCCTTTTTTTATTATATTTATGTCACGAAATTGATAGAGCATATAAACAGGCATTTCCGACACCCGAGGGTATGTATGTATATAGGTTCTTGGTAGTCTTGCTTTGAATGTAAATACTAGCAAAAGTATTATATTTATTAAATTTTAGTAGTATATTATATTATTATATTATATTAAACATTTTAAAACAACAAAAAAAAGGTTCAAAGGATCGATTTCTGTTAATTGTGCTGACATGTACAGTTTATAGAAGGAAAAGGCTAAATTGACAACACTGCTCTGTGGTTCAATGAACAACTCTGTTATGTTCACTCACGAATCGCTCAATTCTAGTTAGAAGTGTTCATCGCGCGTTAGTTGGTCCCACTTGCTGTCTTTGAACGTATTGCACTGTTCGCTTAAAAGGTAACTCATAAAAAACTAATGGATCGGTACAATCGCGCTTGGAGAGATCCCAGATCTCCGCTGACACCCTTGACACCACTCACAAGCCAGGTGTTCAACTTTGATGATATGGCGCCAACTCCAACGCCCACCAATCGCCTGACCGTACCGGCACCAAGACGACGATTGGCAAGTGCCAGTGGCCCAAAGCATTTTTCGCGGGATTTTATGCGCATTCGATCTGTTTTTTCGCCAACCGCTCAAAGTACCACGTGTGGAACTGATCATGGGCGTCCAATTAATATAAAACAAGAAAGACATGATTCCACTCACATGGAAGACAGTACCGCTACAAGGCCCCAACTAAAACGGCATTTTAAGCATAGCTCCCCAGTGCAGCAGCCTACACTTAGTCCTCGTGTGCGTTCCTTGCTAAATCGCACAGGTAATGAGCATTTGACCGACCTATTCACGCGCCAAGAAATCGATATTAAAGTGCTCATCCAGATGTCATTGGACGATTTGGAATCGCTTGGGATTCGGGGCGCCAAGGAATTAAAATTAGCTATGGATGTAATCACATTTGCCAAAAGGTTCTTTTAATTGTGTTTTTAAATTGTATGTTCATGAATGTAATTTATTTTTAATGTGTCTGTATTAGTAAATTTAAATATAAGGAAGAAAATACATAAGCAAGACATAAAATGTTAATTTACTCCAATTTGATAGCTGCTGTTTGCGTTAACAGACCCTTCGGCTGGAAAGTTAACATATATTTTGGCGCCATTTATGATCATGTTAGTTTTCCACAGGTATGACATATGCTTGTATCGATATCTTATATATATCGATATATCCAATACAGCATGATATGACGCCATGACGTTTGCTGTCATATTTTGCCGGCAGATTCATTGCCATATGCCGATTACCTGACCTAGCATAACCTAGCGTAAGCATAATACTAATATGGATATATGGTAATGTAGAATATTTATAAGTGCAAGTATTACCTATTAATAAACAAACTATTTTTACGTTATATGCATAATGGCGCAGTCGCCTCAACGATGGATACCAATTTAATATGCAACCAACCTAAACTAACAATGAGACTAAATACTTAATGCCTAAAGGGACAGGAATCAGTCGTATATATGGCTATATTGCTGCTGATAGACGTGTATATAGTTCTCCTTCTCCTGTGGGGTCATTTGTGCAATCAGCTTATCGTCGAGCTGATCCAAAGGATGCGGCCGTCCAGCCACTAACACGGTAGGCACATCGTCATCTTCTTCCTCAGATTCCGAGTTGATGTAGTTATCGAAGTTGACATTGGCTGAAAATGTTTACAAAGTTAGGAGCTACACAAATGATATACAGACTGAAAAGCTCACGAATCTTTGTGTTGTCAATGTCATTCTCATCGTCGCTAGAATCACTTGAGTTTGCATTCGACGAGCCCTTGCGGAGGCCCTTCATATGCGCCTCCCGCTGGCCCGGCTGCTTCTCGTGCTGCAGCAGCACCGACATAATATCCTCATTCTCCTTTTTGCTGCGATGCCCAGACGTGCCCGATGGTTGTGCCGCATCACTGACGGCGCTGCCGTCTCCAGTATCCGCATCGGTTATCACAGTACTCTCTGTCATCCAAATTGGTCGCGATTTACGCGCAACCACCGCATCTGCGTTATCATCGCCGCCAATGGTGACATCGACGCGTGTTTCCTCCACGGCAAAGCCTTGATTACGCGTCGCCTCGCCTGACCATTGCAGGCCGTCCGGTCGCAGAGCATTCGGCTTGGTAATGCCACGTATCGTATCTATATCCACCGGCTCAGGCTCTAGAACTTCGGGTGCCAGCTTGATGCCCTCCACCTCGCGCAGCAGATCGTACAGCGGCTGCAGCTGCTCGTTGAAGTGGGCTAGCATTAGGCGCGAGTCCTTTTTTGGCATCGCCGCACTGTCTTCCTCCACGGAGCTGCCGCAGTATGTGCAGCGGAACTCCAGCGTGGCCATGTCGAACAGCTGATCGGCCTCGAGGTCTGTGAATGTTTTGGAGCACGTGGAACACTTGAAACTGGCGCGACTGGTCGCATCGCGCTCCTCCGTCTCCATTCGCTTACGCATCAGGTCCAGCTTGTACTTGACCACGTTCACAAACGTCTTATAGTTGATAAAGTAATAGTTCACCTTCTGCGCTTTCCCATCCGGCCCCGTCTCCATTTTGAGGCGTATCTGTATAAACTTGTCGGTTCGCAGCGTCGTGATCCGGGCACGCAGCTGTTTCTTCTCAAAGCGCAGCAGCTCCCCTATGTCGTCCTCCTTCATGCAGGGATTCCGCACCAGCATGTCTATGATGAGCGCATCCTCTTGAGAATAAAAGCCGCGTACGACGAGGCGGGCCAATTGCTTGAGGCTGCTAGGCACTTCTGTTACGTAGCGTACTTCGGCTTTAGCGGGCGCTGCATTTGATGCTGCCGCTGATGTCGAGGACATTCTTAATAAATTTTAAGAATTTTAATAGTAATAGTAGCTATTATTATTTATTTATTGTTAAAGATTGTGCCGACAGGCCACTTCTTCTTCCTGTTAATTGCGATGCAATTTACTGAGCTATCGATATACTTATCGGTTAATCGGAAATCATCGCGATATCATGAAAAAGGTAAGCGCGCCCTTTCTATCTTTGAATTTGTTCTAAATGTGCTAAAACTGTTAGCTTAAAAGGTGTAGTGGGATTTATCTATTGAATAATTCGATGATATTCTCCTTAAATGTATGATTTAAAACGATTTACAACTTACTTGTCGACACAACGTTTAATTTTCAACACATTGTGACCTTCGAATATATTCGGGATAGTTAAATTAAATCAAAATTTCCAATATATCAAGATTTCAAATGATAAATACAAATAGTTGAACTAAAATTTTGAATGCAACCTATTTTTAACTAAAAATTAGGGAATGCCCACCTGCTTGCACGTATATCCGTATATATCGTATAAATATAAATACCGCTAAAATGATTAAAGCTGTCTGCAGGAGTTTCAGAGTACCTTTATATTTGTTTGTGTAACTGAGCGCTGTTACGGCGGATTACGGCAGAATGCACAGGAGTGCACGGCAAAGTTTGCATTGAAAAAGAAAAAAACGAGCGTAGACAGCAGAGTATGAAATATTAAGTACATCGCCTGGATAAACAAAGAAGCAGCGAGAAAAGACTTGTTGGACTATTTGCATGCAATTCTGCGTATGAAGTACCGTTGCAAGACAAAAGACAAAGCCAAAAAGGGAAGGTGAATTTATAGAATGTACTGGCATGTGTACTTTAATGCTAAAAGGGTAATAACCTACTAAGCATCAGCGAAGCGCTCAAAGCAATACAAGCCCACAAACCTAACTAACTGACGTATGTATATATGTATGTAGGTAGCTGTTTATACAAATGTTGGCTTTTTTCCCGTTTAAAAAATATTTTAAGTCCTTTTTATAATTAGTAAACTTTAATTTCCCAACCGGTAGGTACAAAAGTAATTACCAAACTTTAAAAAAGAATCCAAGGATTGTTACAAAATAACGAGTATGTAATTTAATTATTCAGATTTCTGAAAGGTTGTAATGTAAACTCTCTTGAATGCTCTCTCCCAAGTATGGAGAGCCAACTCGGGGGTGTATTTCACTTGTTTACTTTGCATATCACGACAACAACTGCAGTGCGCATCCTCACGGACCACGCTATGAAAACAAAGTCAACGGACAGTGGCGTAGTTTGTTGGGGTTCACAAACAAGTGTTGTTTCCATTGTTACAGTAGTACCCCCTTTGCCAACAACAAACCATGTTTATGTTAAAAGCTTTCGCGCGAGAAGGAGGCGAAAGCGCTCTCTGCGCAAGCTCCTTTTGTTTATTACGCTCTCACACTCATTCACTTTGGGTTACGCTCTTGTATGTTGTTGCGAGCTTTTCCACTTTTGTCACTTTCGCTGGCCGCATCGGAGTGCAGTTATGAGTCGTGCGCGCTCACACTCGGTTGCCTAATTTTCCGTTTTGATAATTTTTCACGCCGCCCAACATTTCCACACAAACAAACAAAAGCGTGCAAATAGTTTAGTGATTGTTTGTGCGGTTTCTTAAACGTTTTGTGATTTTGTGAAGTTTTTACGTAATATAATTAATTAATCAACACTTCGATGTCAAGGGTCCAAAAATTTGTTACCCGTCTGTTTGTTGTTCAGCGGTCAAAAGCACAAAAGTAGCAAGACGCTCAAATATATAAAGGCAAGAAACGATTAAAAACAAAATAAAGAAAACACGTCGCGGCGTTTGTAAAATTGATTTTTTATTTGCGTGAGTCAAGCGAAGACTATTTCAACAATAATAATATTGAAGAATTCAAAAATATCTGCCAAATATTCAAAAGGTGTGTGAATACGATTAAACAAATATGTAGAAAAGTTTCCATGGCAGCAGAATTTTTTCGGCTTTTTTGTTCGGCTTTCCAAGTTGCCAAATTTTACGTTTGAACTGTTTCAACATTTGGGTTGCACGTGATTTGTTTGCTTTTGCTTTGTCTGCTGTTTCCTCCGCTCCATTCTGCACCATTCTACACCACTCGACCCATGCATAACTGAGGCCTCCATCTTTGAGTTCCAGCAGCTCTTGCAACCCCCGAGCGAAAGCCGGGCGGGCGCTAACCGCCTCCCACCCGCTCTGGGGGTGACTCTCGCTGGGCCACCCGCTCGCTTCAGCTTGTGATGTCATACCAGCGACATCTACCCATAATAATAAAGGACTTTAGACAATCTGGCGCGACCCATGCCTTCCCAAACTGTTCAACAGTCACTGCTGTTGGGTCAATTCTCGCCTTAGAACGTACACCTGCGGTCTGTTTATCATATTGATTTGCGAGTCTAATAGTGCACAAGTAATGCACAAGTAACCGCCTATTTATACATCACCTATATACTCTAGTTATATGCCTTTATATATATTCAATGTATTGGGGGCCTGCAAATCGGGTCAAAGTTGCATAGTTTGACCCAGTTACGACCACTGACGCACAGCTGCCATGTGTTGCATGAATCAGCCTATTGATAGCAGCAGGGAGTCGAGTTATTGCAGGTTGCAAGAACTGGACATTTGTTGTTTAAGGAGTGCCACTATAAATGAAAGGGTTAAGTTCATTCTAAAGTTTACCAATCGTAAGCGTATTTCGCTTCTAATGTGTAGAACAATCTCCACTCTTCTATACAAACTCTTGATTCTTTCCCTTATTTTAACAAATTAGGATTACTGTATAATACTTAATGTATAATACTGTATATTCAGTAGTTAATGATAGTATGTTTTCCTAAAACAGAACTTTCGATTTTCTAAAGAAAATTAAAGTATACTTTTGAGCTTTGTCTAGGATATAATCTTTTTTTTTATTGGTGAAAATTTGAGTATTATATTTAAAAATATGTTAAACTAGTGTTCCGCTGCCAATGTGGCAACTTAACCTAGTTATATATATATATAATATATAAAGATATTTTTAAATCTGCCTATTTATTAAACTTGTTGTACTGCTACCTTTTTGGGAGTCTAAACTAGTTACAAACCAGAACTACAAAATCTGATCGGATACTTAGAAATCAAAAAATCAGCTGTCTCAATCAAATTTTTGAAAAATTTTCAAGAAATACATTATAAGGATATGTAAATATTATTGATAAATGAAATTATTCAAAAAAACGGCCATAAAAGCCTAATATTTAAGGCAATAACAATATAATAATAATAAAAACATATATTGCAATACGATAAATGGACAATGTACAGTATATAAACAAGAATCCTTAAAAGGCTGTGATGTCCTTTGCAAGGATATTAAACGATATTGACAGTCGCTTTATGGCCGTCTATCATGGAGATTTATATTGTTTTCAACGCTTAGATCAAAGCGCAAATCGGAATGAAAACAACGGGACGAAAATCGATATGCATGTGTATGTACGTATGTATGTGTGTCTGTATGTGTAGCTGTCGCAGCACGCATACAAATCCGGGCAAGGAGCCAGGGGGCACGGGTAACGAGCATGAACTTAGATGTGGAGCAGGCCCTGACACAGAGCAGAGCGATTTAAAGCGTGCGGTAGTTACCGTTACGCGGCGAAATAGCAGAGAAAGAAGCAAAATCCAATAAGCACAAGGCACAAGGCACGAAGCACGCGAAGCAACAACACGAAAGAACAGCAACAACAACACAACAACAACAAAAAAACTCGGCTCAACTCGAACCAACTCCAAAAATAGACATACGGCCAAGCGGCGGAAAATGCTCACGGGGGGGCGGAGGGGGGCGCATAAAAATGAAATAAGTACGGGCGAGTACACACAGACATACCCCCATGTATTTAAGCATGCATGTATGCATGTATGTATGTCTGGCCTGATGGTCGTCAGGATGGTGACACTCACACTCACACTCACATTCACATTCACTTCATCGCTGGCCGCAGACCAGCGCCAAGAGTGCCCCGCACAGTGTGCAGCTTGTTTTGAAATTGCGACACGCAGGCATTGCTACATTTCGCCCCCGGTTTAAGTTGCATGCCCCAAGGCGCTTTATGCCCGTACATGCCCCAAACGAGAACCACAACAGCTGCCTGACCAATCGAAATGCTTTTGCTGTCACATTCATCACATTATTCAGTCGTAATTGCACTTTATTTTACCTCGATACTTCCAATTCGCTTAGAGCTAATACAAAATATATGTTCTTTAAGTACTGTTCAAGTATCTTTATGATATTTACAGAGCTTGGTCTAACTTTCCCCCTAAAACGTTTAAAACTATTCATGTTGCTCTTACTTAATCGGAATACTAACTCATGAAACTATTATGAACTCAATTGGAATGTTATTTTGAATCTTAATGTCTTTATAAAAGAATATAATTTGAATCCAGAAAGGTCTTAAAATCTATTCTAAGATGGTGTAAATATTTGACTTTGATAACCAACAGATTTTATATTTCCTTAAAGTGTTTAAAACTATTCATGTTGCTCTTACTTAATAAGAATCCTAACTCATGGAACCATTACGAACTGAATTGGAATGTTATCTTGAAGCTTGCTGTCTATAAAAAAGTATAATTTTAATCCACAAAGGTCTTAAAACCTATTCTAAGATGACTTTGACTTTGACTTTGATAACCAACAGATTTTATATTTCCTTAAAGTATTTAGAATTTGAGAAATATGTGTTTGTTCTTAGTATACATACTTGCAAAGTAAATACCAACGCGTTGGGGACTTTGTTACTAAGTTAGAGCCATTTGTGTAACTTCTCATAAAGCCAAATAAGAAAAGATGAAAACTTATTATTTGTCTTTGGCTGGGGACCAAAATAAGTATACTCGTATTCCGTATTTTCCTTTGCGATAAGTTTACAATAAGAAATCGTAATAGAATACTGTGCTAAAGAAGTCTCCACTTTCGAACAATTGTGAGTAATAATATCTTTAGTCTTAAGTTCCGGTGTGGGGGGTGGGGAGAAGCAGAAACAAAAGTTGGCCTTGCCAACCAACAAAGTATCTTCGATAGGTCAAGAATAGAAAAGCGAACCGCAGACAACTTAAGATAGTATACTTACTAGACAAAGGAGGCATTGCCATTGAAGAGTACGCACATAATTCGAACACAAGGAAGTCACAGACAATGCCGCATCAAAGTCTCTCCGGCTCGGTCACAATTCGGTCATCCCCTGAGCGTCAGCTCCCTCCCCAGCTGGATGGTAGCTGTGTTCTCTGCCCCCCATTGTGCAGCCCACAGGCGGAAAGATAACGACAAGGCAAACGCAAAGATTTAGCTGCTTTAGCCAAGTCAAGAACGACGATGGCGCTGCAGTGCCGACGCTCACCTTCGGTTCAAAGACGTGGACGGGACGAGGAGGAAGTGAAGCATAAAAGGGCCCGTATTTATGGCAATTTAATTGTCATTCATGCCAAGATCCTTTGTTCGCTTGATGAGCATTTTGCTCAAGCTTGCAAGGCTTCCAAAGCGTTTTAATAACCCCATTTGACTGAGATTGGGACCGGGTTAAGTTCTTAAATTGCTGCACAATTGTGCCACACACACACTTGACACGGTTGTTAACTTTAGCATATCATTTCCTATTCTGTGTGTCCTTGCCTAGTAAATGTTCTTGCTAGTCCTCCAACTTGCATAGCTTTGTCAAAACTGAACCGACTTTCTTTTGCACAAGCTATTTTTGGTCCTATTTATTTGACAGTCTTAAGATTTATAAGTTCCGTTCAAATATAAATTTTGTGGCATGCCACACCCGCTGTTCTTGGTTATTAATGAAGCCTGCTTTAGCTCTGTAAAGTGCACAAACTTTTCAGACGCGTTCAATCATTTATGGGGAATGTTTATAATGGCCTCGTATCGAACTCCTGTTCATTCTAGCATTCCAAAAACGTTTTTCATGTCGCCAATTGTTGAAATATTGTGTTGACGCCGGCTGTTGCCATTTGGCTAATTGAATTGCTCGCCTTGGCTTAAATATTCAACATAGATGTGCGAATTGTTGATTCAGTGATGCAATATGGTATATTGTGCAGGGAAAATATGTTGATATTAGAACCTTAACTATATGATTGCACTCTGTACTCTCAGTACAGTATTGTACATGCCGAATTTCAAAGCTATATCTTGAAAATTGTTACTGCAAAACGAATAGCGGGAAATGGGGTGGAATATTTCAGATCCAAAATAAACTTGACCTGCGCCCGCTATACACGAACATATATTCAAAATTTGGTGTCTCTATCTCTTATAGTTGCGGAGATCGACGCGTTTATACATACGGACGGACATGTCTAAATCGAAATCTCTTTTGATACTGATCAAGAATATATATACTTTATAGGGCCGGAGATGTCTCCTTCTGCCTGTTATATACTTTTGCATAAATCCAATACCCCCTACTTACCCATTTTATGATACAGGGTGTAAAAACAATGAGGCATCTTATAAAGGTTATCACATACCTCAATATATCAATATCTGTACCTATCTTAGAGCTTAGGTTAGAGTACTCGAAATTATGTACCTAAATATTTCATTCAAACTTCTAATAGGATTCTGGCTCCCTTTTCTAGTAGATATAATGTATAATACTACTATATCTGTTAGTCGCCCCCCAACGAATAATAATATCTATTAGTTGATCCTTTGCTACGATCAATCGATCCCAAAATTATATTTGGTTTTCATAGAGATTAATCGGCTATCAAGTTTTGATAACTAGTATTATCGCCTTGATTTATACCACCTTCCCGTATTTGAAAGCCATCCATCGTTCGTTTATCGTTCCGTTACCTTGGCATAGTTCTGTTGCAGTTTCTCGTACGTTCTAGTATAATACATTGTTTGCTTTATCGCTGAAGTTTGCACAGCCACAACAAATCGCAAATGCCGAATGGGAAATGGGGAAATGGCGAATAGGTAATTGGCGAGTGGGCAATGAAGAATGGGATATATGTAAGGTATGGCGGATGGCGTGCAATGGAAACAGCGGCAGCAACAACAGCAACAACAATGCCATGCTAATGAATGTGGTACATAAATTTGCATTGCTGAGTCGTAAAAACGCAGCTGAACAAAGACTAACGGAAAACTTTCTAACGGTTCTCATTTCTTTTTTGTGTGCGTTTTCAGGATAACGCGAGGAAGGCGCAACAAGGTCAACGCTCAAAAACTCAAAAACATGCTGCAACTGCACGTTATGTAAAGCAAAGAGAGCGAGAGAGTGAGCGAACGAGCGAAGTGGGAGAGTGAGAGCCAGAAGACAGTAGAGCGAGAGCCTGCCAATCGTTCCCATAGTGTGTGCGCGCGTGCGAGCGGGACAAAGTGAATTTGTTTCAGCATACGATGTCATCGATATCGGCGCAGGGTGTGGTCGAGCGAGCCTCCGCCGAGTTATCGAAACGCATCAACGGATTGGGACTACGCTCAAAACATCATCATGGCAGCAGCGACAATGCCTCCTCGAACTCCACGTCCAGTTCCAGCTCGTCCTCCAGCGGCAAGACCTCAGTAATGGAGCGTGTTACTAACGCGCTCTGCGGCGGTGGCAGCGGCAACTCCAACTCCAATTCCAACTCTAACTCCAACTCCAATAGCAACAGCTCAAACGCTGGCGTTGCCGGCGTAGCGAACGCGCCCCAAACACCCGATAAACCGTCGCGTGCTAACCCGAGTCCTGCTCCTGGCGCCACGCTCATCTCCTTGTCCAGTGCGCAACAGCAACAAGCACAGCAGCTGGTCTCCGCCAATCCCAGTGCTCTGCCCGCCGCGCACCACACGCCCGCGCACCTTATGCAACAACAACAGCAACAACAGCAGCAGCAGCAGCTGCAGGCCATGGCCGGCTCCACGTTGATCAACTCGAATCATCACATGGTCATGGCAACTGGCATGCCTGCTCCCCCCGGTAGCATGCCCCTTGGTGCGCCTCCCACGCCGACGGTCAAATCAATTGCCAAGCAGATGAATATAACGATTCCGGCGCCCGGCTCGCCCACCTTTAGTACCATGGGCATGGTCGCAGCACAGAAGGTCAGCACCGGTGGCACGCCGCTACAACTGCGCAAGCAGCTGCCCAATCCTCACCTGCATCATCCATACGGCGTCGTAGCTGCGCCCGGCTCCGCTCAGGTCACCCAGCTGGCCGTGGCCGTTACCCAGTCCGCCCTGATACTCCACAAGCACCCGCCACACATCCAAAGCATCGATGCTCTGCTGCTCGACGATCGCTTCCTCAATCGCTTTTTCCAGTACTTCTCGCCCTACGAGCGTCGTGTCCTCGCCCAGGTGTGCATCAAGTGGCGGGACATACTGTACCGCAGTCCTCGATACTGGTCCGGTCTGCTGCCGACGCTTCAATGCCGCGAGCTGCGACAGATGCCCGCCTGTGATCGGGGCAAGCTGTACAACTCGCTTATCCGGCGTGGCTTCCATGCGCTCGGCCTTGTGGGTGCATCCGACGAGGATGCCCTCGACGTTGTGCACTCCTTCCCGCTGGCCTCCAAACACGTTCATTCGCTAAGTCTTCGATGTTCCTCGATCAGCGATCGCGGCCTGGAGACCTTACTGGACCACTTGCAGGTAAGTTACCATGACTAAATCTAACTTTATATACATATAGGGGAACCTTCCTTATCGGATATAAATTAACTGATCGATAGCAGAGTTTTATAAAAATACTTTTTGGTTAACTATATATCTTAACCAAACTCATCAAACGAAAGTTTTTCAGTTCTTTATAGCTGTAGGAAAAATTTCAAAGAAATCGGAGGAATAACAATAGGAACATTCGGTGAAACAATGATTTGTTTTTGTTTTAACTTATTTTTTGCTTCCAAGAAGTACATAATTACTTTAAGATCTCGTTTCATTTTTCTCTTTAGTCAGGTCTGCGTTTCTTATTATGTTTTCTTTTAACCCTAAGATTCGATTAGGATGATTCTAGGGGATTCTACTATCTCCTATTTCATCCTAATTGAACCTCTCTACCTAACTTTGTTAAGTTCCACCTTTATAATCTAAGTTAATTAATTGTTAATTGTTAATCAATTGAGATTAACATTAAGATTAATTTGAGTTCCAAAAGAATTCAGATTAATTTTCTAAGAAGTTGGCTGCTTTTCCATATAGCTAAATCAAACGTCCGGTCAGATTTAGGAAGATTTGTTCCACACTTCAGCTATATATAATAGATTCTTTTATATTTATCATTTTGGGTTGACATTTTTGGCTCTTAGTGCCCGTCAAATGGGTAATCTCTGGCCAACAGCAACACTTTCCCATGACCGTGGGCGGCCCGCTAGACCAGAGATCGTCAGGTTGACGATGGTCAGTCACACGCCACACGGTGTAAATAAAAATAAACTCACCGAAATTCCTGACCGGCAAGTGAAAACAAATTTTCATTTTCATTTTATTTTCAGCCGCACGACAGCGAAATGAAACGTGTTAATATGAAAAGTGTGTCATAGAATACCCCACAAGTACCCCAAGTTTCTTAGCCCCAGGTGCCACAGTGGGGGCAATTGACAAATCGTGTGATAATTTCTATATATGTTGCCTCTGCAATCTCGTAACAAACTGATACGATCAATTTCAAGCGCAAATCACATCAAAGCAGCCCCATAAATTTTATTTAATTTAGTGAAATATTTCGTTGAACTAATTTGTGCAAAAATGAATATATATAATATATATATACCTAAATGTTTCATACATATATGTAGTTCTAATGAGTGCGATTTGCATGGTGAATCTTTTATGAGATGCGTGGCCAACCAAATGAGATATGAATGCTGTTTGAATGTTTCTCATTTAGCTGCCAAAACTTATAGACAGCTCAACACTTTACTGATTTATATTAAAAATTCAAAATGTGTTTATAACACTTAGAAACATTTGTAAATTATTATTTAGGATGTTTCAGCGAGTCACCATTCAAGGTATTTTCATATTCTGTTTGGAAACTTTAGAGAAACAGCAACTTTTTCTAATATCCTTTGTCATATTTTAACTAACCAAATCACTTCAATCCTTGTAGCATATTCAATTCATTTATTAATGGCTCTTCATTCTTGGAAAACCTATTTGATTTCCATCCTCAATTCGTTTCATCTCTGCTGCTGTTATTATCGTTATCATCTTCTTTCTTGCTCAAATTAACTTTTACGCCTAATTGCTTGATATTATGCTCTTCCTTGCCACATTATTTCAACTTCTTTGGCGACCTCAGAGTCCCCACAGGTCTAAATCTTAAAGTAGACTCATTTTACTGTGATAATAGTTTATTAAATTTGCAGATATTAATTAGTTTATTGTTTGTATATTTTCAATCAAAGGCACACTTTCTTTTAACCTTTTTAATTGGTAAACAGATTAAAGCTTCACCTGAAATTTAAACAAAATTAATTCCTTTGATTCTCATGCCTGAAGTCTTCCCTTAATATGCATTCCTTTACTCTTTGTATTCGTTATAACACAGAAAATCATATACTTAGTTAAATAATACTTATTTTATCTTAATATGGTGCGAATACACAAAGGCCTAAGTGACTAGTGAAGTCGAGCAAATCAAATTAGTTGGCCTAATTGCTGCTCTCAGCTGCAGGCAATGCCAAGTTCGTAGTTCTATGGAACTAATCTATTCATTTCATGGGCCAATCTAACGCAATCTGCCAGCTTAATCCACTAGGAGCTCAGCATGAGACAGCGTAAAACAGCAAAGGGTCAAAGAGAGGGGGACACACCGAGAGAGAGAGAGAGAGAGTAAAGTGGATAATGTTGGTGAACTGGTTGTGGCCAAGTTGGTATTGGATAAGTTTTTCACCACTCCCTGCTATGCCCTCTGCTATCACTATATATTTGCGGTTGCCTCAGTCAGTCAGTTGGCTGCATGTCAATCTGCAATGTCGGAATTAATTCAATGTGAATACATGTCATGTTCATGAGCCTAGTTTGTTCTGTGTGGGTGTTGAGTGTTGGATTGAAAGGCGGGCTTGTAGGGGGCTGACAAATGGTTTGATTGCAAATTGTTGTCTCTGGAAATGTCATGCATAAAGCAGAAACAGTTGACAGTTGAGTGCTCCCAGCTCTCTAGATAATTTGACCTTGGGGAATGAACGCGTTGCATTCTGCATCTGTGTACTTTGATGTCCTGTGAGCAATTGCCTGCAAGTTGACTTTAGTTGTGCGCTAACAAGCGCCTTTAATTTAACATTAAATGAACTTCAGCATGTGTGTGCGTGTGTGTGTGTGTGAGTGTGAGTGAGTGTGTGGAAATGCGACGGAAATGCGACGGCATTTCCCTTGCATACATATTTAATCGGCCATATGCCCGCAATTGCCTTGAGAGCTCATGTGGCGTATACGTAATTTCCGCATTGCTGCCTGTTAAGTAACTCTTTAGAGCGCGTTTGTTGCTGTTGAACCCGGCTGACCCATAAAATGATGATGCCACACTTAAGCGCCTCAGTTTGCAGCTTATTCCAACGAAGTTTCTCCAGGTCAGAATTAAATTACACATTATGCCACCATATAAACTAAAGAATCGTTGTCTGTCAGCAGGGTTTAAGCTGAAATTAAGTATACATATGCCCGAATATATATTAAGTAAAAATCATCAAATGATTTTGGACATTTCGTAGCTTATAAACAAGAATTCGCAGAACTTTGTTAAAACTAATTTTGCTAATGGTAGCAAAAGTTAGATATGATATGCCAACAAAATTAATTCAAATATGATAAATTTATTCAATGGAAAAACACGACTACAATCTAATACGCATCTCATTGTGGCACATGGTTTATTGTTGTTGTTGCCTTTGGGATATTGATTTTGTAGCTGACATGTAGAAAAAGTTACCCTGGATACGTGTTTTGCCCGCCAGCTGGGTGAACGGAAAAACTTTCTCTGTTGGCCATAAAAACAAAATACCAAATGTTCAAAAAGGCAAAAACCATTTACCGTTAACAATGAAGTCATTTCTAAGCTTGTTGTTTGTGTTAGAAAAGTGGACAACAATTAGCTTGAATCTAATTGACGGCGATGCCATTTACATATCGCCAGATAAGAAGTTCTAAAACTAGTGTTCAGGGATCTCTATAAATATACACAGTAGTACAAAGAGTATATAAAGAATGTGTGTTTTGGGAGTAACAAAATTATGGTTAGAAACTCACTCGAAAGTATTGAAAGTTTACTATTGATAGTTGTAGGTTACAGATTGAGGGAATGTATATTAAGTTGTTACAAAAGTTAGCCACAACTTATTTAAAAGGTCTTTAAGCTATAGAGTGCTTTAACCTTCATGGGTCTCGCATCTGGTTTATTTATTTCTAAGATTTCATTCAAGAACAACTTTTTCTCTATTTAGTTTCATGTAATTGTTGATGTATTGTATTTTGTGATTAAAGTTTGGCTTCTACCAGTTGTTGTTTATGTCGCCAGTCGAATACTTTTCCATTTCCTTTATGTTTTGCGTCATGCTTCCGGCTGGCTTTCTATTTTATTGCAATTGTACTGTGATTTGACATGTTTTTTGCTTGCTTTTTGTTTTTGCCTGGTCGTTTATGAGCAAAAGTTCTCGAGTGTCGCCAAGAAACGTACTGAACTTTGGGCCACAACAATAACTAAGTACAACATAGTAACTAGTCTGATCAAATGCCCCCGACATATTGTCTGGCACGCAATGTGGGTCGACTTCAATTCTTAGATGCTCTGCTCTTGAAAAGGTCAAAGTTGAGTCAGCTGTACCTATAAAAAATTGGCATAAGTTGTATAATAAAGTTGTAAAAATGTATGTTAAAGACGTCCTAGCTTTGTGATTTAAATATTTTTTATTACTTTTTCATTGTTTTGATTATTAATTATTGTTTATCAGGTTTTTTGCGTAGAAGCATTTTGAAGTTTTCTTAGGGATGTTATATTTGTTTGAGGGGAGAGATTCCAATAAAAATGTGTAGTATTTTAATGTCTATTTCGACTACTCTAAAATAAACAAGTAATAATGCTCTAGCCATGTATACCCGCCTATGCGATACCCTGTATCAAGGCCTGAAATTCCCAAACACAAGGCCAAAACCAAGGCTATGTATTTGAAATTGTTCTTATACATCGTTTTTATCGATTTGTGGGTGTGCGGAAGTGATTATTCATACTCTGTAAAAAACTTGACATGCCTCGCTATACAGGAACCTACATTCCAAATTTGGTATCCTTAGATCATATAGTTTCCGAGATCCTTGCGTGCCCACATACGGACGGACAGATGTATACTGAATATATATACACTTTATATTGTCGGAAATAATCCTTTCCACCTTTTACTAACATTTATACAGTTGAAGGATCTTTACCTCAAGTTTTCTTATACAAAAATCGACTGATAATGTAAATAAAATTGCAGTCTAGCTCATCTATCCAAAATATTCAGAATTGATAAAAGATAAAGATATAGAGGTCAGGAACTAAAGTACATTCTGAGTGTAGCAACTAACTGGAAACTAGTTATTATTATTATTTACTCAAAGGTATAATCAGTCTAAAACTGAGTTGTTGTATAATAAACATTTCGGCAAGCCGAAGAAAGCCCTTCTCTCTTGTTTTTAATTAAAAACTATACTCGCAGCAATATAAACGAAATGTGCTAGAAAATTCACAATAAGTTTTGTAAATAATATGACAATTGCAGAGTCTCTTTGAACTTGAGCTGGCCGGTTGCAATGAGGTCACCGAGGCCGGCCTCTGGGCCTGCCTGACGCCGCGGATCGTGTCCTTGTCACTGGCGGACTGCATCAACATTGCGGACGAGGCGGTGGGTGCGGTGGCCCAGCTGCTGCCATCCTTATACGAGTTCTCGCTGCAGGCAAGTGTAGAAAGTAGGACGATGGGAGGAACATGTCCTCATAATTGAATTCGTTGCTTTCCACTCCCAACAGGCTTACCACGTCACAGATGCTGCCCTGGGCTACTTCTCACCAAAGCAGAGCCACAGTTTGAGCATATTACGCTTACAGTCATGCTGGGAACTAACCAATCATGGCATAGTTAACATCGGTAAGTCTAAGTCTATACATAAATAAAAACCCTTATCAAATCATTAATTTGACTTGCCTATTTAAGTAAAGCAAAAACTCTGTTATTAACATGCAAGCAAATGTTAATGCACATTCGAACAGCTGTTAAACTCACTGTGGTCTGTTATGTTAAGGACTTTAAATAAGAATTGTTCATCTCTAGATTTGAAGTTATTGTAATAAGTTTCTTTAAATTCGATTATCAAGTATTGTATATCATAACCTTCTTGTTTATTTTTAACACAGTTTATTGTAAGTTTATTTACGTCACTCAGTTCACGCTTCTGGGAAATAATATAATGTTCTGGCTCGATTCGAAATGCTATAGAATTAGCCAATTCAAGTGAATCCAATTTGCGTAACAGTCTACAATACACATTGTTATTTGGAGCTTATAAAGTTCAAGTTATGTCTGCTACAAGGTTCTGGGAATTGCTGATCCTTCAGGCAAGCTTATTATTATTTCAAATAACAGTGCTGCTGACCATTCAGCAAAACTGTGCCGAATATCCGCCAGGTGTGTGCCTATTGGAGAAGGACCTATAGCAAAGCTGCTTATAGCTACTTATTTCAATACACTTAATGTAAACAGCAATAAACACAATAAAACCTTTGTATAGATGAGTACTCCTATATATATATATTTCAGTGTATTGTCAGTTGCAGCCTTCAAGCTCTGAATCATATTGTTCGACTTTTGGGCACTTGTAAACATTGCACTCAGCTAATTGAAGTTTTTTGTGGCGCGACATTGTTGGTGGACCTCTCGGGGAAATGCTTTCAGTACCTATCTATTTGAGTATACTCTTTGACGTCATAGACAGACAATCCTTGCACCCTTGTCAGCCCTGAAGCTGACATGTCAGCTGGGCAGCTGTTGGGCTTTTATATCCTGTTTATATTTTTAGGCCCATGGCATGCAAATAGAATGAATATTCGCAGAACAGTTCCTTCTAGGAATGTCCTGAAAGTTATAATAAGAAATGAAAAGGTAATAATGTACTGACGAAGTATACTATAGAACTTAGCTACTGTAAAGTTCAATTAAATTTATTTATATTTAATCTTGCATAGATCTCAACCAAATTTCATGCTAGTTCCATAGATATCATATATCATATCATATCATATGCATATGTAGGGTGTTCCACACTCGAGCATAATTTGAATAAAAAATTGTCGCTTGTTAAATCCTACATACATTCGCCTACAATCACTCCCCAAGGATTTCTCGTGGTTTGGGGTCCTTTTATGGTTTCGTTTTTGTCGTTTTGTTGGTTCTTGCTTCAACGGTCACCGGAATCCTGGGAATACTGCAAGGCAATTTTTCTTTAGTTCGAGTGCTTCTAGGAATTGACGTTGCTTGCCATTCACTTTGCAGCACATTTTACGACATGTTGCGCCCTTGAATACCCTGTACTCATAGGTTTGAATAGGTATTTCATTTTGAAATGATATTTAAGTGCTGTGAGCTATTTATATATCTTTATAATGTACATTAAACAAAGGAACAACAATTGATATTATCGATAGTATCGTTATGGTATTATCGATATTAATTCCAGTGCAACAGATGGAGATGTACTGACAAATTTCCATTACTATCGATAGTTTAATGGGAACTATCGATGGTTTCCAGCTTTGTATTTAGGTTTAGTTCCTTTTTACAGGGTAGCTGCCAGTCGACTCCCTGCACTCTGCACACTTGCTACAGCTGCCGTTGTAATTCTATGGGAATGTGGTTATTATAAATTACAAAATGGCTGTCATGCGCTTTCCTTTATCCCCCCAACTTGTCGCAATCAACTTGTATACGAAACACGCCCGGCTCTACCACCGACTCCGCTTTCAGCTACATACTGGGGCCCGGTGAAGTGCAGCAAATTAAGCAGCCAACTCTGCTGCAGGCTCCAAGCCAAAAGTCTGCCACTTGGCTGCCAACTCGCAACACGCGTCGCCGCCTCAACGCTTCTCCGCTTCACCGCCTCTCGGAGCGCAATTATGCGGCACGTTTGCTCCCCGCTGCTCCACCAACTGCAACTGCAACTGAACTGTAACTGTAGTTAGCCCCACTCAGCTAAATGCTCCACATAGAACATTTAATTATTGCAGCTCGCTGGCTGCCGGACCTGCCAACTTATTTATGGATTGCTAACACATGTGCGCCTTGTCCCGAGTGTTGGCAGTCTCACTAGCAAATTAAACGATTAAAGCCACTGTTAGCTGACTTTTATTAAAGAACTTGATTAATTTTAAATTGCCCAAACTAAAACTGTGGACTAGCAAAGGTAATTCCCCCAACGTTTTGTTGTCCTTATTAAGTTAGAATGTAATTTCAAACATTATCTATGAACCCTTTTTTATTAAATTATATACATTTTAAGGCAGCAGTATTTTGCCTTCATACATAAATAAATAAAATAAAATACAATAAATAAATAAAACTTTTAAAAAGAGATCTATTGTTAAATTTACCCTTTAGCTTAAGAAAATTGTCTAGACCTTGATAAAGTCAACTTAATATAAAATTTTTCATTGAATAATTCAACTTGACTAATTATTTTCTTAGGCTTAATCATTCTTTTTGTGTACACAGTAATAATCTTAGTATGTTCCTTCTTTTTACATATCTGTTTTATATATGTTTTGGTTACAAATATCATCAATATAAGGACACTTTATAAAAAAGAATGAAATTTGTGGCCAAACGTCTAATTTAAACAGAAAGACACGTATTTTTAGTGTCCCTAATTTTATTGGGCAACTTAATTAGTGAATCCTTGATGACAACCTGTGCATTATTGATGTCTAATTTACGGACCAAAAAAGGTTGTAAAAGCATCGATTAAAGCAATTTGGGAATATTTGCAGCAATTTATTTAATAGTAAATGAAAAACGTGAGATATTTAAACAGTTGTTCACTAAATTTCCAATTGAGTACTTCTATTTATTCAATACTCTGTCAAGTTGATATATTTCCGTTCTGTTATCTAACAAGCATTTCAGTTTATTCTAAACAAAAGCAAAATAATGCTATAATTTCAGTTAATATGAAAATAATCACATTTAATCAGCGCAATATCATTTAAATTAATATTAATATGTAAAGCAATAACAAAAGCAATGCTTGCAAGTATTCAAACATATTTCAGACCAAATTCCTTAATGATTAACAATATTATGGCATTTAAGCAAATAATTGACCTATTTAATTTGGGTCATTTCGTATCGACCGCAAAATATTTACCAAACAGGCAATAAAAACATGAAAACAAAAACAATTTGAAAATTTACATTGACTTAAACATATTTATATTGCGTTTTAATTTAAATGCTTTACGACCAACCGCATTATTGCAATATCCGGAAATATTTAATTAATGGCCAGCTCACATCCTTCCTTTCCCCAAACACATGACACGGCCGAACTACATATTTACCCTGGTCTGCCCCAAAATGAGGCAAATTATTTATTGATTACTTATGTGTGTACACACACCAAACAGATGCCATCAAAATGTTGTGCTGAAAGAAAAACAAGAAGGCAGTGCCGAAGCTATATACCCTAGCAGGAATTAATTTTTATACAAATCTTAATTTTTGTCTGATTGATCCTATGGGAGCGATGTAGTCAGATTTTGATGAAGTTATAGGAAACTATTTGAAGTATAATAAAACTCTCACTTAGCTTGGATGAAATATTTGTATAAACAATAGTTTTATATAGCGAAATAGTGGTTCGATTGTGACTAAATTTAGTCAAATTGCATTTTTAACCCGATCGTTCCTATGACCGCTATATGATATAGTCTCCCGATTTTGATCAAATTTTGTCAGAGTGTATAAACTCTTTAGAGACTCGGCTTGGGTGAGTTTGGTGAGGATATCTTTATAAACAACAAAGTTATTCATACAAAACATAGTTTTCTAATTTGTCCGCCCTTCTCTGCGATTCTCAAGAATTTAAGGGAGTCCAGTGCAATTTATCATTTTGGAGGTATTTTGTGAAGTATTATGTGAATAGCAATAGCTTATTTTGGAGGTCCACTTTAGTGTGTGTGTGTGTGTAAGAGAGAGAGAGAGTGAGAGCGAGTGAGAGAGAGCGAGAGAGAGAGATAGAGAGAGACAAAGACAGAGAGAGAGAGAGAGAGACGAAAAGTTTGATATAGCGATATAGTGGTTCGATTTTGACCAGATTTGGCCAAATTGCATTTTTAACCCGATCGTTCCTATAGCAGCTATATGATATAGTGACCCGATTTTGATAAAATTTGGTCAGATTGTATAAACTATTTAGAGACTCGGATTGGGTGAGTTTGGTGAGGATATCTTTATAAACAACAAAGTTATTCATACAAAACATAGTTTTCTAATTTGACCGCCCTTCTCTGCGATTCTCAAGAATTCAAGGGACCCCACTACAATTTATCATTTTGGAGGTATTTTGTGTAGTATTATGTGAATAGCAATAGCTTATATTGGTGGTCCACTTTAGTGGGTGTGTGTGTGAGTGAGAGTGAGAGAGAGAGAGAGTGAGAGAGAGAGAGAGTGCGAGTGAGAGAGAGAGTGAGAGAGAGTGAGTGAGAGAGAGAGTGAGAGAGAGAGAGAGAGAGACAAAAAGATTGATATAGCAATATAGTGGTTCAATTTTGACCAAATTTTGTCAGATTGTATAAACTCTCCAGAGACTCTGTTTGAAAAAGTTCGGTGAGGATACATTTAAAAACAAAAGACTCTTCATACAAAAACATAGTCATCGACCGATCATTCCTATGGCAGCTATATGTTATAGTGGTCCGTTCCGGCCAGTTCCTCAATATGTAATGCCTGCAACAAAAAGAAGGATCTGGGCAAAGTTTCATTACGATAGCCTTAAAACTGAGAGACTAGTTTGCATAGAAACAGACAGACAGACGGACATCGCTATATCGACTTGGCTATTCCTGCTGATTCTAATACATATACTTTGTTGGGGCGAAAACGTCTCCTTCAATCCATTACACATTCCGAGACAAAATTATAATACCCTCTGCAAGGGTATAAAAAGAGAGTCTGTGTGTAAATTGCTCCACATAGAGTGTAAATTTGAACTAAAGACAATCTATGATATTTCTTAAGTACCGCTATTGTTTACATCAAAATGCATTCATATTTACCTCATTTTAACATTAAAATAAATAGAAACCTTTCTAACCTTATTTACATACATTAAAGTATCCAGAAACAGTTTAGAAAATCGAAACATATAATCGAAACTATTGTTGTCTAGTTTTATTTAAGATCAGATTACCATATCGAATGCAATTATTTCATAAAATGTCTCAAAGGGTATTTAATTTTCTGCGTGTAAGTTAAAAAGGTTTCCATTTATTTTGTCAATTGAACATGAAAACAGGCAAAACGCATTTATAAAATCAATTTTCTAAGTTACAATTACTCGAATGTACCAAGAGTTAACTGGAATTACTTTTAGCTCACCGTGCGGATAACTTTTGTGATTTGTGCGGCTTTAGGACAACCTTGTCAGGTCAAGGTAAACGCAGAAATGTTGCACGAAGTTTCATAAACCTTTCCGCGGCGACTGCTAACTCGGGGGAACTGAAAGCCGGAACTGTGCAACTTTTGATAAACTCGCAGACATTGCGTCGCGCTCAGCATGCCGCTCCCGCCGCCGTTCCCCTAGAGTACCCGATCCACGGCTGCGCTTATCACAAGAACATGAAGAAGCCATTTCGCTAATTGCATTTCGCATCTAATTCAATTGAAGAGTCTCTCGACTCTTTCAGCACTTGAGCATGGCCGGCGGGGCATGCAACCAAGTGCCTGCTTAGCTCAGTGGCAGAGCGCTGGTCTTGTAAACCAGCGGTCGTGAGTTCAATTCTCACAGGAGGCAGCCCAAAGAGGTGTTTACTTTTTTATCGATCTTCTTAAATATGTTGTGATGGCAAGAGACAGCTCCTGTTCCCCTCACAGCTGTGGGCCTGATGCCAACGGACTTTTTATTGCTGCGAGCCTACTCGAAGGTTTTTTTCTTTTTTACTCCCTGTACCCATAAAATGGGTAAAAAGGGGGTATTGGATTTGTGCAAAAGTATGTAACAGGCAGAAGGAGACATCTCCGACCCTATAAAGTATATATATTCTTGGTCAGTATCAAAAGAGATTTCGATTTGGCCATGTCCGTCTGTCTGTCCGTCTGTCCGTCTGTCCGTCTGTCCGTCCGTATGTATGAACGCAACGATCTCAGCAACTATAAGAGCTAGAGACACCAAATTTGGAATGTAGGTTCGTGTATAGCAGGCGCAGGTCAAGTTTATTTCTGATCTCAGCTATCTCCCCCCGTTCCCCCGCAATTCGATCAAAACGTTTTACAGCCACATTTTTAAAGATATAGCTTTGGGATTTGGTATGCATAATACTAAAGTCACTCTTGATCTACTGTGCAAATTTCAAGTCGATCGGATAATAAACACGGAAGTTATTCAACGAACAAGATTCAGTACTGGAGCGAGGGGGGAAGAAGAAGCACAGCCACGACATAAAATGCCTTGCGTACGCTGTGGCTTGCGTGTGTGCGGCTTTGTGTATGTGTGCGTGCATGTGTAAGAGACGAACATATGATTAGAAGTTTTAGACCTGGGTACAGGGAGTTTCGTAGTCGGGTATACTCGACTATAGCATTCTTACTTGTTTTTTTTATTTTTTTTGTGTTTTTGGACAGGTGACACATCATTTGGCACGCGAACACTGAACGCCGGAAACGGAAGTCCAAGTGATGTGTGAATATCGCTAAGGCGCCCCGCAGGCTAATTGGCAGAAGCAGACGCAGTGTGCGGGTTCGTTCAACTGGGCGTATGCGTGATTTATGAGCACGCAACCAGAGTGAAATTGCGAATCGCGAATTGCGAATTGCAAACGGGACGAACAACTTAATTTGACATTAATTGACAATGTCACCCAAAATGCCGGATTTCATTAAACAAAACCAAGGCGAACGTTGCTGGCAACGGATCGTCATCAACAACAACATCATCATAAGCATCAGCAACATTACAACATCATCATCTACTTCACAGGAGGGATGCTAATGAAGTGGTCGTGGTTCGTTTCGTGACTGAACAATTGCAATTGTCATTAATGTCGCCGCCAAAGCATTATGTCCATCAATTTAACCGCAAGTGCTCGGCATTCGCGTCCGAGTCTGAGTTTCAGGCCCGTAGCCCGTAGCCCGTAACCCGTAACCCGTCGTGCTTGTTCCGCATCAAGTCATCGCCAGACCAAGCTGTCCGCAAAATGCCACAAATTAGTTACGGCACAGTGCTCAAAGTGGATTGACATTGAAATCAAAACTCACTCAAATAATATTCAAGAAAATGAACTAACATAATGCACAATATGACATTTAAATGGATTTCAAAGATTCTGATTTTTCTTTAGTTGTGGGTATGTCACAATAGTTCTTAAAAAGTGCTCACTTTAATTCCATAAATGTATTAAACATTTAAGTTCGTTTTGTGACACCATGTGAACTTAACCAACCATAGTATATAGGGTTTAACAATTCCAGATCCACATATTTACATGTTTGATAGTTCTAACCAATTTCCAACTAATATCAGTGTCTCCTCCGAATGAAAAATGATTAGATATTTATATAAGGTTTTTATAGGATTTACTTTTATTGAAAAATTATATAAAAATATTAAAATAATTTTAAAATGTTGTTCGTGTTTAGTGTCAAAATTCTATTTGTTAAACCATTTTTCTGCATATTAATTTTGCTTAATTTGTGGTGATAATATTGAACCACTGTGCCCGTGACGCCTTCAACGAGGTGTGCTATAATACAACAATAGCCATTCCCATTCATATATGTATGTCTGCTATATGTAATACATTCATACTAAAAGGGTTGGCTAGAGACGTCGAATTCCCTTCAGGAAAGAAGCTTACAAAGACCATAAGGTAGAAGACTACTGGATAAAAAACTGTAGCAAAAGTTTATTTTCGAACGCAGGCTACCAGATTTTATCTAATTTAAGTCCAAAAGTATCGAATTTCTTGTTATTTAAACAAATAAATTGATTTCTACCTAATGCAAACATTTCTCTGTTAATGTGACGTTAACAGCGTGACAATAACAGAGTCTGTTAACTCCACAACTCTTAAGAAAATAGACTAAGCTTTGGGCTGCTAAAGTAGACTGTAAAAGATAACTAAACGGTATATTATAAATTTGAATTTTAAACACAATAAAACAGCTTACCACACACATGTATACATATGTGTTACTTTAATAGCCACCCTCGATGCAATCTTGATTTATAATACTTATATATATAAGTCTGTTTATTTTGCATTATTTATCTTTCTTGAATTCCCCTTAGTACGTTCTGTGCCAACTTGTAAAGACGAATTTCTTGAGCGTAACAAGCGAAAATTCATCTTCGTCAGTTGTCGGGAATTATCTAATGACAGCTTTTTGTGGTGCATGCCACGAGGTAGCAGCAGGGGGGCGGCTGCTGTTACTCCCTGTCTGCCAAGTGATTGCAGTGCATGCTCTCTCCCTTTCTCCCCCTCTGATTTGTATATAATTCCACACTAAAGCTAACCGCAGTCGATTCAATTATCCCTCACTCAGAGAGCTTCGTATTTATTTAATTACATTTTTCAAGGTGCTTCTTGTTGCTGTTGTTGTCATCATTTGTGATTAACGTTGCCATTGCACAATGGCAAAAATTAAACATTTTTTATAAAGAATTTCTCTTGAAGATACATTAAAAAAATTTTAACATAACCTAAAACACACATTCCTTAACCTAAAAATGTTAACAGCTGTTAAAAATTCAAAAATGATTGTAGCATTTAAAAAATCTTTAATATTAAAGAACTATTATTGATTAAATTGTGTTTAGTTGCAAATATTTATAATTTAGAATTCTTTTTTATTATTTTGAATAATTTAAGCTGTGTAGAAATTTCATATGCCTAAAGGAATTAAAAATTCGAGAGAAATTTTTATTTTTATTTATTTATGCCACAAAAGGTCTCAGTTCTCCCATAGTATTTTGCTTGGGTATTTATTTATGCTCATGTATGTGTGTGTGTGTGTGTGTGTGTGAGTGTTTGTTTGTTGCTTTTTGGCTGTCGCGCATTTCGAAATTTTTAATTAACTTATTTATAAGTATATAAAAAGCTCAGCGGCTACCCTCGACGCGTGCTGTTGGCCACGCACGGTGGCAGCTACCTCCTGCCCCTACCACACACCGTCCCGGCGACCACTTGGCCAAGTTGTCAATCAATTGTCGCTTTCCTCTGTTTTGCACACGAATTTGGCCATGAACTTGACGTAATCCCCCCCAAAAACTTTTGTATTTGATGTAGTGCACATTTTAAGAGCATATTTCTTATTTTTAGATGTTTATTGAGCATGAATTCAACCTGAGCCTTAGAGAGTTCCATTAGTAGTTCAATTTATAATCTTTTAAGCAACATTTGTTGCCTTTGAGGTCATTCAACCCGACAAGTAAGGCAGACAGAGCAGCTCCCATATAAATGATTTCAAGACACATCCTGCGGGCAACCGTTTCTCACTCGCATTCGCCTTCGCATCCACATCTATCAATGTCAACTCGACCGAAGGAGAAGCAACTGTCTCAGCTAATGAACACGAACAACAATCGAAACTCTATTAACCCGCCTCAAAGTGTTTGCTTTGAATATTTATAAACATTTCCGGCTGCCAAATACTTGTATAGGAAACAGAAAACAGATCTTTTGAAATTGGCATTCAATAGCAGCATTAAATAGCAGCATTAAATGTTGGGGAATGATTTATATAAGGACATGTGTGTGCTTAGAGGAAACCTGCGGCTAAAAGCAATATTAATTTAAAACAATATTTGCTTTCATTGAAAACTGTTGTTGAGTTTTCAAAATAAAACTCCAGTAAATACTTATAATGTTCTTGGGTAGATAAACAATATGCCTAAATATAAATTTATTACAAATTAGGGCAATATAATTAATAATCTAGTTGTATATAAATTTGTTATTATGCGTAGGTTTAAAACTCAAGACTTGAACTAACAGCTCAACATCTATCAAATTCAAATCCCAATTCGCTGTTTCTGTATCTTATAATCTGTGAAAACAATAGGTAATTATTAAAGTTGGAATATCCATGTTATATGTACAATAAATTGACGGGAAGATTTCATTTCATTTCATTTACTGTAAGTAAAGTAATTATGCGTATTTGTGTGTGTCCTAATATTAATTACAATAAGGAGTTCACACTTCATAGCCTTTTCTGCCTAAGTATATACTTAGTTTTTTGATCAAAAATTATAGCCATTAAAAATATTAAAGTGTTGGGAAAAGTTGCCTACAAAAACCCATGAAGTGTGTTGCTTAAAATCGAATGTGTGTCTGCTTTAACATTAGGAAGATTTCTGTCAGTGCAGTAAAAACAATTGATCGAGCTTCTAGAAATTTAACAATGGTTATACTTAAATACTTAAATGTGTTTTGGGAATCTCGAACCATTAACTACTGAAACATAGATGCCTCAAACAAGCATTTTTCTGAGGCCAGATGCTTTGGTGTTGCCAGCTGGCAAACCACGAAGGGGTTCTGTTGAGCTCGGCTTTTTTGCCGAAGTGTCTTGGGGTTGTGACAACACCAAAGCATCTGGCCTCAGAAAAATGCTTCTTTGAGGCATCTATGTTTCAGTAGTTAATGCTCGAACTTAATCAATGAATTAAAATCAATTTAGCGCATTTTAATATCTACGCAATCTTTTTAACAGTGTGCTGTTACCAGCACTATGTAAGCAACATAATGTGAAAAGAACCATGCTAATAGCATAATTTAAAAGTCAAAATCGACTCTATTCTTTTATTCAGTATTTTTACATTAACCCTGATATAAAAACCAATAAAATTAAAGGCATAAGTTTTAATTGCAACTCATAAATAACCCCTTTAAAAGCACTAATGTGTACAAGGATATTTCTAAAGTATAATTGCAAATATTGAAAAGTAAATAACATAAAGCAAACTGAAATTAAATTAGCAACTAGCTGAGTTTTAATGAATAAAAGTTTTGCTTTTAGCTAGAAACGAACTCAGTGCAAAAAGTCAAACTTTGTCAACACACACAGTCACACACACACACACAGCCACACACATATTTTGCAGTGGCATGAGCAGTAGTTAAAAGTTGAGCATCCTGCTACAGATAATATAATATAATATGCTCGTATATAATTGTTGGGTTATGTAATCTCATGAAAGTGTAAAAGTAGCAAATGCTGCGAGGGTTAAGACAACTGAAAACCTGGCAAGAGCTAGCGGGATGCAGTTTAATGGGTTCCACTTGAGCTCAGCTTAACCAAGGCCAAGAACTACTTGAACTGCCCTCTTGGACATGCAATTGCTGCCTAAATGAATTTCGTTTTAATTGCATTTTAATGACAACCACAATTACACACACACACATGCAGCATATAACTGCACGCAATGACGCATGTGGCACACAGGGACACTGGCGCTTGAAAGTATGCAACACAAACTGCACCCACGCCACACGCGTACTCCCTGAACCGGACCCCCCACGCGGATCGACGCTGGCGATGATTGCAATTACGATTGGCACTATAAAGTCTCAAGAACTGCGTCAGCGGCGACAGGACAGCAGGATAACAGGACAACAGGATGCTTACGCACTGTCAACCAAGACGACAGTCACGTCGTCGGCCATTTTTGTATTTTTTTTGTTTTTTGTTTTTTATCACTTGACAGCGAAAGTGACGTTGGCGTCGCAGTCACGGAACTTTCTGTCACTTTCGTTGAGGGTTGAGGGCGGGCGGGGCAGGAGTATGACATATTTTGCTTCTGTTAGGAGAGCTGAGGATTAAATACTTGAACTTTGCTCAAATACATATTTATTTATGTTCTACGCAAGCACTAGATTAGGCAGTCTAGCTTCTTTATAACATCCTTAGGATGCGTCCTTTATTTTTATACTGAATTTATTTGTGTTTATAAAGATTTTTTCTTGTTACTTTGTGTGCTACACTTTTTTTCCCGTTTTGGAATGTTCTATTTTAATATCCTTGCAGGGGTATTATTTAAACAGGAAATGGCAAAACAATTCCAACACAAAAAGGTATATACTCGTATACTATATATGTGTATATATTTCAGCCGATCAATGAGCTGAGTTCTGATTTGATTTCTGGATTTTTTAAGAAAATGTTCACACATAAATATCCTTTCTATCTAGTTCTTCGAAGGCAAGTTCCTTAAATCGCAAAACAACTGAATTTTCATATAAAAACGTACAACTTCTTTGCCAATGAAGATATTTGGATTAGACTCACCAAATCGAAGTTTAGTTACGTTTTCTACAGACTGACTAAGTTTAGTACAAATCGAACTACTATATCTTATAGCTGTCATAGGAACAATCGCATGAAAAATGAGTTTTTGTACGAAAATCCTTTTTATTTATGCAGATATTGCATCCAAACCCAGCAAATTTGAGTTTTATTATACATTATATGAGTCGCTTCAATTTTATCAAAATTTTAGCACACTATTATACAGCTGTCATTGAAATATTTGGTCGAAAGTTAAGTTCTTGTCTAAAATAGCTGCTCTTGCTTGTGCTTGTGTTCTTTATCAATTTTTATTTCGATTCTTAGCTTGTGTATGGAAAAGTTTGACAGGCTATTCAAATTATTGTAGAACTAACTTCAACAAAAGATTTGAAAGCTATACACAAACTTTTGTTTTCAAAGTTTGAAATGTAATTTTCTATAGCATACTTTTTAGCGCAGCTGAATACGTATCAACTTCGGTTAAAACTTTAAAGTTTAAACTGCAGCATTTATGCCAACTAAATTTGAAATAATTCTTAACACTTTGCACGTTAAGTTGCTAGCCGCCCACCTCTTCTCCTGTGGGAATCTGCCTGGCATGTGGCTTTGATGTGGATCATGCGTCCTTATTAAAAATGTATTAAAACGCTTAACTCTGCATTCGCTCGTCGCACAAAAGGTTTTCCCAGAGCTGGCCCCAAGCCCGGACCCAATGTTTTTCCGCCTGCAAGTCTGAAGTGGCCTTTTCCTGCGTTTTCCCACGCGCATCGTTTTCCAGGTCATGTGTGCTGTGTGTGTGCGTGTGTGTGTGTGTGTGGTGTGTGTATGCATTTGATTGGCAGCTGCGTCGTTGTCTGCGACGGCTCAGTTTCGTTTTAATAAGGCTGCAACATGTTTGCCCAGTTTTTCTTTACCCCATACTCGTTAGTTGCTAAAAAGAAAAATTTAATGACTTTTTTAAAATATGTATTTAGAGCAGTTTCCTGTAAAAACGCACTGGCAGATAGTACCTAACCCATTCAGCTTCAGCTTTTGTTAGACCCTTTTTAATCAGCAATTCTAATCTGTGGCATCCTTAAAAATACGACCAACTTTTCATGCAATATCAAATCGATCAACAAAATCCTTAAATTGCTCGCAAAACTCTGGAAATTAATAAAAGCGAGTCACAACTTTAACTTTCAATATACATACTTGATATTTTGATAGTATACCTTTCAATACATCATCTATGTTTCTTGAAAATTACATAAGGATCAAGTACTAAACACAGAAGTTATTCAATGCCTACCACAGACCTTCTTACAGGATATTTTTCAGTCGAGAACTCTGAACTAGAACCTTATTACCTGCTCTTTTTATACCTTTTAAAGCATGCTTAGTATAAAGGCATAAATGAAAATGCTTTCTCTCTTTTATTGCAGGTAAGTTAGCATTTCAAAAGATTGCAATTTCCGTAAGCGAACTCTGCATTTGTTTTAGATACTCAGAAACTGTGACTAAATTAATACCCACAAAACATTAGAATCTTAGATAACTGTCAAATCTTTACAATTTGTTTTGATTGAAATTGCAGACTGCATTGAAATTTGTCAAGCTGCCAAATGTGAAATTTAAACGATTTGCAATTCGTTTGTCAATTGTTGAACAATTTGCAACGACACAACTTTGATGCCCATGCCCCAGACCTACCTCGCCCCCCGGCTGACACGTTCTTTGCCAAATTGTTTGCTCTCTTGTGCACAATTTTCAGTTAATTAAACAGAACTGAGAGCCAAGACGCGGCGTTCTGTTCTGGCCAAATCTAAAGCGCTGGCTAAACAGCTATAGCTATAGTCGCAGTTGGTAATTTAATTTTTAAACACTTTTGCCTCGTGGCGTCTATTATAAGTCCTCGCCCCCACCCAGCCGCTAGGATCCTGGCCTAATCTACCAGCTCCTGCTGGAGTGTTACGTAATCCTTATCGCTCTTCTGTGGCAACCAACAAAGACGTTAGCCTAATGAGCCCCACACGTTTCCAACATTATTTGCCTTAGTTAGCTCATTATTTCAACGCCTACGCACCACCGCTCCCTTCCTCACTTCCTCACTCCCTTGCGCCCTCTCTTTTTCTTTCTGTTGACTTCCCGCTGTGTTTTGGCCAATATTCGTCTTGGTCTTTGACGTGGCTGCCAAGTTGGTTACCTGTTTGATAGCTTTTGTGATTTAGGGCTTAACGACTAAACTTAAATATATATTCAAACCTCAATATATATTTTCCCAGCCAAACAATTCAGTTTACTTGCCGGTCAAAGATTTAAAAAGCTGGCAAGAGAGAATGGCAATCCACACAGCTAAAACTTTCTCTAAACTTCAACGATTTTCAACTGGAATGTATTCTTGGTTCTTAAATATATAAATTTAATACATTCGATATACATTTTTAAAGATGGACTAAATTTGTGTTTTTTTAGAAAATGCTTCTAGAATTTGTATTCGAATTTAATTATATATAAGAAACTGAAAAATATGCCAAATTTTTTAATACCTTGGTGTTTTTTGACTTTTGAAACAATTCTGAAGGAAAGCTTATTTTGGTATTTTTTGGTATTTTATTGGTATTTTATTGGTATTTTTGACTTTAGAAAAAAAAATTAATGAAAAAGAGATTTTCGGATGCTCAGTATTTTTCTGGTATTTTTTTGGTATTTTTTTGGTATTTTTTTGGTATTTTTTTGTTGTTGGTATTTTTTACCTTTTTTTTATTTTCAGTATTTTTCTTTGGTATTTTTGTGTAGTTTTCACTCTTATAATAATACTAAGAAGATACTAAATATATCTATATTTGGGATTGTTGAGAGGTGAAGTACAAGATTCAACAATAAATTTGTATTTCTGAACGAAATAAACTAATCAAAAAGTAAGTTTTATTTTCTAAAGAAAATAGCAATAGATAAACTCAAGAAATAAGCTTTACAAATTATTTTCAAAATATTATAAACATTACGATTCCTGGTTTCAATACACTCTGTTTATAACGTTAGCTATGCCAAATTGGATTGCTGCTTACGTTTTCTATACCTTTTGATGATCAGATTACTATATTGCACAACTCTTGACTGTTGTGTACATGTCTTGAAGGACACAGCACAACAAAACGACACGAACAAGTTTTGTTTTCAAACTACAATTGAAATTCTGAGCATCGCGATGCGAAAAACTTCAACAGAACGTGAAACAACAAATAGTTGCAAACTTTGCAGCATGATTGTTTAATTAAACTGAAGAGTCGACAATATTGTTCAACGTGCTAAAATTAAAGTGCACACTTAATGTGTGTAAATTTATGCATACCATATTGTAAAAACTCTTGATTAAATTACGCATACGCCCCGTGGTGTCGCAGTGAAATTTGTAGCTTACGAGCTTGTCGCAGATTGGCGGTCTGAAAAATAAATAATAAATTATATGAATTAATAACATATGCAAATTTTATAACAACAAAATGGTAAATGCACTCACAGTTTTATTGACATTAATTAACTGGCTTCATATTAATTGGTTAGCTCGTTGGAAATAAAATAGATAACATTTCGATGGCAAATGTTTGCAGTAGTTAAAAAAATGATATCCAAATATAAACTAATAAATCTAAATGCAATTATTAAACTTCTGAAACTACTAATTCATTTTCAACACAAAGTACAAGCTCTAATGGAGTTCAGTAACAACAATAACATAACTATATATTTCATATATGGTGTGTCTATAAATATCATTCGATTCTCATGTTAAACAGCTTTTTACATGCAAACTTCTACAATGAATAGCGAAAATCAATAGTAAACACTTTGGGGGAGGGCAATGTAGGAATTATGCCCAAATGGAGCCTCGTGGCTAGCATTTAACATGAAATTTATGAGTGCGGCTTGGATTTGTCGAATTGGTAATTGGCAGTGCAAATGACAGCAGCTAAAAAGCAGAAAATAGAAAACAAAACTAAAAATGCTCTCTTCGGGTATGCTGAACCTGGAGTTGCCAATTTCTTTTGTGTTTATTAACATACATACATTAAAATACAATTTAGCTTAAAAGTACGTTTAGTTATTACGTACCTAGACTATCAGCTCTGTTCTGAATTCCATTTACGAATCAATTCCCCAGAACTATAATCAGGTTACTTTTGAATTGTGTACACTCTAAAAAAACAGTCTTCATTTTATATTCTAAAAAGTAAAACAGTAAAAAGTGAAAACAACAAATTGCTAAGTTTAAAAATTAAACTGGCATAATTTGGAGTATAAAATATAAATTTTAACCAAACCCTAAAAATGGGAAGTTTAACGTCTTACACTAACAAGGAATACCAGAGTCTTTAGGATGTTTATATCTTATATTTTTTAGAGTGTTCCATATACTTTATAGAACTAAACTAAGGTTTTAAATTCAAACGTTTGCTATACAATTTTATGTGGATTTAATTCGCAAGTGGAATTCGGAACAGGGCAGTCCTTAAAACTGTCGTTTTGATTCGTTGTTATCGATTTGAATGTTGACAGAAATACACTTTTTACACTCTTTAGGTATTTAACTTAATCTAAAATGAGATACGAAATGGACTTAAACGGTATTAAGTTGGTTTCAAAGCTTGTCTCCATGCCAAACAATTCGAACTTTCACTGCAGATTTAAACGAATGTTGTAATCTAATTTAGATGGCAACGATATGCTAGTATATTTTGTTCTATATACTATTTTCTATACTGCATTCTATGTGCTCACTATATAAACTTTCAACTTAACCACAAACTGAGGGCCTACTTTGCCTAGAAACAGACGGAGGCTCCATCATATATAGCCGCATCAGATCAGCTCGTTCTTTTCATCAAGCATGTATGAATATATTTGATAAGGTTGGAAAAGTTTCCTTTGATAATAAAGTTGACACGGCACAATGAATACACACGAATCAATAAACAAATGCCATCTAAATTGCCCTTAAGATTATTTCATCTGAAAACATTGAACAATGATTAAACTTATGATTCATAAGCTGTATACTTGAATTCAACTCACATAGATACACACATATACATGGAGCCACACATACATAAATAAATAAATAAATAAGTATGTAAGCTGTTTGAATCCAATGTCAATGGCAAAAGTTTTTCGCTTTTCGGTTGGTTGACAGTTTCGACATCTTCAGCGCCTAAAAGCAGATAAGAGGCGAAAGATTTAAATAAATGTGGATGGCAGAGGGCAGAAGGCCAGGGAGGATCGGGTATAGGGTATAGGGTTTGGGTATTCACATATGGCCTAAAAAACCAACGGCGAATACCAAACGAGGCGCACACGCAAATGCCGTTAGTTGTTATGGCAAATGTATCTCATAGATACACGAGCTACAAATTGTTAACTTGGCTTTCAGCTTTTTGGGTAAATTTGTGCTGTTGTCGTTGTTGATGGCTTCATGTTTGATGTTACCATTTGGAGGCACCCGGAATGTTTTGCCATGCGCAGAATTTCCATTTACATACCAAGTAGCCTAGCTCTACAGACTGGCGCGAGTTCCTAGAAACAAATTCGATTTATGCATTGAATTTAAATTGTTAATCAAATTGTAAAGGTGTCATTTGTGCGACGGCGCATCAAAGTGTGTTTGAGTTACTTTAAAAGCTTCCTTAATGATAACACCAATCCATAATTATATTTATTTCGCACCTTGTCAATAAAAGAAAGTTCGAAATTATAATTTGAGACCATAGTCTTCAGTAACTTTAAATATGTTATTGAATTTTGAATTTAAAGTGTTATAAAATTCAAATTTTAACCTATCAGATCCGCATTAGTTTAATCTTACAACACATAATAAGAGAAACGAGGAATATAAATACAAATATAAAGACCAAAATGTGACCAAATGTAAAAAAAACAAGTAAGAATGCTATAGTCGAGTATACCCGACTACAAAACTCAATGTATTCAAGTCAAACATTCCCGTGTTTATTCTTCCGTGATTATTTTCCGATCGACTTGAATTTGGACAGTAGATTAAAAGTGACCGAAGTATTATACCAAATCCCAAAGCTATATCTTCAAAAATGTTGGCTTAAAACGCTTTTATGAAATTTGGGGGTGGAGATATCTGAAATTGGAAACAAACTTGATGTGCATATGGTATACAGGAACCTACATTCCAAATTTGGTGCCTCTAGCTCTTATAGTTAATGGGATCGACGTGTTTATACAGACGTACGGAATATATATACTTTCTAGAGCCGGAGATGTCTCCTGCTGCCTGTTACATACATTTACACAGCTTTTAACTCATTTTATGTGTACAGGGAGTGAACAGCTGATTGTGCAGACTTGCAATGTTGAATTCTGTTGGCTCTCTTCGTCTTGCACTTCTGCACATCTGCACTTCTGCACAGCTGCACTTCTGCACATCTGCACATCTGCAACACTGCAATGTCAAGTGAACAACCTAAATAAATAAAACCAACTTAAGTCAAACTTTTAGGATAACGTACTTTCAGGAGTATCCAAAACAATATTTTTAGTAATTTGTGCTTTGATCCTTAGAAAAATAAAAGATTGCAATTATTTAAATGGCTTTAATGCAAAAGACAATGTTCTAAAACGTATTTTATAAGGTTTCAGTTTGCAAAGATGGGTATATACACGAAATCGATATATTTAAAGATATTTTGCTATAGTTCTTCTATTAAATTAACCAAAATTAACCTTTTAAAAGATTAAACACTTTTTATAAAATGTTTTAATCTTATCTCAATATTTGTATTTGTGTTGTAGCTATTAGAATTAATGGAACAATATTTCGATTTGTTTCAGTCACTGATAGTTGAAATGACTCACAGCTTATGTAAACAATGTAGAACAATGTCATCCTATCTGTGCGGCTCCAGACAACATTATATACTTACATCATATTATAATTTAGAAGTCGTATAACATACGAGTTTATATAAATTATCCATGGGCTGACAACACTGTAATACGATTCGAACAATCATGAAAATATCTCACACTTTACACATTTTCCACATCACTGAACTCACATTGACCCCGGCCCCGCCCCGTCCCCTGTCCCGTTCAATCACAGATCGTATCAGATGAAATTCGAATTTTGTTGCTTTTCGTTGCAATTTCAGAATTTGTGATCGCAAAAACGAGTAAACCTGCGAACTTTGAGGTGCCCAACTACCCGTTAGTGTCGGTCACAAACCGAAACTGCAACACAGGATGAGATCCTCGGAACTATGTAGAACTCGCAGGCACTTGTCTGGAACTTATTGGATTTGAATTGCCATTGAGGTCCGTCTCTTTGTGCAGCTGATAATGAAATGAATCTCAGCGGCGATTACAGGCGCGATAAATACGCGCCAATCTGGGAGACTGCATCGCCAATCCGTTTGGGGCTTCTATTGCCAATGCAATGAATTAGTTTTGAGCTACAAATGTAATTCAATCGATGCTACTTAAATCTCTCTCCAAGTCACTCGCTGTGGTCGCTGTCTCTCAATACTCTAATGCAACTGTAACTAGCGCTAACTGCAGTTGTATCTGTATCTGTATCTGTATCTCGAACTGTGCCTGTATATGTATCTGTATCTGTATCTGTGCCTCTCTATCTGTTGTCTATCTCTGTCCGTTGTGGCACTTCGTCATATGCATGAAATGCACAGCATTCATTTAAATACACACTTCTTTCTACACATCTCACATGATTGCAGGCCTTTGTTGTTGACTGATTTTTATTGCGGTTTTTGGCTTTGAAGTGTCCCCTTTTCAGGCGACTTAACCCACAATCGCTGCTGCCTCCAATTGATGGCTATGGATACAATTACAGTTAGTCGCTGCCTATCCACTTTTTTTACTCATATCCTCCTAAGCAGCCTTATCTTCGGCGAGTTTGTTCACTTTGGATTGGGAATCTTTTTAAATCATATTTTATACCATGTTTTGTTCAATTCGATAAGGAAAATTTGTTAGAATTTATAAAAATTATAATACCAAATTAATCAATACCAAAAACATATTCCGCATTGAAATAAGTTCAGTTTTGAGGAAGTTATTGAAGTTTGCCTAGAAAGAACATTTACTATGAAGTTAAAAGCCTTACAACTCAAAAATCTAGTCAATTTTGCCATAAAAGTTTACCGAAAAAATAACTACCTCAAAATGAGTTTAACATTTGCACTTTAAATTTATATGAAATTGAAAATTCGGAATTTAAATTTTAAAATAATTTGTTTTATTTGGAAAATGTGTCAAACATTCTAAGGTGTTCTAAGTGTTTATTTCAACAATTGAAAACTAGTAAGAATGCTCCAGTCGAGTATCAGATAGACGGATGTGGCCAAATCGAATATTCTTTTCATACTGATGAAGAATATATATGCTTTATAGGGTTGAAGGTGTCTCCTCCTGCTTTTACATACATTTGCACAGATTTTAGTCATTTTATGGATACAGGGAGTAACAAAGGGAATTAGAACGTCAAATCAATCTTTTTTTCTCTCCAGATCTCAACTTTGAAGATAATCCATGGTTGAAAAGATATTCCGCTTGGAAATCAATTGAATTTCTTCAAAGCTATAGGAGATGCAAATTTGGGAGAACCATTTCAGGATAGTTTCTTCAGCATGGTGTTGTAAACTTTACAAGTAAAGTGTTTGTCTCCAATTAGGACGTTTTGAATGCGTCTTTGTTTAATTTTACATTTGTCTAACTTTTGACCAATTAATATAAAATCTGTGTTATTGTTCCTAGACATTTGTTTTCACATTTTCACATAATACGAGAATTTTACATAATATTTATATTTACTAATAGATGTATATTTAGTTATCTATTGCGATCTAGCTTAGTTTTCTATTTTTGTTTATATTTATTAGATTTCCATATTATATTAATACAATGAACAGTTCTGTTAATCTTCTTTAACGGGTTATATAAGTTAGATTACGTGTCCTAAATTTTGTCAGCAATAAATACAACATTCTATAGCAAACTTTCTCTCAATGGGTAGACTGAATATCTGAGTATGTGGCCTGTATTTTCATTTTGGGCAATTCAGAGCAACAAAAGGCTCTGCTCTGAATATAAATATCTCATATATGCTCTGAACACAGCTTTTCATTTACGGGCTCGAATAGAAGCTGGCCACAAGCGAGTGTATAGCTTGTAATTCAAATCGTTTCTGTATGCCGTTTGTGGTTTTTTTGGTCAGAAGCCAAACAAGAGATGCACTTTTCCACATACTCGAATCTGTATCTGACGGCTGTTAAAGTGGGGCACAGTTGATCTTATGTGTACTATATGTTTTGTGGTTGTTCTTATTGTTGTTGTTGTTGTTGTTGTTGCTGTTGTTAGAGTGAAAAGCCGCTTAGTTACTTTGGAACTGCATTTTTGGACTTCATCTTCGCCGGGAAACTTTTCTTTCCTTCTCTCTTTCAGTCCTTAAGGTTGGCTTTCTTTTATGCCCCCCTTCACGTTTTGTTCTTATCTTTGCTTAGGCAGCCCGACACACTGGGAAATCTGAAGCACGCGGCCAATTGAACTAGCCTCCCCCTGCACTTGCGTCCCACCTCTCCACCCAACCCTGCTGCTGTCAAGGAAGTCGACTCGCTCGCTTAAGCCGCTTAACGGTAATTGTAGCCGTCTAATGTGCCCCACCTTATCAGCGGGGCCAGCCAACCCTTTAGCTTCCTCATTTGCCTAAGAACTCACCAAGCTGCAGGCTTAATCAAAATTTAAACAATTATGAGCTCAAAATGTCAACGTTCAGTTTGAAAACGAATTCCACAGGGAAGTTCAAGATAAAGATACTTAAATGGTATAAAAACCCCCTGAATAGGTCCCAAATCAAAGGCTGAAAGACAAAAGAATAAATGCAGAAATTCCAATTAATGCAACCTGCTTTTAACCAGGCTATATTTCATTTCTGCAGATTTAGTTAACTGCCTTAAAGTGCTTTGAAAGAAACTTTTCAAGCATACTTCTCTAAAACCAACTCAAAGAACATGATATATACACGAATGAAAATAATGGCAGAACCAACTTGGAAAAGAATATCTATCAACTGTAGCAGCTGAAAAAGCTAAAAAAAATATATATGCTATAAAATGTGGCACACAAAATGTAGCACAAAACTGTGGCAGACGCAAATGGAACAAAGTTGTCATTGTCAGCCTTTGGCCAGGGCGAAGCGACAGGCTACTTTATCTGTTAGATAGTTTCATGCAGCCGTAGTATGTAGATACTTTGCCAGCTGCAACAGAAGAGCATCGTACAAATTGAACCAAGCAAATTGAGCACTATATGCAAATGCTTTTAGCCAACATATTCTGTGTGCATAGCCACAAAATTTAATTATAATTCTGATTCAATTAGTTTGGCATCACACACAGGCAATGTCACTTAAGATACATGCATATAAGATATTTAAAACAAAGGAAGTATGTATAAGTCGAGAAATAAGTCGATAAATATATAAGACGAACTTGTGTTGAAAAAAGATAGAAATTTCTTGATGCGCTTAGGAAATTTGTTGCAATGTTCAAGTGCCAGTGAAGATTACTTTAAGAAGATTTTAGTCAAAAAGAATTATAAATTTATGCATTTATTGAAATAAAACATCTCAAGAGCTTAGTAAAGCTGCTTCAGCTTAAAATTTAACATAATTTTGAGCATGCAAAACTGAAATTCGCTGGTAAACTCAATTTTCTTTCTAAAATCATTCTAAGTAAAATTTTAAACCGCTTCAAGCTGGCCTAGATGCTGCTCCCTGATATTAACCCACATATCTCTATAGGTCAGCAATGCCTAAAGCGCTGCAAATATCTGCAACGTCTTAAAGCAGAAATAGCTAATTTTCCTTAGAATCACACGCATCATGAACTATGCAAAAGCCCCGCCCGTGGCAGCTGCAGGAAGAGGATGCACACAAGCGGCAAGCCACTTTGAGGCAATCGGGGCAGGAGCAGCGTGCAAAGGACATGCAGCTGCGGCAGCTGATGCGTCTCATGAGCTGCAGTATTTGTTGTAGTTGTAGTTGGCAAGTTGTTATTGTTACTGCCGTAGTTGGTGCAGTTTGTGCCTGTGCAAAACTTTGTGCCTTAGTTTCCACTTAAAGTTAATAAAAAGTTTTGCTGGCTTCTTTACTTGCAGTGCACTCCTTGCCACATCTGACGGTGCTCAGCCTGTCCGGCTGCAGCAAGCTCACCGACGATGGCGTCGAGCTGATTGCCGAGAATCTGCAGAAGTTACGCGCCCTGGACCTGTCCTGGTGTCCCCGCATAACGGACGCCTCGCTCGAGTATATCGCCTGTGATCTGAACCAGCTGGAGGAATTGACTTTAGACAGGTGAGTACTCCTTTGCCTTGCCCCTCCGCCAACTTCTCTTCATCCAGGACGCTTGTCTGTGCACTTTTAGCCGTTCCTCAGTTCGTAATTATTCATGAGTTAAATTCAATTTCCGCCAGCAAGTCGACTGCACTCGCTGCAAGTGCCAGCCGCTTCCCCTAACCCCTAACCCCGACACCCTCTTTTCCATTATTTTTTCAATTTTTAAAGTCTGTGCTCTAGAATAGTCGACAGCTAAGGCTGGTTTATATGCAGGATATGATTACATATTAATAGCGATTAAGGCTCTGGAATTGATGGCTTCTAAATATTAATAATATTTCCGGCTTTGGGTAATAGAGGGGTCTTTAAGTCAATTCTGTACAATCCAGATATTATATCTTGGGAATTTATTAATTTACGGACATTAAACGATTTTCGAGTCCAATTTTCTATATAAGGTTAAAGCTCAAACTGAGTTCAAAGATAATTCTACTTATATTCCTTTAAAATACTGTCAAATTAAGAAACTTATTTATAACAAGAAAGGACGGCTATCTTCGGAGTGCCGAAGCTATATAACCTTACAGGAATTAATTTTTATACGAAACTTAATTTTTGTCTGATTGCTCCTATTGGAACCATGTGGTCCGATTTTGATGAAATTATAGGAAATTATTTGAAGTATAATAAAACTCTCACTGGATGAAATATTTACGTAAGCAAAAAGTGTGATATAGCGAAGTAGTGGCGTATTTTGACCAAATTTGATCAAATTGATTTTTCACTTGATCGTTCCTATGGAAGCTATATGATATAGTCACCCGATTTTGATCAAATTTGGTCAGATTTTATAAAATCTTTAGAGACTCGGTTTGGGTGAGTTTGGTGAGGATATCTTTATAAACAACAAAGTTATTCATACGAAACATAGTTTTTTAATTTGACCGCCCTTCTCTGCGATTCTCAAGAATTCAAGGGACCCCACTACAATTTATCATTTTGGAGGTATTTTGTGAAGTATTATGTGAATAGCAATAGCTTATTTGGGAGGTCCACTTTAGTGTGTGTGTGTGTGTGAGAGAGAGGGAGAGAGTGAGAGAGAGAGTGTGAGAGAGAGAGAGAGTGAGAGAGAGAGTAAGAGAGAGAGAGTGAGAGAGAGAGTAAGAGAGAGAGAGAGTGAGCGAGTGAGAGGGAGAGAGAGTGAGCGAGAGAGAGAGTGAGAGAGCGAGAGAGAGAGAGAAAGAGACAGAGAGAGACAAAAAGTTTGATATAGTGATATAAAGGTTCGATTAGACTCTGCTTGAAAAAGTTTGGCGAGGATACATTTAAAAATAAAAAAGTTTTCATACAAAAACAAAGTTGTCGACCGATCATTCCTATGGCAGCTATATATTATAGTTCGTTCGTTCCGGCCAGTTCCTCAATATGTAATGCCTCCAACAAAAAGAAGGGTCTGTGCATAGTTTCATTACGATAGCTTTAAAACTGAGAGACTAGTTTGTATAGCAACAGACAGACAGACGGACATCGCTAGATCGACTCGGCTATTCATGTTGATTCAGAATATATATACTTTGTTGGGGCGAAAACGTCTCCTTCTGTCCATTACACATTCCGAGACAAAATTATAATACCCTCTGCTAGGGTATAAAAATGGTATTTAAGAACTCATATAGTTTAATTTATTGTTCATCATTTCTCTAAATTTTTACCTAGGGTGCTCTCGTTTTTATATTGCTAATATTTAAACTGCTATTAATAAACCTAACTTTTATCTACGCAGTAAATTTCTACAAAATTAAGATTTTTATTTGACAATCTTGTGAATGTTTAGCTTTTATCTCCGATAGCATTAGTTAACTCTCATAATCCTCTTCTAAAATGGTTTTCTTTTTAGATTATTTCATAAGGTAATCCTTTTGAAAGTCTTTCAAGATTCCAGTTCTTATAATACCATTATTATAATTATCTTTTTGGCTCTTTTGTTTTAGATGCGTTCACATAACGGACATTGGAGTCGGATACATATCCACAATGCTCTCGCTGACCGCTCTCTTCCTGCGCTGGTGCTCCCAAGTCCGTGACTTTGGGCTCCAGCACCTGTGCTCCATGCGGAATCTGCAGGTCCTTTCGCTGGCTGGTTGCCCCCTGTTGACGTCCTCCGGCTTGTCCAGCCTTATACAGTTGCGCCATCTACAGGAGCTGGAGCTGACCAATTGTCCTGGCGCCTCGCACGAACTCTTCGATTATTTGAAGGAGCACTTGCCGCGCTGCTTGATAATCGAATAATTGAAGGAAGTGTCTATCGTTTTCGATTACTTTATATGTAAATGTGAACAACTGATATTGTTTTAGATTCAGTTTTCGAACTATTCGTACTATTCGAATTCGACTTGGTACTTATGCTATTTGTTTTTAGATTGTCATTTTAAGTCGGGAAGTTCCTTTTGTGCTATAAAAGATTCTTGTAACTCTGTAGATGCTTATTAGTTTTACAATTTTTATTATTATTTCTACTGTGATTTTAACTGGAACTATCTGTATAAGTTGAGAGATGTTTAAGAAGTACTAACTACTTAATACCAT
Source organism: Hirtodrosophila histrioides (assembly GCA_037075165.1). Taxonomy (NCBI): domain Eukaryota; kingdom Metazoa; phylum Arthropoda; class Insecta; order Diptera; family Drosophilidae; genus Hirtodrosophila; species Hirtodrosophila histrioides. The sequence continues at coordinate 2,549,374 of JBAMCL010000491.1, forward strand.
AAAAGACCCCAAATGATAATTATTTACAAAATGCAGTACAATATGGTGTGACGTCTAATATAAATAACTTATATTTATTATTGTAGTTTTTAAAGCAAATTTTTATTAATCTCACTGTAATTAACCATAACAGATTGTGCAAATATATAGATATATATACATATATGTAAATTAACTTAAAACATTGCGCCCAAAAGACAAAGAAACTTAAAAAACAACAACAAGAAGAGAGAAAGCGAATGCAAAATGCAAATAAAATCAAAAACTTATGCAATTTATTGTTCAAAGCAACAACTTTCAAAATACAGAGGAGAATACGTACATACTTATAGGCAATGTTGCTAACCAGCTTTATACTTAGCTCACTATTGCAGCCCCGACCACTAAAGAAAACTTTAAATTAATTGTACTATACTATGACTATTGCTAACAATGAACCCCCTCAAAAGAGTAAATGAAAGGATTAAAGTCTTAGAATTAGCCTATTTAGAAGAATGTGCACGCTAAACAAAACAAACTTCAACAAAATCGACATAAATATATTTGAAATGATGAACTAAAGGATTTAAATATCTATTTTGAAGCCCCTGTGCCGCCCCCTTCCTAGAACTAAGTCGCTAACGACAAACGAGTTAAACATTAACGATGATAAATTATTGAATATATCTATAAACTACCTAATGTAAAAGAGCTGCGCTACCAAAGTGTTTTAATGGATTAGGTTTGTGTTTAAACCAAATGTGAGCAGAAAGAATTATGGTTCGGAGTGTTTCAAACCAGATATGTATTAACATTAAACCAAATGCGATTTGCGAATCTAAAACAAACAAACAAATTCTAAAAATACATGAAAAAATAAACTAATGCAAAATTGAAATAGTTTTATTACATTTATGAATCGTTTCTTTTCGATTAATAATAGTACTTTCTTTTATTAAATAGAAGATGGATTTTAGATGGTATGCCTTAAATATATGTACACCCAAATGTTGAACAACATAATAACTTAACAACAATATAGATAGTATGTATACCGTTCAATGGTATTCCAGATTACGCATCATTCCTCGCAGGCGCCCTCGCCATCCTCGTCATTATCATATTCCGTATTATCCTCACCGTCTTCGGCATCTTGGTCATCATCCTTGCCCTGCTGATCCCACCAGGACAGCACGCCCAGCCCGGACTCGTTAATAGCGCCCTGAAAATGACAAATTTACCAGCTAGAGTAAGAATATACTTCAGTCATTTGAATCTGAGCTTACAATAATTTTGTAGGGTGCTTTTACTTCCTGCGCGACAGCTGTGGCTGCTGCTGCTGCCGCCGCTGCCGAAGTGCTGGCATTTTGTGACGTTTGGCCCTCCGCCTTTGGTGGCCCAATGGGCGATGTTTCCTCAAATATTTCACGTGATACGCGGAACTTAATAGGCTCGCCAACGTCCATAAACAGATCATGTTTAGCGCCATCCTCCAACGGATACTCCCACACCCAGGCCTGTTCCGCCTCGTCGAAGCGTGAGGGATGTTGCAGGGCCGCATGCGGTATTAGTATGTCATCGAAGAAGCCCAATGTCACATGCACTCCTTCGCGGCTGCAATTGCGTATCTTGCCGGTCATAACGGTGCCAACCATTGGCCGAAACACCACATATCGGAAAAGAACCTCCGTGTGCGAGGCTCCATCTCCGGGCAGAATAATTGAGTCTTTTAGCGAGACAATCTCCTTGAGCGCTATGCACAGGCCAACATTCAGCAAAACCTGCAAAATAGCTATTGTGGTTCAATAATTTCATTCATGAATATAGTTAATAATACTTTGTTCGCCAGTTTGCGGTCAATTTCGTCGCGCACCGCATCGACAAGCTTCAGGTTAAAATGGTCGGGCGCAATGCGAACATTATCTTTAAGTTCTGCGAGCACAAACATTGTTAAATAACCATCTATTCTCTTAATAATCTTATTTTTGCATTACGCAGTCCCGGCAAATCTGAATTCAAGTTTATTTAGCATGTCCAAACGTAAATTGCGATATTTGTAAACAACCGGAGAGCGTGCATGTGTTATTATTATGCAGTGTGACCAAATCTTTATAGCAAGATATTATACCGTGCTTTTTTCTACCTTGTGACTCTTTTGAAATGCCTGTTTCGTCTGTTTCGCTTAGCGGTATAATCGCCGTAACAGCAAAATGAGCGGCGACTTAGCGATTTTGGCAAAAACGCAATTCAGGCAAACAATTTTCAATTTTCAAAATCATTTTTCGGCGGGCTACTGTCTGTTGCCGGAATGTGACCAAAAGCGCTGTTTTCTTGTTATCGATAATTGATAGCTCTGCTCAAAAATACCAAAACAATGTAACCGCGCAGTGTTGAATGGCAAATGCAACAGCTGTTCGTACACGTGCGTGCTTTATGCATTTCACAATTATTATTAAATAAACTTGAGCTTAAAAGCTGTTCGTATATTTAAGAGCAAACTGCAACGTGAATTTCTGTAATTCTTCTTTGGTGATTAATTGAGAACATATATACATATAGCTATATCGGAATTTCATAACATGAGCGACGAACACAGGTTTAGCGACGCCGAAGAGGATGAGGAGGTTTTGAAAAACGTAAGTTTAATTCGAAGTTTTCCTACTCCGATTCAAGAAATGAATTATAAATAATGTCCGTTACAGTCCGAGTGGGTGGAGGACTTCAAATCGCTTACAGTAAAGCACAACATATTCAAAGATATTAAGCTAAATGAAAAGGAAGCCAGCGATGATCTTTGCCAGCCAGTTATTGATGAGGCCGAACTTGATAAGAATGCAGCTTCAGACTATGAAGATGAGTACGAAGAGGATGACGACGATTACGATAACGACGATGGCTACGACGCGTACGAAGAAGCCTACAGCGGTTTTAACAAGCATAACGCACAGCCACAGCTAACTGCAGGTGGTGGCCACAGCGTCGGCTCCGGCTCTGGAGCAACAAGTGGCGGCACGCAGCGCGTGAGCAGCTATCAGCCAAATGAAAAAGTGCTACGTCGCTACTCGGCACGCATTAATGTGGAGAAATACGATCCAAACGCTAATATGAGCGCACAGGCGGCCAATCGACTGGTAAGTTTCGATAGGCGACAGGAAACCGAGCGGGTGCGCGTGCGCGACAAGCACGATCGCGCGACGGCAGAGCAGGTGATGGATCCACGCACACGCATGATACTCTTCAAGCTGCTAAATCGCGGCCTCATTCAGGAAATCAACGGCTGCATATCCACCGGCAAGGAGGCGAACGTTTACCATGCGGTATCCAAGAATGGCACCGATGAGTATGCCATCAAAATCTATAAGACATCTATTCTGGTGTTCAAGGATCGTGACAAGTACGTTTCAGGCGAGTTTCGCTTCCGTCATGGCTACTGCAAGCATAATCCCCGAAAGATGGTGCGCACCTGGGCTGAAAAGGAGATGCGTAACTATCTACGCATGCGCAACGCTGGCGTACCCGTCCCAGAGCCCATTCTGCTTCGCTCCCATGTGTTGGTCATGCGATTCTGCGGTCACGACGGCTGGCCGTCGCCAAAGCTGAAGGACGTTGAGCTGAGCACTTCAAAGGCGCGCGAGTTGTACCGCGATTGCGTGGTTATTATGTGGCGCATCTACAACCAGTGCAAACTGGTGCACGCCGATCTCTCTGAGTTCAATATACTGTTCCAGGATGGCCAGCTGGTCATTATCGATGTCAGCCAGGCGGTCGAACACGATCATCCGCATGCATTCGATTTTCTGCGCAAGGATTGCACCAACATATCCGAGTTTTTCCGCAAGAGGTCGGTAGCCACCATGACCGTCAAAGAGCTGTTTGACTTTATAACGGATCAAACCATTACGGAGCAGAATATGGAGGAGTGCTTGGAACGCATTTCGGAACGTATCAAGGATCGCGACTTCGATGCCATCACAGCGCAAGAGAAGATTGACGCGGCCGTTTGGCAAAACACCTACATTCCCAAACGCTTGGATGAGGTAAGTTCTACACAAATGTAACACCTTTCCGGATGCTTAATAATCATTTTTCTTCCACCTTCCAGGTGCCGCATTTTGAGCGCGATGTGACGAAAGCCAAGCAAGGAGTCCAGCAAAATCTTATCTATGCTAAAATCACAGGTCTGACGTCCGCACTCGACATCCAGAAACAACCGGAAGTCTTGGATGCGGAACACAAAAGCGGGGAGAGTGACCAGCAGACAAGTGGGAGTGAAAGCGACGGATCACAGGACGATGACGATACGAAAAAGTTCAAAAACTCGGCGCGGCCTCGTGATGAGTCGCCAGATAGCAAAAAGGCTAGAAAAAAAGCAGTTAAGGATGCCAAGGCCGAACAGCGAAAGGTCAAGGTGAAGAAACACTTGAAGAAGCGCAAAGAAAAACTCGGCAGCATGAAAAAATAGACGAATCGAAATGTTTTCTAATTAAGAAGAATAAATTTATTGAAACCCGTAGAACATAATTGATTATCTAGCTCCCTAAGCATTACTAATATTTATATACCTGCATTTGATATAACTTTGTCACGAAATCTGATGCGCATTTAAAAAAGTCGTTTTCGACCCCACAAAGTATTTTTTTATCTGTGTGACGAGATGCGTAGATATAACTATGTCCATAGCTACCTTGGCAGATTCTTTTTAAGCCACAGGCCCCTAATTATGTAAATCGGGACTAGCCGGATCGATGCACTATATCAGATATAGATGAGCATTAAGTTGAATGAAAAAAATGAAGATAGCTCTTCTATATTTCCAATTAATTTCGAAGATGCGTGAATTACAATAAAAGCTAACGTGTAAACGTAATTTCGAGTATATCAGGGTTGCTATTCTCAGTAAGCCGAGAATCTACAAGCCGATTTTTAATCGTTTCGTTCGCCAGTGCGAGCATTGTTCCATTCCACACGTTCCAAACATACTGTTACACACATATACACATGCATAGATTTGTATTTGGGAGTGCGTACTTTATCGCTTGCTTGAAAGTTTGTTTTGTCTTGTTTGTATCAGTCAAAGCAGTATTACAAAGGTATAGTGTTGAATCTTGCAAGTAAGTTACAAATATAATGAGAAAACATAACGTTTCTGATTCAATGTCGACAGCGGAATAATAAAGATGTTAACTTTCGAGGCGGCACTCGAGATGATTGCCTCGCAACTTCAGATTTCTCCCAAGCAGCACCATGATTTTCTTACTGATGCCGTTATCCTGGCCGAATGGATAAATGATGCGCTTCATAAGCGAAAGTCGATATTCGCTGGCAGTCTCAGCAATCTGCCGGAAACTGGTAAGACACACAGTTACTATCTAGTCTGTGGGATATCAAAGTATACATATCACATCCTTTCAGCCACCTATATGTGCGGCAGTGTTATAGACGTACCAGCAAATTTCAACTGTTACTTGCTGCTGGAGCTTAAATTTCCATTCTTTACGGCAACTATTAATGAATACACCTATATGCACTCGACCAAGAAGGGAGCTTTATCGGGAGATTCGATTATACCAGCGGTAAAACTGCAGAGTCTTCTGCGTGATGAGCTCTTCGCACTGCTGGGCCCCAAGCCAACGGCTAAGTGCTCTGGACGCACTTACAAGCTGTGCTACCACACGTCCATATATCCAATCAGTTCTCACACCATCATAGCCTCACAGATGAGGACGAACAAGAATGTTCGCATCGTATTTGAGTTTCTTGTGGGCATCAAGCTGCCCATATCCGTGTATCCTAGACCGCTGAGTGTGCTGCTGCCCGTGGAGCTACCGGAGAGAGCAATGCGATTCTGGGTGGCACTGCCGGTGTCCCACTTCGATGCCAATTTTGATGCCAGTAGCTATCTGGGCAGATGCCATGTCTGGCAGTCGATCAATATCATGCAGGGCGAGCGCTGGCGTCTGGTGGTACGCCTGTTCTATTTACTGAGTATTGGCAATGGTACACTGAACACCATTGGGATTCACGCCCTCAAGCACACGTGCATTTCTCTATGCGAGAGATTTGGTCTGGATCAGGCGAATCGCCCACTAAGCATTAAGCTAATGGATGTAAGTAAACCTTCTAATTGATTTGCCTTATAATTGTAGAAAATATCCTCTTAGATAATGGTAACACATGGCAATCGGAAGATATCGGAATTAACTTGGGCCCAGGAAAGTGGATTCATTGTAAACTTGGTGGCTCATCCCGCTCTATCAGCAGACTGTGCCAAAACCGATTTAATGCTCAATCATATGAACACCAAAATGAACAGTAAGGATGGAGTTGACATAGATAAGTTTAAGCTTCTATTCGGTCTTCTAAATCAGCGGCATTAATCTAATCGTTAGGATATACTACTATATGCATGTGAACATATTGTTTTTTTATACCCCCAATCATTCAGGGAAACTTTTACTTACGTACAGTTAGTTGATTAAATCTTACAATTTCAAGAATTTTTGCACTATACAATTGAATTGAAGTGGGCATAAATAAATTGTAACTACTGACTGTTTAATTTTATAAATTTAACTATATAGTTTTTATACTCTCACAAATTATAAAGATAATAACTGAAATGTTAACTTCCTGAGTTAATAACGTTGATTAACACTTAACAAAGAAGTATTCATACAAGTATTATAATATATGTTTATGTTTAATTCTGAATATGGCGTAATTAAAAATATATTTAATTATATATATATAAACATAGAATAAATAAGAACTAATTTTGTATCAATAGTCAACAATTAATATAGGTATATGCCATAAGCTTGTATTTTAAAATTCCCTCTCAAATTTCAAAACGGCTGTCAAGTGCGCCTTGGATTGGAGCAACCCTGGTCACGTGCAGCTCTATAATTATGAATTGTCACTGTAACGGACAATCCTGTTCATTTCAACTGTCAGAATTTTTCTAAATGCCTTAGTGAAAGGACTGCAGTAGAAGAAACAGGTAAATTTTGATATTTGCTAAGTTAATAGGATAAGCAGCTAACAAAATACATATATAGGACCAGAAATAGGCGCACTATGTCGAATAATCTTACAGATGCTAGCCGAGCAACAACCGACTCTGATTCCGCGGAGACGCCGCCTCAGCTATCTCAAATTGGGTTGCGCCGAGCATCAAAGATGCCCAAAGTGAATGAATCGCATCGTTTGCTGAGATCCCAGAAAGCGGACAAGGATGACGACGAGTTGTTTGTGAAGCTGCCAAAGTTCAGCAAGCGGCAACGTGCCATAGAGGAAGAGGGCGAGGAGCTTGCGAGCCAAAGACTGTACAAATATCTGAAGCAGCCAAACTGTCAGCGCTGGATCTGGTGCGAGTTTTTGGAGTCTTTCATTGACAGCGCCATACTGGGCGGTGCCTATGACATGAACAGCTACATACCCATTTACTTTCCCCAGCTAGGGACGCGGCAGATGCCGCGCCGCTGCTGGCAGCTCATACGCCGCAACATGGGCAAGGCGCGTCGCTTCTCTACCGCGTTTATAGCCGGCGAACGCGTTGAGCTGAAGCGCTGTCGCCACACTGTGCGCCAGCTGCAGCAGCGCAAGTTTAATATGGAGGAAGATGGCCAATCCTTGAAGCTGATGCCCAAGCTCATACCAATGCCGCTGGCTCTGGACGCCAAGGTAATCAGCTTAATTGGCGAACCGATGTGGAAGCTTTGCAAGGGGCGCATCGTTGGCTACGAGCCTCAGGATAGCATTTACATGGTCAAGTTTGACATGGCCGGCAAGCACACGGTGCTCAACATGCAGGACTGCTTGCTGCATGCCCTGCAGGAGGGCAAGAGCGTGCCGCTGGCGAGCATCGTGCAGGAAACAGAGGACAAGCAGGACGACACCTCAGCAGTGGAACCTGATACCATGGACCCAAACGCACTATATGATGCACTGTTACAGCTAGAAAAGCTGTTGACCCTAAAGCGCAAGACGGTTCAGGACATGACTGGCATGAACGAGGAGCTAGAGGCTAGCAACGCATCAACCTCAGTCCGTCGTGATACCAAGCTATCGCCGCAACGTGAGAAGCTGCAGCGTCGCTATGCGACCAATATTATCACGCTGCATCGTGTAAACGCTGACATTCTTAAGCCACTGCGCGTGGCGCACAGCCATCTGAATTCCTACGAGAAGGACGCACTGCAGCCTAAAGAAATATCGCGCAACAATCTTATCGAGAAGTGCCGCACCATGGCTGAAATGGATATGAAAGCGGCACTCACTCATGCCAACGTGCAGCTGGAGGCCACACGCGAGCTGGTTCTGCGCCTACAAACATTGCTCTATTTGTGCGGCGAGCTGGGTCATGGCAACAACGTCGAGGTAGATGCGGTTATGGATGAGTATGTGACCAACATGCTGGATGGCATGCCCCCAAAACTGAATGCAGAGTCCGAGCAGATTATTGGACTACTAAAATCGCTGCGCATGCTTATTCGGAACCGGTCCAGCACAGAGTCGGAGCAGCTGATGGAGCTGGATATGGATATGTAATTGTAGCACTTAGTACATGCCAATAATGAAATTACATTTATCTTAATACTCGATTTAGATAATGGAGTTTATACACACAAAACCTAACCAAGAACTTCCATCGTCTAAATTCAGTCTTCTAACCAAAAGAATAGAAATAATGCCAGTCAACACAAACATTTTGTTTTAATACAATGCGTACTACACATATGATACAGTATACATTTGATTATGTATTTAACATTCTAAATTATTATTATTTAAGGCATCAGCTTTCGGAGTTGCCGGCGGAGTCTCATCATCATCGTAATCAGAGTCCATTTTCGGGTGCGGCGGCGACAGGTCCAACTCGCAGTCGTCATACAGGTCTAATTCGACAGCATCCACATATTTGTTCTCCAGAGGAACCAACGTCTGGAAAAATGTGTGATCCTCAGAGGGATGCGCCACAGCTAGCTCCGCGTGCAAGAGTGCACGTTGAAACTTGTTTTTGCGCAGTTTCCTTGGATCACCCAAGCGCGCAGCGCACTTTGCATAGCTGAATAGATTTTCCTGTCCCAACTTTGCCGTGTTGCAGGTTCCGTAGAAGAATACGTTGAACTTTCTTCCAATTGGATGCAGAATACGCGCGGGCCAGGCACGATATCCTTTCATCTTGGCGAATACAAAATCGCCTCCTTTGAACAGCTCTTGCGTGTTTTTTAACTTTGCGTCGCATTTGATTTTTGTTTTGTTTTTTCTCTTCGCAGAAGTGAGCGCGAATGGCAATGCAACGGTTCTTTATACTATTACATAGACAATGAAACGTAACATTTGACGATTTCTTGTTAGCAGCAAGCACGCATTTTATTCCTCGAAAACTGCCGTAATTCGCTTTTCGGTACTTCAAATTTGGTATTGTTGCAATGTCGTGCTAAAATGGAGGTAGAATGCTGCGCAGTTCCATAAAATGAAACTTTTTTCCGGCTAGCGGCTACTTCATCTGAAAAACACCGACTGAGGTTTGAATTTAATTGAACTGTACCAGCCAGCTGGCCAGTGTTGCCAACTTTTTAGAAGAAAATTGAGAGCACATGCCTCTCTCATACGGATCGTTCATTCGAGTCAAGTGAACCAAAGTCGTTCCACAACCGAAAACAGTGACGTAGGCGGAACCAGCCGCGGCCTGTCGAGTCAAAATAATGTGACCATGTTCAACGGAAAATAAGATTTTGTTCGGACGCCAGTGTAAACCAACTATGTCCGCATTTAGTGAGTTTAACTAAAGAGTTTTTTCCTTGTACGGATAGAGGGGTGGCGGAGCAAGCGAGTAGTCGTACAAAAACTCAACCTCTAATTAAATTTTACAAAGTAATGTCTTGTAATTGTAATTTTCATAATTGTATATATGTACATATGTATTTAATAATAACAGTAAACTTATTTTATTTTTATATTTATTAGCTATATAAATATTCTGCAGCTTATAAAAGTAGGTTAAAAGTATGTACAAATTAAAGTACAACAAAATTTAAATAAATATGCAAAATTTTACCAAAATAAATGTATTTCTTGATCATTTTTTTTTTATTACAAAGCAGTTTCATGATGAGTATGTAAAATTTTATTCATTAGCTAATTTATTCTTATCATTATAGTTACGAAAATTTAAATAAATAAACGTAAAACAATCAATCGATAATGTTGTATAGATGAATAATGCAAGGATGGGGGCAATTATTATTTTAAGAATTAATTTTCGGTTTAATTCACTTTGTTAGTAATAATCGGTCAGAATTACCAACAGAAATCGTTGGTTTCCCATTTCAAATAATTGGAAAAACTGTAGCATACTTTTAGGATAATATTTGCTGCAACCTTCTGCTGATTTCTGTTCGCCTGGTGCTTTGGCGGTGCCCATGCAGTTTGAATATGCCGCAGGATTTTCTAGCTTACGATCGGGAGCCCAAAAGTATGCAACAAATATTTTGAATTTCTGCACACACATATGGAACGGTTTTCTAGTAGCTCCCATTCAGCCATATCCTTGCAGATTTTAAAAGGACCTTGTGCGTTAGGATCGTAAGGACCTACTCTATCGATTGCCATTCAAGGATTATGGGGTCATCTAAGGACCATCGACTTGTAAATTTTCAGTCCGAGGGCCAAAGGAATCGTGCCCAAACTACAAGATCCTCGATATCTTAGGAACTACAAGGACGAATTCAATGTCCTTTGGCCAGTTGGTAGCCCTGATAATGCCAAGTTGTCTGACACAGGACTCGTCAGGATACGCAAGGATACGGCCGAGATATCGCCACTTTTCTGTATACAGAAAAGTCCTTATTTCTCAGCTCCTGTAAGGATTTTCGACCATTGGGTTATACCTCCGGATTTGACAGGATATTTCCTATCTTTTTGCCAAAGGACATCAAAATCGTCCTTGAAATGACCGAGTTACAGGCGATCTTGTGATTATAGATCCTTTTTGCTGACCTACCCCCTTGCAAAAAAATGAAGTGTTTTTTTCGGAGAAATCCTGGAAATCCTTGAATGCCAATCGATAGTCCTGATTCCTACGAGTACAGAAATGTATGGGTTTTCGAAATCCTTAAGGATTTGGCCGAGCTATAGCTAAAAGGATGCCGCAAGATTTTGTGACTTAAGATCAGCAGCAGCCCAAAAGTAAGCAACAAATATTTTGAATTTCTGCACATACATATGGAACGGTTTTCTAGTAGCTCCCATTCAGCCATATCCTTGCAGATTTTAAAAGGACCTTGTGCGTTAGGGTCGTAAGGACCTACTCTATCGATTGGCATTCAAGGATTATGGGGTCATCTAAGGACCATCGACTTGTAAATTTTCAGTCCGAGGGCCAAAGGAATCGTGCCCAAACTACAAGATCCTCGATATCTTAGGAACTACAAGGACGAATTCAATGTCCTTTGGCCAGTTGGTAGCCCTGATAATGCCAAGTTGTCTGACACAGGACTCGTCAGGATACGCAAGGATACGGCCGAGATATCGCCACTTTTCTGTATACAGAAAAGTCCTTATTTCTCAGCTCCTGTAAGGATTTTCGACCATTGGGTTATACCTCCGGATTTGACAGGATATTTCCTATCTTTTTGCCAAAGGACATCAAAATCGTCCTTGAAATGACCGAGTTACAGGCGATCTTGTGATTATAGATCCTTTTTGCTGACCTACCCCCTTGCAAAAAAATGAAGTGTTTTTTTCGGAGAAATCCTGGAAATCCTTGAATGCCAATCGATAGTCCTGATTCCTACGAGTACAGAAATGTATGGGTTTTCGAAATCCTTAAGGATTTGGCCGAGCTATAGCTAAAGGATGCCGCAAGATTTTGTGACTTAAGATCAGCAGCAGCCCAAAAGTAAGCAACAAATATTTTGAATTTCTGCACATACATATGGAACGGTTTTCTAGTAGCTCCCATTCAGCCATATCCTTGCAGATTTTAAAAGGACCTTGTGCGTTAGGGTCGTAAGGACCTACTCTATCGATTGCCATTCAAGGATTATGGGGTCATCTAAGGACCATCGACTTGTAAATTTTCAGTCCGAGGGCCAAAGGAATCGTGCCCAAACTACAAGATCCTCGATATCTTAGGAACTACAAGGACGAATTCAATGTCCTTTGGCCAGTTGGTAGCCCTGATAATGCCAAGTTGTCTGACACAGGACTCGTCAGGATACGCAAGGATACGGCCGAGATATCGCCACTTTTCTGTATACAGAAAAGTCCTTATTTCTCAGCTCCTGTAAGGATTTTCGACCATTGGGTTATACCTCCGGATTTGACAGGATATTTCCTATCTTTTTGCCAAAGGACATCAAAATCGTCCTTGAAATGACCGAGTTACAGGCGATCTTGTGATTATAGATCCTTTTTGCTGACCTACCCCCTTGCAAAAAAATGAAGTGTTTTTTTCGGAGAAATCCTGGAAATCCTTGAATGCCAATCGATAGTCCTGATTCCTACGAGTACAGAAATGTATGGGTTTTCGAAATCCTTAAGGATTTGGCCGAGCTATAGCTAAAAGGATGCCGCAAGATTTTGTGACTTAAGATCAGCAGCAGCCCAAAAGTAAGCAACAAATATTTTGAATTTCTGCACATACATATGGAACGGTTTTCTAGTAGCTCCCATTCAGCCATATCCTTGCAGATTTTAAAAGGACCTTGTGCGTTAGGGTCGTAAGGACCTACTCTATCGATTGCCATTCAAGGATTATGGGGTCATCTAAGGACCATCGACTTGTAAATTTTCAGTCCGAGGGCCAAAGGAATCGTGCCCAAACTACAAGATCCTCGATATCTTAGGAACTACAGGGACGAATTCAATGTCCTTTGGCCAGTTGGTAGCCCTGATAATGCCAAGTTGTCTGACACAGGACTCGTCAGGATACGCAAGGATACGGCCGAGATATCGCCACTTTTCTGTATACAGAAAAGTCCTTATTTCTCAGCTCCTGTAAGGATTTTCGACCATTGGGTTATACCTCCGGATTTGACAGGATATTTCCTATCTTTTTGCCAAAGGACATCAAAATCGTCCTTGAAATGACCGAGTTACAGGCGATCTTGTGATTATAGATCCTTTTTGCTGACCTACCCCCTTGCAAAAAAATGAAGTGTTTTTTTCGGAGAAATCCTGGAAATCCTTGAATGCCAATCGATAGTCCTGATTCCTACGAGTACAGAAATGTATGGGTTTTCGAAATCCTTAATGATTTGGCCGAGCTATGGCTAAAAGGATGCCGCAAGATTTTGTGACTTAAGATCAGCAGCAGCCCAAAAGTAAGCAACAAATATTTTGAATTTCTGCACAAATGGGACGGTTTCCTAGTAGCTCTCATTCAGCCATATCCTTGCTGATTTTAACAGGACCTTGTGCGTTAGGACCGTAAGGACCTACTCTATCGATTGGCATTCATTGTATTTAACTTATTACTTAATTGCCTGCACAAGGAATTAACCCGGCTTTGAAGTCAGTTCTGCTGCATCCTCATCCAGCTTGACTAATTCAAAAGCCGCAGAGTGGCCGATCTGTTCGGCGTGTTCACCTGGGGATGGCCAGCATAGCCACTTGGCATCTCTATATGCTCTAAAACTCAGTGGTTGCATGAAACACACAATACTATCAACAAAAAAAAAACTAAAAAGACGATTTTCCATTCGTTTTTTCTTCAATATGTAAAAATTTATTTTCCTTATTACCAGAGTCTTAACTTAAGCATGCTTATAAATTAGACGTAAGAGGTGCGTATCTGAATATGTACATACTATGTTAACGTATTTCTACACTTGTGAGTGCTAACAAACTACATATCTACGATCTATGGGAGTATCTAAGCACCAACTTATCTGAGTGTTTACATGGGCAATCAAGTGAGCACATATACATATAATAGTCACTATGGTATGTACATCGGTAAGTTATTCGTATTACTATTCATAAGTATGTACATATTTGCACGTACTTATTGTACGTACTTGTGAGTGTATAAAACCAAATCACAGCATGGACTATTGCTATAACTACATCATAATTTACTACACCTTAGTTGTAACAGCGCTTGCGCAGACTGATGTACATAAGGACCCTAAAGAAGACCATCAGCAATGCCAGCAGGCCAAACTGGTGAAGTATGGATACCTTCTCCACGTCCAGGAACTTCAACAACACCCGGGGGTCGCTGAAATGACAGTAAATCTCATCACAGTCCAAGTCCTCGCGCTGGAAGCCAAATACGGCCAGCACCAAGGCCACCACTCCGACGCGCACATAACTGAACTTCATCAGCAGATTCATGCCTCCAGTAATTTGGGGTGCAAAGTCAAATCCGTACACGGCTAGGCCCATGAGTGGGGCTATGATCAGGGGACCCACAACACTGCCATTCTGCGAATGGAAAAGAGGAACAACATTATATTGGTTCGTATTACCCGCCCAAAAGCATACTCGAATATATGACTAAAGTATGTTATTTGAAGACAAACTTCAGTTCTTTTGACTTACTGTTATACTGAAGGTAGCGCCAATAGCCAAGCCCATGCCCTCGGCCACCAGTGATACCATCAGACCGACGGCCGCAAAGATGCAAAAGCGCCACAGCTGCTCCGGCAGTCCGGACATCCAGTAAGTCATGGCCATAAAGGTGATATTGAGAAGGATCTGCAGTGGCAGCCGCGATATGGTGAGCGCCATATAGTAAGGCATCAGGGTGTACCAGCGATTGAAGGTCTCTTTTTTAACCACCTTGACGTCGGCGGGATCTGGAAGAGCGATAGTTGTTCAGTTGAGTGATTGCACACGACCCTCACCTGGTCCAAGCACTTACAGCTGAGTATGGGCACCATCACTTGAGTGTAAACAATCATTAGAACGGCTCCAATGCAGAATTTGAGATGGTCGAACATGCGCGCACCCTGGTTGCCCAGCTGGAAGAAGATCAGGCCAAAGAACAGGCCACACAGCGTGTGATGGAACAACTGAATGGTCAGCGCCAGACGGGCGCGCATTATGCGCAGCATCATAACGCGAAATAGCACCAGAAATTGCTGCAGCCCGGATATATCTCGCTGATTCCTGTGCAGACGCTGCGAGAATACCTTCACCTGCTCCAGCAGCGCACCCGCGGCGCCCATCAAAGTGCCATCTGTGGAGGCGGCGCTGCCAGCAAAGAATGTGGGCAGAAATTGACGCTTCGGCTGCTCCAGAAACAGCGTCGTGATTGCCTGCTGCGGCTCCAACTGTGTGTTCTCCAGATCCGGCTGCTTGATCCGGTAAGTCAGTTTGCCATTTTCCGTTAAATCGCTGAGCAGCGGCACCAAATGACCATCATCGGCATCAATAACCTCAATAACTGCGAAGGAAACGTGTTTAAGATTGGATATACATAGGTATAATATAATCTAGATAGTTACTGTAGTCCGAGGGGCTGTAGTGTCGTGGACAATCGATATTTGCCAACCTGAGATAGGGTATTGTGGCCTGCGGGCTGCCCTGGTAGACGCACTGCCCCTTGGCCAGCACATAGATGCTATCGAAGTAGTTGTAGATCGTCGCTGAGGGCTGGTGGATGGTGCAGACGATGGTGCGTCCCTCCCGCGCCATATCGCTGAGCAGGCGTATGCACTGTGCTGCGGTTACCTCATCCAGACCACTGGTGGGTTCATCGAGGAAGAAGATATTCGGATTGTCCACCAGCTCGAGGGCAATGGAGAGTCGCTTCCGCTCACCGCCGCTCAGTTTCTCGGCGGTGACGTTCCGACGATGGTTTAGATTGAGATTAACGAGTATTTCAGTAAGCACTTCAGCCTTTTTATGGCGTTGCTTCAGTTTCAAATCATAGGAGAGATTCATCAATTCCTCGACCGTCAGCAGGGTCTGATGTTGGTCATCCTGCGTTATATAGCACGCATTATCACGTTTTATTTTTAAATTGCCTTTCACGCCCGTGGTTCTGCAAAAGAATCGATAAATCGTAATCAAAAATTAAAATAAAAGTCATTAACAGAAATAAGAAGAAACAAAATAAGAAACTCTCCTTTCTAAAAAGATTTGTTTGTTGGACACCAAATTGAGAGACTGGCCTTTAAAATCAGTTGGTTTTTGTTTACGTTCAATGTTATTCATTGAACCTAGCTTCAGGCCCAGATTAATGATGTGGTAATGACTTCATGGCTTGCATATATATTTCAAAACAATTTAAGAATTAATCATAATTATGAACTAGTTTTTGCTAAATTTAATTTTGAGTTTTGACATTTAATTTGCTGTTTCGGACACTATACCTTATTATTTTACGGTATAAACAATGTTTATTTGATTAAATTAATTAGCTAATAACGTCACATATCCAGTATTTTAATTTTTATTGTGAGACAGGTTCGAGTTTCGTTTTTCATAGCTTTAACTTACCTGAAACCCGAAATCGCATTCAGCAAACTGCTTTTTCCGGCCCCCGAGGGCCCCATTATAGCCGATAGTTGTCCATTGTGGAAACTGCCGCTGACGCCTTTTAAGATTTGACGGTGTCCGGTGACGCGAACTGAAAATCGAAATCGAAAACAAAAACAATATACTTAGAATCAGAAGAAGAATTTACTGAAACACGTTTATAGATTTGATATGTGGTTATTGTTGTTTTTAAACCCGAAAGCTCCATCAGAATTGAATAGTCATCAATGACAACGCAACTTTTGACTGTCCCTACTCATCTGGTTGATAAATTTCGGCAATTTATAAATATGACAAGAAGAAAACATATTTATATCTAACTTCGTCAGGGCGAAACTTGTAATACCCTGCTATGGATCAGATAAATAAATAGTTCTTACAACTAGATGTTTTGGGAGAAATCAAACTAAATCTTTACTTATATCTTTCAGTTATATATTTATAAAACTCTCTGTTATACTTTAATTTGCAATTTTAGTGAAGTCTTTTTATATTTAATACAAGTAAATCTCTAGTATTTAGTGGGCATCACTTGTAGGTTAAACTTCTTCGAGTTTGGTTGAAACTCGTTAAATGGCATACTCGTAGTATTATATTTAATCTCTATTTCTGAGAGCTCAACTTAATGATGATACGATAATAAAATGTTGTGCCATTAAAGCTTTACAGCTCTA
The DNA here is from genome assembly GCA_037075165.1 of Hirtodrosophila histrioides. Lineage (NCBI taxonomy): Eukaryota > Metazoa > Arthropoda > Insecta > Diptera > Drosophilidae > Hirtodrosophila > Hirtodrosophila histrioides. The sequence goes on from JBAMCL010000491.1 coordinate 2,566,524, forward strand.
TAGCAATTACTTACTGAAGTTCACTCTGAGGTGCTAAAGAGCTAAATGTTTCGGACCGAGATACATAAATATAAGCTCATAACTAAAACATGACTTGCAACAAAGCACACGACTTGAAGCACACGTTTTTGAATACAAATCAGAGTAGAGTATGGAATTTATTAAGATTATTAAGCTAGTTTTGTTGCTTCATAGTTTTTAGCTTTACGTTATGATTTAATTACCATATACACATAATTTATCAATGCCTCTTATTTATTCGAGTATTATTTGTTTATATTGATGTAGTGGCAAACAAGTTCAGCATAGATTGATAAAGACTTCCATAGCTTGGGAAATACAAAACAGAACACTTGTCTTGAAATTGAATTATTCGAATTATAAATAAAACAAGAAAGGACGACTATCTTCGGAGTGCGGAAGCTATATACCCTAGCAGGAATTAATTTTTATACAGAACTTCATTTTTGTCTGATTGCTCCTAAGTGAGCCATGTAGTCCGATTTTGATGAAATTACGGGAAATTATTTGAAGTATAATAAAACTCCCACTTAGTTTAGTAGATGAAATATTTGCATAAACAGAAAGTTTGATATAGCGAAATAGTGCTTCGATTTTGAGCAAATTTGGTCAGATTGCATTTTTGATCCGATCGTTCCTATGGCAGCTATATGATATAGTCACCCGATTTTGATCAAATTTTGTCAGATTGTATAAGCTCTTTAGAGACTCGTTTTAGGTGAGTTTGGTGAGGATATCTTTATAAACAACAAAGTTATTCATACAAAACATAGTTTTCTAATTTGACCGCCCTTCTCTGCGATTCTCAAGAATTCAAGGGAGTCCACTACAATTTATCATTTTGGTAGTATACTTTGTGAATAGCAAAAGCTTATTTTGGAGGTCCACTTTAGTGTGTGTGTGTGTGAGAGAGAGAGAGTGAGAGAGAGAGACAGATCGCCCTTCTCTGCGATTTTCAAGACTAAAACGTAAAGATACCCACGGCTACCTTCGGAGTGCCGAAGCTATATTCAGGTCATTCCTATGGCAGCTATATGTTATAGTGGTCCGATCCAGCCGGTTCCAATATATGTACTGCCTGCAGCGAAAAAAAAATGTCGGTGCCAAGTTTCATTACGATAGCTTTAAAACTGAGAGACTAGTTTGCATAGAAACAGACGGACATCGCTATATGAGCTCGGCTATTCATGCTGATTCAGAATATATGTATATACTTTGTTGGGTTGGAAACGTCTCCTTCAGTCCATTACACATTTCGAGACAATATTTAATACCCTCTGCTAAGGTATAATGATGTATTGAAAACGTTGTACCCATTTTGTAATCACACACACGTGTTTCCTTTAAGTATGCCAATGTCCCGTCGGTCTTATCAATAGCCCCAAACAGTACAGCATCTGAGGACACAATGTTCATTTAACAATGCTAGTAGGTTAGAGTCTGTACAAGTGTTTTATAATCTTATCTCGCTTATTCAGAATACAGCGCGTTGTCAGTCTGTTCAATCGGTAAATAGTGTGCCAGTGCCAAAGTTATAAATAAATAATAGAGAATAACCTGCACTCATTCGAAATTTGTAACCTTAGCTATACAACAGTAGGAAGCAAGCAGTGCACTGCTTCACATGGTCCAAAGACACGTGTCCGTGCTTAAGTGCAACTTTGTGTAAGGGCACTTAGACCTTGGCACTTCACTAGGGCATTCTACCTTGTTTTAATTGACACATTTTTAATGGAAGGCACTTTATACAAAATTATAATAATATTATAAGCTACTTATACAATTACAGACAATTTTTTTTATAAATATTGTATAAGAGTTCTATAACTGATCACACGTGTTGAACTTATCTGAATCAGCCTGTCAGTCGAATCAACAGTACATTAACTATATTATTTATTGTAAAATATTCCATAAATTCTGAAACTTGACATTCTAAATTCTTGACATTAAAAATCGGAGAGAATACCGTCTAGACTTTGTTTTCATAATCTCGGACAAAGTGCAAGCTTGAACATAAACAAAAACTGACTTGGTGACAGAAATAAAAGGTGGACTTTCTATATAGAGTCAGATAAGAATAGCTGCAAGTCTGTTCAATCCTCCCATAGAAATAACAAATATGTCAACAGAGGTAAAATTAAATGTGCAAAATATAGAACAAATGTAGAATTATTCCACTGCTCGTATAATGCTTGCTACCTTACATATGGTAACCTCTGGCTCACAGAGATTAAAGCCGAAAACAAGACAACAAGTCTGGGTCAGTAAAGAGATTAATCTCACAGGTTGAAGGCCCGTTTGCGAGCTTGATTTTTACCAAAGAATATAGAATCATATTACTAATTGAACACTTTTTCAATGGACCTCCCACAGGCCATGAGGCCCTATTGAAATTCCTGACACAATAGCTGAATCCGCAATACACGTAAATCAGAGAAGGCCAGAGGCAAAGTAGTAAATCTTGAGAGTCGTATTTGCAGTTTAAAAGCCAGTGGCCAAGTTTACATATCAATTAGCCTGCTGGCCGGCCAACTGCTGTGTGTTGATTAAACAACAACAAAAGTCGCGACGTCGCTGTTTGTACAACAAATACCGCAAAATTCTGAAATCGAGTCTTGGCCCAGATTTGACTAAAAAACGCAGTTCGGCACTCTGTGATCTGGGCCCAATTGATAGGGCAGAGGCGCCAGCCGTGTTAGAGATAGAGCTAACAACCTATACAAGTTCGAGTGCGACAACGGGTACTCGAACATCAAATGAGTCACGCCCACTGCGACGTGACCAATTTGTCAATTCAACTCACAGTTTGTGTCCGGGTGGGCAGGGAGTCGCGAACGTGATACACAATAACTCAGATCAAGTTTAGTAGCACTTCGAGTACTCGAATTATTCACGTGATGGAACTGAGTCAGTTGATTGGCTGAGAAGTCCAACTTTTAATTCACACAGTTTTTTGTTTGTTGCACCTTGTACAAATAAAAAAAAGCTTATACTTCTACTTTTATTTTCTAATTATCAGCAGCCTGCGCAAATACCTGTTATTTAATTACAGAACACTTAAAAAATATTTAAACGTTGAATTCGAAATAAGAAAACTACTTTAAGTAATATTCAATTGGTTCGCTGGGATGGGATATAATTCCCATTCCAGGTGCCAGAGAATACCTATCGTATATGTCTATTGTGTGTAGAATACTAATTGGATGAGTTCTCTCATTTTGCGCCACTTGTGCCTTTTTTTCTAATTAACACAAGTCTGTTAAACAATTTTGGTATAATTACAGACTGTATAAAAATGTTGAACTACGACTCAGTTCAAGTTAAATACGCAATAAATAAAAACCCAGTTTTAAGTAATAATCAATTGCCGATACGACTTTCCGATCGAGTGCTATAGGCTCAAGATTATATATTGCGTCAAGGCTTAAACACTCAAATACTTAGAAATTACATAGATATCAATTTATCACACTACTTCCGTACAATTTCCTGTAACAATTCAATGCATATACGCCCAATTCTATGGCTAGATTTCACTATGTGTAATAAACAATAATCAAAATTAATGATATAATTATGGAGTCGCCTTGATTGCCGCCCTGAGATAGGTAACAGATAGGTAGGTATTATAGGCCAGCATTGCTCAGTTCCCGGTTGCCAGATATCTGGCACGACATCTGCAGTCTCCACTCGTTGCATTGGTTTTCCGCTCAAACACTGTATTGTCGTGTTAGTTACTGACTTGCCTCAGATAGCAATGCGAGAGCTATGCAATATGTGTTTCCTTAGCTTGGGCAACAATTAAAATGAATCAGCATCACTCATACGCCATGTGCAACATGTAATGCAAGCCGCGCGATGTCGCTAAGTGTAGCCACATGTGGAATATCTCAGTGCACGATAAGTAGCCACATACAAACCGAATATTAATGCATGTACTTACATATTGTTGTATATACTAGCATATAAGTATTTACATATGAGTATGGATCTCTATCTGAAAACTGTGCACAGTTACACACTACTTCCTGAAGCTGCCGAGGCAGGCACCAATGGCAACTATTGTAGCTAACTACAACGATCAACGAACTGCGAACATCATCATCATTAACATCATTATTATTATCACCGGCATAAGCAACAACCAGATTATGCTCTGGCATACGAAAGATACATAAAATTAACCAACTTTGATTGAATAATTTTCCTCTCCGCTCATTGAAACTCGCTGCGGCATTTCACAGTCTAATCAACACTTTTATAGTTTTCCACAGCATTAAAACGCTCTTTAACGCTCCATAAAATCAGTTTATATATGTATATCTCATTTATCTGATGATGTACACACATAAATGCCTTCTTAAATGCGGAAAATGGTTGCTGCAACTCCCACAATGTAATCAAGTTGTGTTAATCAAGTAAACTTAGTAGCAAAATCCTGGGGGTGACTAAAATTGAATACGCCAATCGTATGGTAATTGTTATGGCAAATGGTTATATGGCTATTTAATATAATCGATCTTTACAACCTCATAAATCACGTCAAACAGTAGGAAGGTTCGTTAGGCGTAAAGTTAACAAATTTGCTGTAGTTAATAACAATTATAAATAAAAGGCTCTTTATACAACATGTCCATTTTCAAACCGAGCATTCATTTGTTAAGTATATGTAAATATATATATATATATATATATATATATATAGTCACATATAATAATCGCAGCCTGCCTCAACATACAGACTTATCGCTAAGAAGGCAATGTGGGGAGAAAATCAGATAGTAAGTAATACTCTGGAGGGGCAGGGGATGGTTCCAAAATTATATTTTAATAAAAACGATTTAGAATGCTCTAGCCGAGTATACCTGACTGCGAGGCACCCTGTACTCAGGTGTTAAATTTTCAAACACATACACTTATACATACACATACTACATCAAACAGTTCAAGCAGTACTGCATTGCAGTACTAAAAGTAGTTTTTTGAATAACTTCTATGTTTATTATCCGATCGAATTGATATTGGCGCTTGATCTTGATCTACAATGGAATACAAGAACTTACTTTCTAGCTCTTATAGTTTCTGAGATTAATGACTAAAGCTGGGAGTGAGCACTCTTCTTATAACTTAAGTCTTTGCAGAGATCAAGGCGTTTGTCTGGAGATACAGACAGACAGGACCAGATGGGCTTGGCCATTGATACTTATCGAAAATTTGTATACTTTCTGGGATCGAAGATGTCTCCCTCTGCCTGTTACATAAAGTTACACAGTTTAAGAACCCCCTTTTACCCATTTGATAGGTACAGGGTACTAAGTGCTCTTGAGCCCTGCCTGATGTATAATTTATTAATAATTTATACTCAATTATAGTACAATAAATAATTGTAGTTGAAAGGTGTCAAAGGTTCGAGTGATTTTCATTAAAACTGTTTAATATATGAGTAATTATTTGTATGATAGCTAGGTAAGTCTCATTTATTTCAACAAAATATGTTTGTTAGAAGACCTTCGACTGCTTTATAAATACTTGGCGCTTCAAACCTCTCTGAACGGTTTGACAATATATTGGCTTAGATAAAAGCAATTTTATAGAAGGTAATTGCTCTAGTGTTTGTTAATTATTTTTATTTCAAATAAACACGGTTTGTGGGCGTTGCAGTAACATTTTCCGCATTTTAGAGGCCTTTTTCTGAACTAAGTTTACTATGAACTGAGTTTTTGGAGCGTAAAAGAGCGTTTAATGCTGTGGAAAACCTGAAAGGCGTTGAGCAAAATGCGAAATTCCGCAGCGAGTTTTAATTAAAGCACCTTTTTTGAGCGGAGAGGAAAATTATTCAATCAAAGTTGGTCAATTTTATGTATATTTCGCTGTATGCCAGAGCATAATCTGGTTGTTGCTATTGTTCCTCATGTACGTGATCATAATGTTGACGTTCATCATGATGTTGATGATGATGATGATGTTCGCTGTTCGTTAATCGTGTTTAGTTGGTTTCCATTGGTGTTTGCCTCGTCGGCTTGAGGAAGTAGCTTGTAACTGTGCACAGTTTTCATATATACAGACTGAATGGGGTATATGGGTATATACATACAATGCATATGGCATATGGTTGTTCGGTTGCTTATCGTCTGTTGTGACATTCCCCTGGGGAACATCGACATCGCCCTCAGTGCAGTGCACGTTGCACATGGCGTATGAGTGACGCTGATTAATTTTGATTACACATTTTGTGTAATTTTTGTAAAGCTAAAGTAGAGCATGCTAGTAACTAAACAATGTTTGGCTATCAAATGAAGCTACAACTTATTCAAATTGAGCTATATAATTAAAATGTCAATACAGCCTCAGTGCGAGTACAAAAACTTGATAGTTTCGCAATCACCCATCCATTTTTAAGCCGGCAATTCTATGACCATTAAATAATCAACTACAAAAGCTGACATTTTCAATTCCTATATAATTGCATTAGTATACAAACATTTTGAAGCAATTCATCTACAGTTTTCCAGCTGATTTGCAGTCAGAGATGCCTCTTCCAATTACATGAATAACATAAGGGCACACTAATTTGAATAATTTATAAGCATTAATTATTCAACAAACTTTGTGTTCAGTTATTTGAATGAGCGTTCTCTGAATCACTGATCACAGATCAAATGTTAAGTTTTACTATTGAAAACAGCAGATATCTTCAGAATCGATCCGACTAATTTCAAATTACAGCTGACAATCGTATATACGATTAGTTCTGTGACACAGCAGATTTCAAAGCGGACTCTGAACTTTTGGGGCTGTCGAATGCTTTCAATTGTCTGCCTCAGTCGGTATCAATTTGTATGTCAATGCGACATACTCGAGTGCTCTGAACTTTATGGGTAAACCAGTCGTCACATCGAGACATCGAGAAATTCGCTCTCAGATGGAAACTAGTTTGACCGTTGAGAATTGGGAGCAGCAAACCAAAACAAGGATGACACTGACCATCAAAATTATCCACTTAGACGTCCTTCATCAAGTGCTAAGTGAAAACTACATTTGACAAGCACAAAGAGCAAGGTCGAACAGCTCTGTTAAATTAGAATTTGTCATTTTATTTGGATTTTCTCTATAGAATTGGAACCAGAGCGTTCTATGGGAGGTTTGTGTGTCTCTAGCTCTTAAACAAACCAAAGAACAGATAAGCTGACAAGTCGACTCAACTACATTTGAATATGAACAAAAATATTTTATTTTATTGCATTTATTCACAGTAATACACTTATGTGTAAGGAGTTCAAAGTTCATAGCCTTTTCTGCCTAAGTATATATATAGATCTGTTAATACAAATTATAGCCATTAAAAATATGAATGTGTAGGGAAAAAAATTAACAAAAGTATGTATTTTTTATAAGATATTATGTGCTTGTTACATAAGTTTGGTCAGCCTTATGCTTAGTAGCCATATTGATTGGTTTTGATGTTAGCTATTACAATAATAATTAGAAGCGCAAATTGCTTAGTTTTATGTTTATTTTCAAGCTAGTTCGTATAGTTATAGAGCACTTCGCGTTTGGCCAGACAACCAAAAGTTGCGAAATAGCACAAAAAAATAACCAAAACAAAGGCAACATTTGAAAAACTTGACTTGCGGCTCGAGCTTAAATGCAATTCTCTAGACCTGAGCACTAAAAATCCAAATATTACACATAATAAACAAAATAAAATGAGTTGGGTACACAGCAAATATATATAAAAAAAAAATATTCGCAAAACTATAAACTATGCTTGACCAGTGCCAAATGTTAACATTGGAAGAGAGTCGTTAAAGTTGGCCAAATAAATAAATGCATGAACGTTGTTTAGTGCCTCATAAGTGGCAGATTCCACCGAACTGTGCCCCGTGCCACAACATATTTGAAATGTACTTGCATAACAAGTGTATACAATTGTGAAATTGCTAACAAGTTTTGTGTATTTCGCAGTTATAGACGTTTAATACTCTTGTATCTTTCAAATGTTAACTGCCAATGTTGTAACTTGGACTTGACCTGGGCTAGAGCTATTATGGAACTAGAAACTAAGTAGAAAATGTCTCTTCTTACAATCGAATCAAAAAAAGCAATAACAAGTACAATTCTTCGGACTGCCGGACACCCTAGCAGCAATGTTTTTAATACAAAATTCAATTTTCATCCGATTTTGATAAAATGATAGGAAACTATAAACTATAAAAATCTCATTTAGTTTGGATGAAATATTTGCATAAGCAGAAAATCTGATATAGCGAAATAGTGGCGCATTTTTGGTCAGATTGCATTTTTCACCCGATCGTTCCTATGGCAGCTATATGATATAGTCACCCGATTTTAATCAAATTTGGTCAGATTGTATAAACTCTTTAAAAACTCGGCTTGGCTGAGTTTGGTGAAGATATCTTTATAAACAACAAAGTTATTCATACAAAACAGATTTCTAATTTTGATCGCCCTTCTCTGCGATTCTCAAGAATTCAAGGGACCCCACTACAATTTATCATTTTGGTAGTCTACTTTGTGAATAGCAAAAGCTTATTTTGGAGGACCACTTTAGTGTGTGTGTGTGGGGAGAGAGTGAGAGTGAGAGTGAGAGAGATATTGAGAGCGAGAGAGAGATTGCGAGAGCGAGAGAGAGAGAGAGACAAAAAGTTTGATATAGCGATATGGTGGTTCGATTTTGACCAAATTTGGTCAAATTGCATTTTTAACCCGATCGTTCCTATGGCAGCTATATGATATAGTGACCCGATTTTGATCAAATTTGGTCAGAATGTATAAACTATTTAGAGACTCGGATTGGGTGAGTTTGGTGAGGATATCTTTATAAACAACAAAGTTAGTCATACAAAACATAGTTTTCTAATTTGACCGCCCTTCTCTGCGATTCTCAAGAATTCAAGGGAGGTCACTACAATTTATCATTTTGGTAGTATACTTTGTGAATAGCAAAAGCTTATTTTGGAGGTCCACTTTAGTGTGTGTGTGTGAGAGAGAGTGAGAGAAGAGAGAGGGGAGATAGAGAGCGAGAGAGAGAGAGCGAAAGAGAGCGAGAGAGAGAAAGGAGGGAGAGAAAGCAAGAGAGAAAGAGCAGAGGTCTCCAAACTATTCTTATGGTAGAACATGCTTCAATGCATACTTATGAAAGGTTTTCTTTAATTTATTATTTAAATTTAATTGTGAGGATTATTTGCATAATAAAAACTGGGTCCAGCGAACTATCTTTTCACCAACACTTTTTTATTATAACTATTTTTTGTGTGCAAATAATGCACCTTAAATATTGTGCGTTCCAGCAAGTAGGGTTTTTCTAGTGAACTATATAAGCAATGAGGCTGAATACCCCTACTTTAGAGCATAAAGGAATATCACAATCAACATTAAAATTAACACAGATATAGAAGGGCAGTGGGACATTAGCTTTTTGTGATTCTAGGTCAGTTAAACTACAAACTGTATAACTTTAAATACTCACAGAAATTAGTGCGCTGCTCAATCGTATAGAAAACATCCTGAAACTCCACATCTTTGGACTGCTTGGATGGAAGGCCACGCGCTGTTTCCATGGCGAATTATGGTTATTGATGGCTATGCTCAAAAATAGTTTATTCAAATGTCAGTTTTGTTTTTGATTGATTGATAATGTTAGATCTATGTGTGGTACTGTGTGTGTAGTGTTGTTTTTTGTTGTTGTGGCTAAGATACTCGCGTACGTGTTGCGTTTTCGGAATGTTTCATTACCTACCCAAACACGAAACCAACTGAGATTGTGTTTATTTTTAGTTGGTTTTGTTATTGTTTGCCTGTTGTAGTAGTTGTTGTTATGAGTACTACTATATCTATATGTTTGTGAGGGGCGGTTGCGTTTATTATTGTTTTTGCTTATCGACACGCATCGTTGTTTTTGTTTTTGTATTTGTTTTTGTTTTCAAGAGTTTTGTAAAATTTATTTGTCGTTTTGTTTTGGTTTAAGCGGCGTCTGCATTGACGCCGATTACGCGCTAAAAATAAAAAATTATTCATTATAAATGTTGCCCATTTGCTGGAGATACTCGTAGCAATGTTATCAGCGATTCGATTTGTTTTATTCTCGGTTTTATTTTGGTTTTATTTTTGTTTTAGCGGCCTTGAAGAGCGGTAATCATTTGGTGTTGCATAAATCGGCAGTTGGCATTCCCAGAACCACGCGCATCATAAAACTATGTAGGAATATAAGCACTCGTAGTATAGTTTGTGCCCCCAACAGAATTATGGCACACGGCTCCATCTATGCATTTTTATTAACTACTTAGCGATGCTTCAGTCTAATGTGTTTTATATGTATTTTGCCAAAACTGGTTGAGAATCTGGAGGGTCCATATAAGTAGCGGTTCAACAAACCCAAAGTTAATTTAACAAATTTGAATATGTAGCAAATATAATTTCACACAATTGCAATTAAATGCTGTATTCAACAATAATGTTTTATAAATTAAGTCAAATGAAGTGAAGTTCGTATTATAAGAAATACATAAGTTGTTGTTTTCTTTTTTATGGTATATTATATTTTGGAATATATAGATGAACCTTTTCTTTACCGAGATACAATTTGTGTGTCATCCTTTAACCAGGCTATGGGAGGATACTTTTCATAAATGTAAAAGAACATTAGAAAATATGAACCATTTAAAGAGTTTCTCAGAGTTTCAATTATCAAATTCAACGTATCATTAGTGCACCAATTTTCATATGCAAATTCACATGGTAATATGTGAAATAGTATTATTTTTGTTAAGCTAATCATTATTTCAAAGAAAAAAAGGTATTTATATATTATTATAGTATTAAATAAACAAAATATTTAGATTGAAACTAGTAACATGTGTATATTTCCATCTTTTCGCTAAGTAAATTCTAGAAATGCATTCAAGGAATATGTATATTATAAATAAATTGTCAACGCAAATCTGTGCTCTTCAAAGGAATCAGGTTAAGAAATTCTTGTTGCTAATTAGCAGGGGAATAAAGAAGTCTTAAAATAAACCGGTTAGCAAATTCCCTGTCTACATGCAAATCCTGCTGTAGCTAATTTGCCTTTGATATACTGAACTGGCAGGTGCGCTTATCTAAATAAATAATCTGAATATAATCCGATTAAAGTCAAACAAAACCAGGCATTAAAACACTGAGCTAACCTGACATTCGAAGACAATTTAGATCCTGACGACCAGTCTTCAAAACTGGCTTAATTTAAAAGCTGCCGAGTCACGCCAGCATGCAAAACAGTTAAGACAACTGTCAGACAGCTTTAAATGATGACTCGATGACTGACTGGTGAACCCGCTGGCAACTTTGAGATGGATCACGTCTGTTCCGCTATTAGCACCGTGCCTTATCGCCGAACCATCAAGTATCATCATCGGATGGCAGACGCTACGCTTGGCAGCAATAACAATAATTATTAAGTATTTAGCATTTATGAACATGCTTTAATTGTATGTATTAATATTTACTTGGCAAATGCTTCCGCCATTGACATAATCTCTACAAAGTAGCACCCCAACGCTAAATGACTTATACAATATCTGTACTATGAGCGATCGCTGCTTAAACAACATCTGATAACTGTTCCATATAACGCATAGGTTCCAAATACATAAGTATAGCCCAGTCTGTCCTTGAAAAAGCTAATCAAGTTCATAAAACAAAATATACGACTCATAAGACTATGGCCGTACCTCTAGCACCCTATGATAGTTTAGAATCAGAAACTAAAAGAACTTACCAAATGTCTCACATTTCAGTTTTAAATTTAAAGCACAAAAGGTAGCTTGTTACAATACTTCTCAAGTTCATAAAACAAACTGTAAGACTCTTATAAGGCTATGGCGGTACCTCCTCTAGCACCCTATGATAGTTGAAAATCAAATACTAAAAGAACTAACCAAATGTCTCACATTTCAGTTTGACATTTAAAGCACAAAAGGTAGCTTGTTACAATACTACTCAAGTTCATAAAACAAAATATACGACTCATAAGGCTATGGCGGTACCTCTAGCACCCTATGATAGTTGAAAATCTAATACTAAAATAACTAACCAAATGTCTCACAATTCAGTTTGACATTTACAGCACAAAAGGTAGCTTGTTACAATTGTAAGTATTAAGAACGTGTTCAAATGATTTTGAACACCCTGTATAAGGTAAAGTCAAATGCAGAACACTTTGCATCCAGTTCTGATTGGCGTCCACTTATTTGCTTGTTTATGTATTTGGGCCTCGTCCGATTCCTGCACAATGCGTTGGATTAAGGCAAAGGCAAAGTGTTGTCTGCCTTGCGAGCTGAAACTCGTTTTGAATTTGTGCACTTATGTATATTTCAACAGAAGAAACCTTTTATTGGGCTATATACACCCCATAAACAAATTCATATCTGCCAAATGAAACTCGGCTTGATAGAATGAAATGACGGGTCTTCCAACTAGGAAATGGGCGCTCTAATTTACATACGAGTTTATTTCGCAATTGAAATTTAGCATATGCATACATAAATCTCATAACACCGCATAGCACTATAAATATGCTAATTAGCGATGTTCTCTAAATCGAATACGGGTACTACACATATGACACTTTCGTGACGTTAAACAAGGGGATGGAACTTTGGACTTGTGCTGAGTACTATGTATTTTATTTACATAGCATTTATTCATCATAATTAGCACAGCAAGCGGGGTATTTAAGTTGGGATTATACCGTGAAATCGCATAACATAAATACCTGTTTGATTATCTATTCAAAATACATATCTGGATGTATGGAAAATAATAGATATGTTTGAGAGAATCATGTTTGTTATATCAGTTCACGTTTTAAGATTAATGACGTTGAGGCACGATTTCAAGTTTAATATAAATCTTTAACTGTTGTTTCCGCAAACATATAATAAATTAAGCGTAATTATGCGAAATGCTTTCAATTAGCTTAAGTAATAGGTGAGAAATCTGAGGTAAATAAAATAACCATACATTTATGAATTCTAAAAACCCCGAGATGAATTTGCGGTTAAAGTTTTGCTTGATTGACTGTTCACGTCAATAAAAGTGCAGAAAACCCAGAATTTCATTAGAACTAACAAAATATTATTAAATTCAATAAGTTGACAAACTTGTACTGCATTGCAAACAATATTGAATTTTAAAGAAAACAAATCTTGAGTATTAATTCTGAACATATTTAAGCTGAGTAACAGAAATTTGTTAAGAAGACTACTGAAATAATTATAAAACATTACGTTATACATTAGAATTCGCCAAAAAATACGAACAGGTTGTACACAATTGATTAAAAATAGCTTTTGTTATTCGAAAGGTACAATTCTGATTCAATTTTAATAACCTGATTGTGCTGATCACGTTCTCATCAGTTTATTTCCATTCCAATAAAATACATTCATACCCTGATCGTCTATCCAACTGCGATGCTGATTTGAGTTTTGATAGAATATTCAACAACAAAGAAATGACACAATGATAACAGATTGTTAATTAATATTACAGACAAATGCGAACTTAAGTCGAATTGAGATAATTCAGAGTCCAAAGTCAGTGTTAATGATGTTATTAAGTTTTTAATAATTGATTACTAATCTGTACAATTTGACTGTAAAAATGCATTACACATTTTTAAAATTTCTTTCTTTTTTGTTTTTTGGTGTTCAATAAATATATTTATATTTAGAAACTGAAAACAATCAATTAAATTTGTTGTCAATCTAGACGGTTGACGTTGTAGATAGTTATATTATTGAATTTAAGCGGTATTTATTTCATTTTCTTATTATTTGTAAAATGTTTGCATTTATACACATTCAGAGCTAAATAATTACGCATTTAGCTAATTAAATGAAGCGCATCCAAAGTGATTCATAGGCAGTATTGTTGTTGGTTAAAATTATGGAATTAATTAACTTGTGTACGACCGTAAGCTTTTAATTGCATTTTAATGAATTACCCAAACAAAAGCACATTTAGTAATGCAAAGTAATTTAAAATATGAGTTGATATATTTCGTTAAGTATTATGATTACTAGATCATTAAGTGGATTACAAATGTCATAAATTGCATTACTAAGCCACTTAAATATTTATGTAAGATATAAAATACAATCAAATATTCACAATTTTAAGAATAATTCTCAGTAAAAGAGTAAGGTTAGGTTAGGTAAAGGAGTAAAGTGTTGACACTTTTATGAAAGCTCTGATTCTTACAAAAACAAATATTATTTCTCTTACTCATTTGGAGTGTGGGGCATTGGCTGGCTAATCTTTATAAGTAGAGCGTATTTAACCTTGTTCAAATATTTCTTATATGATCTTCACTTAAATACTTTAACGATAATTAGGTGAACTCATATGCGTTTGAGTGCACACATTCAGAATAAAGCGAGTGCGAGTCAAGGGCGCAACAGGGCGTTGGATAGGTATAACGATATGTATTTGCCACAAGCAGCACATAAGGAATGATTGCACGCTCTTCTTCAGTTTACATTGTATCTGCACACATACACACGTATGTATACTTTGTGTATATTTCTTGCACTTCTCGCTGGAATGACAACAACACAAAATGCATTCAACACGTTACAAAGCTTCCTTTGTGGCCAAACTAAGACAACAACGCATAAAAGCCCGCAAGTACACACACAAAATAACCCGCAAGAAAAATAGTACAAGACTGCAAGTTTAACTTTCGCTTGCCACAGACCATTTATAAAGTATGTACTAGTAATAGTTTTAAATTTTAGCTGCATTTGAGATTGTGCGCCTGCTTGTGTTTGGTCAAATTGATTTGGCGTTTGCACTTCACTCACAGTTGTCAATTATTTTGTTTTTCCGCACTCACGTACTTATTATTATCAAATAATTGCAACGGCGCGAACTTCGCAAGCCACAAGACTAGACCGAAGGCGTCCAAACTTAGCAGCGATACGAAAACAACTGAACGAACCACAGCGAAGTCGTGAATGTTCACGTTCGGCAACGTTAACTGTATATATATATTTGTATATATATACATATATATCATGAGCATGAGCATGTGCATGTGTGCGTGTATGAGGCGCGCTTAGTATGCTTTTTGTTTACTTTTTTCAAAATACTTGAAATTAATTGGCATGTGCCGGGGTTTGTCGCAATGCATTAATTTAATTCTTTTCAACATTTTACGCTCCCTGCATCTGCGTATTCTGTTTTACCTGCCCAATTAGTGCTATACAGTGAACTGCATATACAGTAAATATCATTGCATTTGTATGTGTACATGCACTGCTGCAACTTTAAATTTGGCGCTAAAATTTCGATAACATTTCACAGGACAGAAGCACCAAGCAATTGCTCATTGACAGAAGCTGCCTGATCCGTGCTCAAATCGTGTCAAAGAGTGTGCTGCTGTTATCGATTTAAGTGCATTTAACGGGCGATGTGGAAAATATGTGGCGGTATTTATAAATTCGGAAATTGTCTGCAGGAAATTTGGCTTTTGTCACCATTTTTAAATTGCCACTCGTTACGCTGCTACTGAGCTTAGGAACACAATTGAGGCAGTAACATTTTTCTTTACCGTATAAAATCTTGTTTAATTTAAGAGTTGACTATATTCTATTATTATTAAGAATACATCGTGGAGCAACACCACTTTAAAGGAAAGATGACCTTTTCCACAATAGTCTAGCCAAAACCTTGGCACAAACCGATTTAACTTCAATATGTAGCAATCGGGCAATGATTTTGGTTGTATTCTGAAAATGAGATAAGGCCAAGGCACCATTAACTTAGAATTCTTAGGAACAGCAAACTCTTACCCCATCTTTAAGGGCTTCGAGAGCTTTTCGTCACACAACTTTATTTGTTTTGTTCGCTTCAGCGATTCTTCTTCTTGTCACACCACCAAGTGGAGACATCCAATAGCTAATAATCATATGCCTAAAGTCTATATCATAATAGGTATGTACAAAATAATATCTAAAATACAATTCTCTTTAGTTTCAGACATCTGCGCGGGCGCGTTTTTCTTGACTAGGGGCTGGAGTAAGGAACTGCAACTATATTTCATAGCCTATAGCTACTATGATATCTGGCAGCATTGCGCCCTTCTAGCCATGTTCTGGCCCTCCCAATGCGTCTGCAAATATATAGATGAGAGGTGAAATGAAAGTCATGCGAGAGCTCTTTAATTAGTTAGGATTATCAAATATGTGTACTAAGTATACGAACTCTAATTGTGCGTATGTTGAATTGAGACTAAATAAAATACAAAGCCCAGAAAAAGCATAATTCGAATAATCAAGAGCTTTTATTTGCTATATATAACAAATATGTGTATAAAGCATACCACAAACTGTAACCAAATATTTCGCTATTAACATAAAATTAACTAAAATCAGCTGCAAAACTACAGATGTTGTGACTGTGATTTTTGCTATATAAGTAAAAGAGAAAAAATAAAAAAATAACCAAATTATTGCAATTGAATAGTTGAAATAATAATTGTTAATTTAAAACAAAACTAAAGGTTATATTTCTGAAATAATCAGAAAAAAACGACTGGGTTTCAAATGGTAATATTTCTGAAAAATGAACATAAGTATTTAAGTCTAGAAAAATGTCGAATACTAATTGATTTAAAAGTAATTATCCTGTTTTAAATTATTTTTGTTTCGCATTTAGGTTTTCATTTTTGTGAATTAAATAACTTTATTAGTAATTTTCAATAAAATATGGTTTTTGAATCAACTGAAAATACCGAACATAATTTGTGTGTATATTGAAAGTAACTTTCTCTGATATATTCTTATACAAAGAGGAGTATTGTAATTACGCGTACGGGTATGCTCAAGTTCCTCGCTCAACACAACCTGCATTGGCATCACTCTATTGTTAGGTATTACGTGTTAATACGTAGTATGTTTAATTGATTGCTTTTCTAATGGTTCGATTTTCAATGCTACTACCAGTACAATTTGGCTAAAAGACGACTTTAACTCGAGTTGATATAAGTGGTGTGTGTGTGTCTTTTTGAAATTCCATATTCGACTTGCTTACTGCGCTTTCTTTGTTTGTGTAATAATTAATGATTGATCAATTTTAGTATATTTTTGGAATTTGTTGTTATTGTTTTTTGTTTGCTTGCTGCTGCTTTTGCAAATGGAATGCACACGAGACGGTAGGCGCGCTATAAGTAGTGCTAAAGTGCTAGATGGAAATTAGTTTACCCATTTACTGATTATGTCCTGCAAGAGATAAGAGCAGAGAGAGCGTAAGGAAACTCTTTAAAGATGAGATAAACAAATCAGTTATCGGCCTGGCGCCGCGACGCACTCACCTTGACATCGCTCATTTCCTCGTCGGACGACGAGTGCGAGAGTCCGCTGTATGTCTTAAAGGTGACGTTCTTCATGAAGGACTTGAGCAGACTGGCGCTCAACTGTCCAAATTTGTAAGGCACCACAGGATCGTAGTCACCATGCGCCTGGAATATTGGCACGTCATCGCTAGTCACCTTGGCGCCTGGGAATTGCTTGTGCAGTGGCAGCCAGCACGAGAGCGCCACCACGCCGGCCAGCGGCTGTTCAAAGGTCAGTGCCGAGTACAGCGCCAATGCGCCGCCTTGCGAGAAGCCGCCAAGCACAATGCGATTGGCCGGTATGCCAGCGCTCAGCTCCTTCTGTATCATGCCATGCACATCGTCGCGCGCTGAGCGTATGCCCGGCTCATCTTCCGGCCCGCCTATATCCAGAGTCTTCAGATCAAACCACGAGGGCATGCGAAATCCGGCATTCAACGAGACTGGCTGTGTTGGCGCCGTAGGACATATCACCTTCATGAATGGGGGACGAATGGCAGCCAAAGCGCTGCTCCAGCCGTGCCTGCAAGCCACACAAATTGTCAACAAATAGTAACAACTATCTTCGGAGTATCGAAGCTTAAATACCCTTGCAGAGGGTATGCCACATTATACTCTCTGCAAGGGTGTATAAGACAATCGCCAGCCGGCAGCAGCCGCTCTACATACCCAGTGTCGCCCAGGCCGTGCATGAAAATAAGCTATAAAGAGATACTCGAAATCATTAGGGAAAAAGTGTTGCCCAGAGTTGGAACTGACTCACCGTCGCCGTTTGCTTGGCCGTCGCCTCGACAATGACCGGTGCAGACATGTCGACCGTTTAGCCTCTTTGCGAAAGGAATAACAATAATTTATCTAGGTATGAGAGACAGGTACACAGTACTTTCTTTGACGTTTTCTGAAAATAAAGAAAACGGAAACGAATAAGGCGACTGCTTGTTCATTTCTAGATGCACGTATACAATTTGAAATGTGTATTATGTCATTTGAAAGTGTAAAGCAAAATTAGTATTATTGATTTTGCGATAGTGTGGCGAAGGTGATAGCGCCGGTCAAATGTTAAAGCCTAGCAGCGCATCAATTTTGTCAGGTTATACTTATAGTTGATTTGACTAGGTTCACTGATATCAATTTACCAAATTATGCTTTTATTTAATTGAATTTGTCTTATTTACTGGACCGCACTAAACAATTTTCTGCTGAGCTATTTGGAAAACACAGACATACGTGTGTATGTGTGTTAGTACGTGCATGCGGCCTGACTGCTGACATTTACAAATATCGATAGTCCGATAGTATTTTTAATATTCTGCAGCCCTGCATGTTAATAAATTATGGAAGATAACGCACAAGACTTCGATTCGGATTAAAATAAGTTTAAGTGGCAATTTTAAAATGATTTGATCTCAGTTGAAGACCTAAGTATATATTAATTTTAATTTTATATACTTAATTTTATTTCGTAACAAAATAATACAAAACCAGGAATACCTGTATTGTCTTCGGCTTACGAGCTCCCGATACAACTAGCAAGCAATCGTAGCTCGATAATTCTCAATTAGCGGGAAAGAATTCTTAAACCTGTAAATACAAATGAGCAACTAAAAGTTTTCTTTTATTTCATTTATTAAACTATGTTGAAATCAATGGGGGGAACGGGTTTTGCTTGGAAACAACCAATTTGTTGTGGGCGTGCGAAATGTATCCCTTGACTTTGCCTTCATAAATAAGATTGGCAACGATGCAGTGCGTCTCATCTAGGGACACGTCCGTTACGCCCACAAACTGCAGAGCCGACAGGAAGTCACCCATATCCAATTGATGTGTCTCTCGAATGCAATAAACTTTCTTGAACAGATTCCGATAGACAATGAACTTCAGTTTCTCGACGAGCAGGTAAATACCGCTGCGTATCAGCACGAGCTCCTGCTCGCGCACGATTTCATCAAACCTCTTCACATTGCCGGCCTTCAGGGCGACCGCCAGATCGTGGAAGAGCAGCAAGTCGTAACGTTCCAGCAAGGATTTGCGTGGCATGTAACCCAGCAGCATTTTCACCGGCACCAGGTAAATTAAAATCAAGCGCTTGTTGCTTGTGAAGCGCTCGGGGCAGTTCGTAAATGCATACGAGAGATCATCCACGGCCATCCGATAGTTCGAGTCGAACATGGCGCGTCGGCCCACAAAGTATTTGTACGTTATTTGTTCCGGCAGTGGAAACGTGTCCTTGAACACGCAGTTGTCGATGGCGCGTATGAGCGGTTTGCACAGATGCAGCTTGTTTATGCGAAAATAGATCTTAAACAGCTGGTTCACCAGATTCATCATACCCAGTCGCTTCGTATCGTCTTCCGAGGCGCGTCCATCGGCGGCGCATACACGAAAGCAGGCCATCATGCAGTCCGCTGCCTTCTCTAGTATATGACCAGGCGTAAAGCCGCGACAGTGCTTCTCACAGGCCTGTGCCAGATAGCGCAGGTCTAGGCACACGCGGTACATGAGCGGCAGGCACCAGTTCTCGTCCTTCAGCTGCTGCAGCACCCTTACCACAGCCGAACAGCACGCCGACTGCTGGTTGTAGGCGTCCATGTAGCTAGGCGGCTCTTGGGCCAAATTGTAGAGCACTTTCAGATGTGAGCTGACCACTTCGTCCAATGGCGGCTTCAGCATGCGTTCCACCAGCTTTTCCGGCTGGGCTATGTACAGATTGTGATTCTGTACGTGCACATCCCGCAGCGAGAGTAACGTGCCCAAGTTCTCGCCCTCGTAGTCCTCGGCAGCGCGCAGAACGCTGGATAAATAGTTATTGACGGTGCCAAACATATTTAGGCAAATGCCAACGACAGCAAAGAATTATCTTATTTATTTAAAAACAGTCGCTTTTTTATTATTATAGTAAGTGCCTTGCGCTCACTTGTTGGCTTTTCTGTTTTTGTTATTTTTCCGTGGGAAAAAAACAGATGTATGAATACTGTACTGTACAACACTGGTATGGAACGCATTTGAGCAACTATCGATTGCAATCGATACCATTTACAGCCAGTGTGTACACAGTACAGAACGCACTGGAATCCGTTATTTTTCAAATATATACCGCTTACTCAAGCAACGTATTATTGATTAACTGAATTTATCAAAATACGTCCAAAATTGTGGACATATGTTTTGCTTAGAAAACCTCTTTCTTTTAATTTGTGGACTTTTCTAACTTGTGCTTCAAAATATCTGAATTTTGACATATTAAAATACCAAAATACAATAAAATCTAAATTTTATATGAGCCCAGTGGCATACAACGAGCTTTTGACCAAACTTTTGTTAGCCGGTAATTGTGTGTGGGTCAAGGGCAATAAAACGGCAGTGGTCGCCAGCAAATTTCTAAATTTAAACTATTTACATATTTTTGTCTATATGTATTTGTAAAAGCTGTCAATGAAATTCATTTGTAGGAAAATTAAAAAGCCTTTCTCTGCTTTTGTTTACTTTTGGTAAATGGGAAACAGACGCTTTTAAATAATAAATTAACAAAGTTAGTTTCCCTTAGGAACCGGAAACAGCAATGTCGACGCCAAATTTTCTACTAAGCAATGGCAAAAATATGCCAATGGTCGGACTGGGCACATGGCGCGTAAGTATACAAAACGAAACTACTACAAAATTATTGAATAATCGCAGAACTGCATATATATACATACATATAAAGAAAGGTTAACCAATACATGCAAATGCAAAGAACCCCATATTTTTCATTGCCAATGTCAAAGAACTTTGCACTGCAGCTTGGAGCTTTTATGCACTTAAAGCTTTAACAGTATCGTTATTTGTTTACAGAGCCCACCAGAACTGATAACACAGGCTGTTAAGGATGCAATTGATATAGGATATCGTCACTTTGACTGCGCCCATATTTACGGAAATGAGGCTCAAATTGGCGCTGCAATTGCCGAGAAGTTCAAGGAGGGTGTAGTCACACGGTAAGGAGTGCAAAACATTTCTAATTACTTAATTAATTACTTATTAATGGCTTTTATCAACTGCACAGTGATCAACTCTTCATAACAAGCAAACTTTGGAATACCTATCACAAGCCCGAATTGGTTCGACCCGCTTGCGAGACGAGTATCCGTAATCTTGGTGTGGGCTATCTGGATCTGTATCTTATGCATTGGCCCATGGCATACAAGTCGGGTGACAATCTATATCCCAGTTGCCCCGACACCGGCAAGGCTGTGTTCGAGGACATCGATTTCGTGGACACGTGGAAGGCCATGGAGGATTTGGTTGATTGCGGAGTCTGCCATGCCATAGGAGTATCCAATTTCAATGAGCAGCAAATCAATCGACTTCTGAGCGTGGCCAAGCTAAAGCCGGTCGTTCTGCAGATCGAATGTCATCCATATCTACGCCAGAAGTCTCTGATCACACTCTGCTATGACAATGCCATTGCTGTGACCGCCTACAGCTCTCTAGGTTCGGCGCACACACCTTACGAGAAGCCCGGTGCATATCCGCTGCTGAAGCATCCAGTCATACTGCAAATTGCCGCCAAGTACGAGCGCACCCCGGCCCAGGTACTGCTCCGTTATCAGACGCAGTCGGGCATTATTGTGATACCGCGCTCAGTAAGCAAGCATCATATGTACGAGAACTTTAAGAAGATCTGGGACTTTGGGCTGGACAATGATGACTTGCAGGCTATCGATGATCTCGACTGCAATGGTCGCTTCATGACAATGAAAGCCGCCTATGGGCATCCCCATCATCCGTTTGAAATCGAAGGATCGATGCAATCATAAATCTCTTTCAAGTGGTATATATATGGCTTAAAATCATCTGTGTACCTGTGACTATGTCAAATTATAGATGTAATTTGTTACTGAATCAAGCTACTATTCTGTTAATAAATGCCGAATCGACTGGGTGCTTAATTGATTAAGTTATTTAATTTCTCATGGAAAAGTCATTAGCCCAGTGTCTAATTTCTTTGATTTCAGTGTCACAATTTAAGTTTTGTAAAAATGCTCGTTTTCATTTTAATTTATTTCTACATAATGCTATTTTTCATATAACCAACACTAGCATAGCAATCGTTGAACGGTCTGTAATTTAAGGAAAACTACATATACGTAATTCTAATACGGGAAAAAGTTTTATAATATTTGCTTGATAATGATGAACTTTGCTTTGAAATATCCCAATAATATTCGGCTAATTCGCTCCACGATCACAAATGTAATTCGACGCTATGGAGAACCGGAGCGATATAAATGGTAAGTTTTATAACAATTTAGTCAAATCTAAGATCAATTCTTTGCATATCAGGTGCCAAACGGAATATAATACTGTTCCGAAAGCCATTTTCGCTGATGGAAAGGAAATTCCTATAATAGGACTTGGTACATGGGGGGTAAGTGAAGATATATTTTATAATGCGGTACATTCATATACCATATAGGAAAAAATAATAGTTGTGTTTCGAATATCAAATCTAAACATCTTTGACTGAAAAGTAATATTTACAGTCAAGTTTCATACAATATACCCTAGTTTTTGGCATGAATAAAATACAATTACATAATACAATAAAGTTATGCTTATATCGCGCTGCAAAAAGTTTACGGCTAACTCTCCTCGAGTACACACAACTGAAAAGAAGGGAGTCGGCGGAACCCGTTAAAATACAAGTGCAACCAGAGTATGTTTTGCCTCTATCGATATATTTCAATGGTATCGATCGCACAGCTGTTATCAATTTGAATTTTAATGCAGCCCTTGCTGCTGTTGAAAAGCTCATTTAAGCTTTTGCTTGCACTTGGCGTATAAAAGCGAGAAACAGCTGTGTGTCGCTACTTAGTTTTTACGAACGGCGCAATACTCACACTTGTGCATTGATTAAAAAATTAGTCTTTGATTTTTTCCTTTATAAAAAGAACAACAAATCAAACGTGCAAAATGGCGAGCAGTGTACCAACCGTAAAATTAAACAGTGGCCACGATATTCCTATTCTTGGTCTGGGAACCTGGAATGTAAGTAATATACATACATATGTATGTATGTGTTTGTGTGTATGTATTTATCACATACATATAAAACTAAATCACAGACGGAATGCAATAATTT
The DNA here is from genome assembly GCA_037075165.1 of Hirtodrosophila histrioides. Lineage (NCBI taxonomy): Eukaryota > Metazoa > Arthropoda > Insecta > Diptera > Drosophilidae > Hirtodrosophila > Hirtodrosophila histrioides. The sequence continues at coordinate 2,590,067 of JBAMCL010000491.1, forward strand.
ATAGTTGCTCAAAGTTGATATGTAGTTGCCTTCGTTATACAACCATATTTATCCGTATAGCCCTAAGTATCTTGAATTATCATCATGTAGTTTGCCAACTTCCCCATTTTGTTTTTGCGCCATTACGAAAATTAGAACAAGCTCGCATGGCTGATAATTTTGCCGGTAGCGTTGCCCGCTCAACGCCGGCTGCTGTATGTAAATATGTATGTATGTATTTGTTTGTATGGATGTATATGTGTGGGTGGGTGTGATCTGATTACTAAGCCGCTAATCTAAAATGCGATAATGAAACCTGCAGCAATGTACCATAACTTACATATGTACATACATTTATTTACAAACATATGCATAGTATATGTTAGATTGTTTCACCAAGGTGACCTCTTGACCGCTTAAAACTTGCCGTATCATCTCTTAATAACTTAGGTACAGTATATAGTAAAAGTACAGTATATATATATATATATATACATACATATGTACCTATAAGTACATTTATAAATACTTAAAAAATTGATAAATGCCCTTATCTAGAGTCTAGACACTTCAATTATCGATGCTGAAGGAAGGTTGCTATACCCTGTACTCATTGAACACAAGAAGTATATGCGTTTCATACGATTCGATTTAAGAATATTAATATCTGCTACTTATTTTGCCTTATAGCAATTTAGTGAAGGAAATGACGTTTGTTAGGGCGCAAAGCATCATTATTACTGATAAGCAATTTCCGTTTGCCAATTTCTGATTACACGTTATATACTTATTTTTAAGGGCATGCTTAGTTGAGTGATTATAGTAGTATGATAGAATGACATTCGATTTTACCTACTACAGAGTGGGTAATTTGATAATCAAATATGTAATTTAAATATAAATATTGTTTCTCTGAACATTATCGGTTTTTTCTTATAAGTGCTATAGATAGCCTGTATTTTTCAATATTGTGAAATAGACTATGACATTGCATTTAATTAACTTTGGCCACTGTGTGCCCGTTCACCAGAACTAATCGCTGACAACTTCCGCTTCTTTTTGCCTGTTGGGACTGCGAGCTGTCAAATTTCACTCAAAATTTACAGATTGCGCTGACCAAAAAATAATCATTGAAATTTCATCAAAATCAAGTAAGTCAGCTAGCAAGTCAGCGATTAGATCTGATGATTGAACCAATGACGTAGTGGACGTTAGGAAATATATGGAATTTTCTAGAATGGTGAAAGGAATCTCAAGTTTAATTTGATTAGTGACTATCGATTTTTTTTGCCACACTCATGTAAACTTTTGTTGTTGTTTTTAGAGCCCCCGTGGTCAAGTAATAGAGGCTGTGAAAACTGCCATCGATGTCGGATATCGGCACATTGATTGTGCTTACGTCTATCAGAATGAATGTGAGGTCGGTGCAGCGATTAATAGTAAAATCAAGGAGGGTGTTGTAAAACGGTATGTATCCTTGGTTAATATAATGCAAAAGCTATAACCTTAATATATTGCTTGTAGCGAGGATCTATTCATTACCAGCAAGCTGTGGAATACTTTCCATCGCCCGGACTTGGTTAAAACAGCTTGCCAAAATACTTTGGATTTGCTGAAGCTGGATTACCTTGATCTGTACTTGATTCACTGGCCTATGGGCTTTAAGGAAGGCTGTGAACTGTTCCCAGTTGATAAAGAAGGCAAGACCCTGTATTCGCCGGACGATTACGTGGACACCTGGAAGGCCATGGAGAAACTGGTCGCCGAGGGTCTGGTTAAGTCAATTGGTGTTTCAAATTTCAACAAAACACAGATCGAGCGCGTTTTGGAGGTTGCCAAAATTCCGCCAGCCACAAATCAAATTGAATGCCATCCATATCTGACCCAAAAGAAACTGTCTGAATTCTGCAAATCGAAGGATATTACTATTACAGCGTACAGTCCTCTGGGTAGCCCGAACCGTCCCTGGGCCAAGGAGGGTGATCCCGTCATTCTTGAGGAAGAAGAGGTAAGCCACATTACTTTTGCTAAACGTTAAGTTTATCCTCTAAACCACAATCTCTTATAGATCATTAAGATTGCTGAAGCCAAGAAGAAGACACCTGGGCAGATTCTAATTCGCTATCAGGTTCAGCGTGCTAACATTGTCATACCGAAGTCTGTGACCAAGGAACGCATTGAATCAAATTTCAAAGTCTTTGATTTCGAGCTAACACCTGAAGAAATCGAAACCATTGAAGGCTTTGAGTGTAATGGACGCCTTGTGGCACTGATTAAGTAAGTTTTAGAGTCTCATAGAAATCATATTCATTTAACACACTCCGCTTGAAATTTTCAGTATAATTATGAATTTATTATAAATTGGCTAAGTTTACAGAATTCCTTTTTTTTTAATTTATTACTTCTATAATTCTCACTTTGAAAAAACTTTTTAATAAAATTCCTTAGAGAGACTGGCGGTCATAAGTATTATCCATTTCACGATGAGTATTAAATTAAATTCCAAGAAATCTTACTACCCGTATGACACAAGAAATATGAAGAACGAATACATATAATTAAATAAATATTTCTCGCAAAAACTAACAACGGGCAACACGAGAATCACAGATGTATGTTTACTATTTTTACTGAATTATTTGTTTATTTGGTTCTGTACTCCAACTGATTACCCGCTTTTAAAGCCAGATTATGTTTGTATGTCTAGTATAAATTGATTGCTCCTGAAATTTAATCTGTGTTGATGTTGACTCCACAAATTCCCAAGTAGTTATAAAAAACTCTATTGTAGTTATAACCTAAACTTGTATGCTTAGCCTGTAATGCTTACTTTTTCATTTATTCTGTTAATAGAATACTAATTCTATATATTTTTGACATTTTACAGCCATTACGGTCATCCACACCATCCATTCGAGAAGGATGAGTACTAAACAGACATCACAAAGGTTTATGATTGTTCAACAAATAAACCCTATACATGTGGCTTAATATTAAATTGAATATGTTAATTATAATATTATGATGAGAGCTCAAATAAACAACGCTTTGTCTTAAAACACGCTCCCCGTGCCTATTTTTTATATTTGGCAAATGCAGCACATCTGACGTCTTAGCAAAACCGTAGATCACATTTAACTTACGTAAAGACTAATAAAGTCTGAAATTTGTTTAATCTAAGCTTCAAGCAAATATTTTGCACAGCTGTTTTATTTATTATCTGTATTGAATCGTCACTTTGGCATTAAGTAGCTAACTTTAAATTTGAATATTTTTCGGAGCTAAACAATAGAAGTACCAAATGTTTTGGAACAATAAGTAATTTGCTTAACTGCACGAAAGCAAATAGCTAAATTATATGAAAGACAACAAACCCCAATTTTCAGTTAAGGTATAAAAGGAGCCAAATTTTCGTTTTAGCCAACAGATAAAGTTGAACTCTGGTTAATTTTGGACCATGCGTTTATTTGGTATAGCCCTATTGGGCGCATTCGTGGCACTTATAGCCGGTGCCCATATTCATACAGAGACGGCAGTGAGCACCCAGGATATAAAGCCTCAGTCAAAAACCTCCGGTCCGTGTTGTGAAAGTGTGAGGCAAACTCTTTTAGACATTCGAAAAGATATTCGTTTGTGGCTATTAGATAGACTATTCGGAAAATTGATTCTCTCTTACGATGGTGAAATTGGAAATCAACAAAAAGTGAACTGTACAAAAAATCAGCAAACGTCATCAGTAGAAAGTTCAGGAACTACACAAAATACCGATCAATTTGATTCTATCATAAACGTTATTAGAAACACCATTCCCCATAATCATAGAACATCCGGTCGGATTGACAATATTATTAAAAGTGGAACAAAAAGTCAATCAAGCTCAACCAAAACAATTACCATATCAAAAGGATCTAAGAATTCAGCGAAACATCCTACCGCTACTGGAAATGGAAGCAATGGTCAATCTAGCTCAACTACGACCACGACAACCACTACAAAAGAATCGAATCAGTCAAGTTCTAACCCAAAATATACTTCAGAGGGTAGCATTACAAAGTCCGAAAAAGTTGCTGGTGGTGGAAACTCACAGCAATCTAGCTCCACAACAACAACAACAACGACTACATCTCAGGGATCTGAGAAACCTGCTGTAGATGAAAGCTCCAGCCAGTCTCATACCGTTGTTGAATCCGGAAACAATGGCCAATCCAGCTCAACTACGACCACGACAACCACTTCAGAAGAATCTAATCAGTCCAGCTCAAGTCCAACATCTGGTTCCGAGGTCAGCATTGGTAAATCCGAAGAAGCTGTTAGCGGTGGAAACTCGCAGCAATCTAGCTCCACAACAACAACAACAACGACTACATCAGAGGGATCTGTAAAACCTGCTGTAGATGAAAGCTCCAGCCAGTCTCATACCGTTGTTGAAACCGGAAACAATGGCCAATCCAGCTCAACTACGACCACGACAACGACTTCAGAAGAATCTAATCAGTCCAGCTCAAATCCAACATCTGGTTCCGAGGTCAGCATTGGTAAATCCGAAGAAGCTGTTAGCGGTGGAAACTCGCAGCAATCTAGCTCCACAACAACAACAACAACGACTACATCAGAGGGATCTGTGAAACCTGCTGTAGATGAAAGCTCCAGCCAGTCTCACATCATTATTGAAACCGGAAACAATGGCCAATCTAGCTCAACTACGACCACGACAACGACTTCAGAAGAATCTAATCAGTCCAGCTCAAATCCAACATCTGGTTCCGAGGTCAGCATTGGTAAATCCGAAGAAGTTGTTAGCGGTGGAAACTCACAGCAATCTAGCTCCACAACAACAACAACAACGACTACATCAGAGGGATCTGTAAAACCTGCTGTAGATGAAAGCTCCAGCCAGTCTCATACCGTTGTTGAAACCGGAAACAATGGCCAATCCAGCTCAACTACGACCACGACAACGACTTCAGAAGAATCTAATCAGTCCAGCTCAAATCCAACATCTGGTTCCGAGGTCAGCATTGGTAAATCCGAAGAAGTTGTTAGCGGTGGAAACTCACAGCAATCTAGCTCCACAACAACAACAACAACGACTACATCTGAGGGATCTGTAGAAACCTGCTGTAGATGAAAGCTCCAGCCAGTCTCATACCGTTGTTGAAACCGGAAACAATGGCCAATCCAGCTCAACTACGACCACGACAACGACTTCAGAAGAATCTAATCAGTCCAGCTCAAATCCAACATCTGGTTCCGAGGTCAGCATTGGTAAATCCGAAGAAGTTGTTAGCGGTGGAAACTCACAGCAATCTAGCTCCACAACAACAACAACAACGACTACATCAGAGGGATCTGTAAAACCTGCTGTAGATGAAAGCTCCAGCCAGTCTCATACCGTTGTTGAAACCGGAAACAATGGCCAATCCAGCTCAACTACGACCACGACAACGACTTCAGAAGAATCTAATCAGTCCAGCTCAAATCCAACATCTGGTTCCGAGGTCAGCATTGGTAAATCCGAAGAAGTTGTTAGCGGTGGAAACTCACAGCAATCTAGCTCCACAACAACAACAACAACGACTACATCTGAGGGATCTGAGAAACCTGCTGTAGATGAAAGCTCCAGCCAGTCTCATACCGTTGTTGAAACCGGAAACAATGGCCAATCCAGCTCAACTACGACCACGACAACGACTTCAGAAGAATCTAATCAGTCCAGCTCAAATCCAACATCTGGTTCCGAGGTCAGCATTGGTAAATCCGAAGAAGTTGTTAGCGGTGGAAACTCACAGCAATCTAGCTCCACAACAACAACAACAACGACTACATCTGAGGGATCTGAGAAACCTGCTGTAGATGAAAGCTCCAGCCAGTCTCATACCGTTGTTGAAACCGGAAACAATGGCCAATCCAGCTCAACTACGACCACGACAACGACTTCAGAAGAATCTAATCAGTCCAGCTCAAATCCAACATCTGGTTCCGAGGTCAGCATTGGTAAATCCGAAGAAGTTGTTAGCGGTGGAAACTCACAGCAATCTAGCTCCACAACAACAACAACAACGACTACATCTGAGGGATCTGAGAAACCTGCTGTAGATGAAAGCTCCAGCCAGTCTCATACCGTTGTTGAAACCGGAAACAATGGCCAATCCAGCTCAACTACGACCACGACAACGACTTCAGAAGAATCTAATCAGTCCAGCTCAAATCCAACATCTGGTTCCGAGGTCAGCATTGGTAAATCCGAAGAAGTTGTTGGTGGTGGAAACTCACAGCAATCTAGCTCCACAACAACAACAACAACGACTACATCAGAGGGATCTGTAAAACCTGCTGTAGATGAAAGCTCCAGCCAGTCTCATACCGTTGTTGAAACCGGAAACAATGGCCAATCCAGCTCAACTACGACCACGACAACGACTTCAGAAGAATCTAATCAGTCCAGCTCAAATCCAACATCTGGTTCCGAGGTCAGCATTGGTAAATCCGAAGAAGTTGTTAGCGGTGGAAACTCACAGCAATCTAGCTCCACAACAACAACAACAACGACTACATCAGAGGGATCTGTAAAGCCTGCTGTAGATGAAAGCTCCAGCCAGTCTCATACCGTTGTTGAAACCGGAAACAATGGCCAATCCAGCTCAACTACGACCACGACAACGACTTCAGAAGAATCTAATCAGTCCAGCTCAAATCCAACATCTGGTTCGAGGCAGCATTGATAAAATCCGACGAAGTTGTTGGTGGTGGAAACTCACAGCAATCTAGCTCCACAACAACAACAACAACGACTACATCAGAGGGATCTGTAGAAACCTGCTGTAGATGAAAGCTCCAGCCAGTCTCATACCGTTGTTGAAACCGGAAACAATGGCCAATCCAGCTCAACTACGACCACGACAACGACTTCAGAAGAATCTAATCAGTCCAGCTCAAGTCCAACATCTGGTTCCGAGGTCAGCATTGGTAAATCCGAAGAAGTTGTTAGCGGTGGAAACTCACAGCAATCTAGCTCCACAACAACAACAACAACGACTACATCTGAGGGATCTGAGAAACCTGCTGTAGATGAAAGCTCCAGCCAGTCTCATACCGTTGTTGAAACCGGAAACAATGGCCAATCCAGCTCAACTACGACCACGACAACGACTTCAGAAGAATCTAATCAGTCCAGCTCAAATCCAACATCTGGTTCCGAGGTCAGCATTGGTAAATCCGACGAAGTTGTTGGTGGTGGAAACTCACAGCAATCTAGCTCCACAACAACAACAACAACGACTACATCAGAGGGATCTGTAAAACCTGCTGTAGATGAAAGCTCCAGCCAGTCTCATACCGTTGTTGAAACCGGAAACAATGGCCAATCCAGCTCAACTACGACCACGACAACGACTTCAGAAGAATCTAATCAGTCCAGCTCAAATCCAACATCTGGCTCCGAGGTCAGCATTGGTAAATCCGAAGAAGTTGTTGGCGGTGGAAACTCACAGCAATCTAGCTCCACAACAACAACAACAACGACTACATCTGAGGGATCTGAGAAACCTGCTGTAGATGAAAGCTCCAGCCAGTCTCATACCGTTGTTGAAACCGGAAACAATGGCCAATCCAGCTCAACTACGACCACGACAACGACTTCAGAAGAATCTAATCAGTCCAGCTCAAATCCAACATCTGGTTCCGAGGTCAGCATTGGTAAATCCGACGAAGTTGTTGGTGGTGGAAACTCACAGCAATCTAGCTCCACAACAACAACAACAACGACTACATCAGAGGGATCTGTAAAACCTGCTGTAGATGAAAGCTCCAGCCAGTCTCATACCGTTGTTGAAACCGGAAACAATGGCCAATCCAGCTCAACTACGACCACGACAACGACTTCAGAAGAATCTAATCAGTCCAGCTCAAATCCAACATCTGGTTCCGAGGTCAGCATTGGTAAATCCGAAGAAGTTGTTAGCGGTGGAAACTCACAGCAATCTAGCTCCACAACAACAACAACAACGACTACATCTGAGGGATCTGAGAAACCTGCTGTAGATGAAAGCTCCAGCCAGTCTCATACCGTTGTTGAAACCGGAAACAATGGCCAATCCAGCTCAACTACGACCACGACAACGACTTCAGAAGAATCTAATCAGTCCAGCTCAAATCCAACATCTGGTTCCGAGGTCAGCATTGGTAAATCCGACGAAGTTGTTGGTGGTGGAAACTCACAGCAATCTAGCTCCACAACAACAACAACGACTACATCAGAGGGATCTGAGAAACCTGCTGTAGATGAAAGCTCCAGCCAATCTCATACCGTTGTTGAAACCGGAAACAATGGCCAATCCAGCTCAACTACGACCACGACAACGACTTCAGAAGAATCTAATCAGTCCAGCTCAAATCCAACATCTGGTTCCGAGGTCAGCATTGGTAAATCCGAAGAAGTTGTTAGCGGTGGAAACTCACAGCAATCTAGCTCCACAACAACAACAACAACGACTACATCTGAGGGATCTGTGAAACCTGCTGTAGATGAAAGCTCCAGCCAGTCTCATACCGTTGTTGAAACCGGAAACAATGGCCAATCCAGCTCAACTACGACCACGACAACGACTTCAGAAGAATCTAATCAGTCTAGTTCAACTCCAACATCTGGTTCAGGCAGCATTATAAAATCCGACGAAGTTGTTGGTGGTGGAAACTCACAGCAATCTAGCTCTACAACAACAACAACAACGACTACATCTGAGGGATCTGAGAAACCTGCTGTAGATGAAAGCTCCAGCCAGTCCCATACCGTTGTTGAAACCGGAAACAATGGCCAATCCAGCTCAACTACGACCACGACAACGACTTCAGAAGAATCTAATCAGTCCAGCTCAAATCCAACATCTGGTTCCGAGGTCAGCATTGGTAAATCCGACGAAGTTGTTAGCGGTGGAAACTCACAGCAATCTAGCTCCACAACAACAACAACAACGACTACATCTGAGGGATCTGTAAAACCTGCTGTAGATGAAAGCTCCAGCCAGTCTCATGCCGTTGTTGAAACCGGAAACAATGGCCAATCCAGCTCAACTACGACCACGACAACGACTTCAGAAGAATCTAATCAGTCCAGCTCAAATCCAACATCTGGTTCAGAAGGCAACATTATTAAATCAGACGAAGTTGTTGGTGGTGGAAACTCACAGCAATCTAGCTCCACAACAACAACAACGACTACATCAGAGGGATCTGTAAAACCTGCTGTAGATGAAAGCTCCAGCCAGTCTCATACCGTTGTTGAAACCGGAAACAATGGTCAATCCAGCTCAACTACGACCACGACAACGACTTCAGAAGAATCTAATCAGTCCAGCTCAAATCCAACATCTGGCTCCGAGGTCAGCATTGGTAAGTCCGAAGAAGTTGTTAGCGGTGGAAACTCACAGCAATCTAGCTCCACAACAACAACAACAACGACTACATCAGAGGGATCTGTAAAACCTGCTGTAGATGAAAGCTCCAGCCAGTCCCATACCGTTGTTGAAACCGGAAACAATGGCCAATCCAGCTCAACTACGACCACGACAACGACTTCAGAAGAATCTAATCAGTCCAGCTCAAATCCAACATCTGGTTCCGAGGTCAGCATTGGTAAATCCGAAGAAGTTGTTGGTGGTGGAAACTCACAGCAATCTAGCTCCACAACAACAACAACAACGACTACATCAGAGGGATCTGTAAAACCTGCTGTAGATGAAAGCTCCAGCCAGTCTCATACCGTTGTTGAAACCGGAAACAATGGCCAATCCAGCTCAACTACGACCACGACAACAACTTCAGAAGAATCTAATCAGTCCAGCTCAAATCCAACATCTGGTTCTGAAGGCAGCATTATTAAATCCGACGAAGTTGTTGGTGGTGGAAACTCACAGCAATCTAGCTCCACAACAACAACAACAACGACTACATCAGAGGGATCTGTAAAACCTGCTGTAGATGAAAGCTCCAGCCAGTCTCATACCGTTGTTGAAACCGGAAACAATGGCCAATCCAGCTCAACTACGACCACGACAACGACTTCAGAAGAATCTAATCAGTCCAGCTCAAATCCAACATCTGGTTCCGAGGTCAGCATTGGTAAATCCGACGAAGTTGTTGGTGGTGGAAACTCACAGCAATCTAGCTCCACAACAACAACAACGACTACATCAGAGGGATCTGAGAAACCTGCTGTAGATGAAAGCTCCAGCCAGTCTCATACCCTTGTTGAAACCGGAAACAATGGCCAATCTAGCTCAACTACGACCACGACAACGACTTCAGAAGAATCTAATCAGTCCAGCTCAAATCCAACATCTGGTTCCGAGGTCAGCATTGGTAAATCCGAAGAAGTTGTTAGCGGTGGAAACTCACAGCAATCTAGCTCCACAACAACAACAACAACGACTACATCAGAGGGATCTGTAAAACCTGCTGTAGATGAAAGCTCCAGCCAGCCTCATACCGTTGTTGAAACCGGAAACAATGGCCAATCCAGCTCAACTACGACCACGACAACGACTTCAGAAGAATCTAATCAGTCCAGCTCAAATCCAACATCTGGCTCCGAGGTCAGCAATGGTAAATCCGACGAAGTTGTTGGTGGTGGAAACTCACAGCAATCTAGCTCCACAACAACAACAACAACGACTACATCTGAGGGATCTGTAAAACCTGCTGTAGATGAAAGCTCCAGCCAGTCTCATACCGTTGTTGAAACCGGAAACAATGGCCAATCCAGCTCAACTACGACCACGACAACGACTTCAGAAGAATCTAATCAGTCCAGCTCAAATCCAACATCTGGTTCAGAAGGCAGCATTATTAAATCCGACGAAGTTGTTGGTGGTGGAAACTCACAGCAATCTAGCTCCACAACAACAACAACAACGACTACATCAGAGGGATCTGTAAAACCTGCTGTAGATGAAAGCTCCAGCCAGTCTCATACCGTTGTTGAAACCGGAAACAATGGCCAATCCAGCTCAACTACGACCACGACAACGACTTCAGAAGAATCTAATCAGTCCAGCTCAAATCCAACATCTGGTTCCGAGGTCAGCAATGGTAAATCCGACGAAGTTGTTGGTGGTGGAAACTCACAGCAATCTAGCTCCACAACAACAACAACGACTACATCAGAGGGATCTGTAAAACCTGCTGTAGATGAAAGCTCCAGCCAGTCTCATACCGTTGTTGAAACCGGAAACAATGGCCAATCCAGCTCAACTACGACCACGACAACGACTTCAGAAGAATCTAATCAGTCCAATGCTAAGGCTGGTTCAGAGGGTAGCAGTGGTAAATCCGAAGCAGTTGTTAGCGGTGGAAACTCAAAGCAATCTAGCTCCACAACAACAACAACAACGAAAACAACTGAAGGATTCCAACAATCTGGTTTAGTGAAGCCTGCAGTAGTTAAGACGGGTAAGAATGGTCGATCTAGTTCAACTACCACCACGACGACGACTTCATCTTCATCGTCTGGAGCAAATGGTAGAATTGGTCAGTCGGACGGTAATACTACCAAGAAATCCAGCTCAAGTTCTACTACAAGCTCTTCTGGAGAAACTAAGCCATCTAGTTCTTCAGATTCATCTTCAGTAGGTGGAAGGTCTAGTTCTACGTCAACGACAACAACAACAACGACAAAAAAAGTGGTTGGAAATACCAACTCTGGAAATACTAGCGGCCAAAACGGTAGGACGTCTGGAACTCACACTTCTAACACTTGGTCGAAGCATTCCAGCTCTTCAAACGAAAATTCATATCGACCAGGAGTGCCGGGCGTTATTGGAAAGATCATAAGAAGGGGTCAAGAAACCATTAATTTAAGGGCAAACACTAACAGTAGGTATGGCAACAGTGTCAATGGACGTACAGAATCAAGGTCTCGTCAACCCAGTTCATCCGATGGTACTGACAATTCTCAGATAATTGATGGAAGCTTTGAATCAAGTAATACAGGGAAGAGATACATTTCTACTGCCGTAAAACCAGGAACTGCCCGTTTCGGAACTGGACCTTATCCATATTGGTGGGGAGCGCAAGGAGCTTGGATCGGAGCTAGGCCAGAATGGGATTATGGCTGGAAGCCATATGGAACTGGATGGGCAGCTGCCCCTTGGAATGGTCGTTATATAAACTAAACATGATCATTACCAGTATCTGTCATATTTGAACACCTGGATAACAATTGTAATCAATCTATGACATATGTGTATGACAGTTCTGTTTTTAAACGATTTTAAAATATATATGCAATTCAAAATATAAAGTTGTTTTTTATTTTAAGACACAAATCGAGTGTAATGCGCATAAAATAAAAATATCACTATAAATATAACCGTTTTACTTACAGAGGCAAGTACTTAATCTGAATAAAAATTGTTTTATATGATTTCATACACATATGTACATATATGTACATATGTATTTGTAGATTTGAACTCCTAACAATACAAACATGCTTAACTATAATATTTAGTCTATTTGATATTAAAATTCACAACAAGCATGTTAGCTCAACTGTTTCTTGTATGATTTATTATGCAAATTTTTTATTTGATACCAAATATTTGCAAACACAGTTGAATAAATAGACATTTGTGTCAATATTTATTTAGTAATTTGTTAAATTTAACAAAATCGAAATTTAACGAATTTAGAAACGTAATTATTGCTGCACAGACAGATAGATTATATATCCTAAGTTAAAGCAATTTGTATGAAATGAGCGCCACTTTCGCCTTCGTGCTCATTCGGCTGACCCTCGTTTCCAGCGCGCTCTTGATGTTTGCATGCATCGCGACGACTCGAAAGTCAGCGTAGATGGAACCATCAAGTAAAGAACAACTAGAGTTGCCAGTCTTTGGGCAACTTTTGGTCCCACACACTTCGTATTTCTTCGGTTGGACCTGCCGCTTTGTTTGGGACCTGCCGCGTTGAAAACTTTAGGTGCAAAAGTTGCCCAAAGACTGGCAACTCTATTTATTCTTTACTTGATGATGGAACGTTAACCATTGAATCCTTGGCTATATAATATCTAGTAATACTTTAAACAGTTGTTATTAAAAACGAACCATTGTTTACTTAGCTTTTTGCATTTATCAGGAACATAAGAACACGGGCTTGTAATAATAATTGCGCCGAAAAATCTATAACATGGCAATGGCCTTATTGATATTATATGCTAATAATTTATGAATAGCTATCGATAAAATAAGATAGTTGATACAATTACATATCGCATATATACAAAAATCGTTAAATATAAAAGGCTATTACGGCATCACTGACGGCTATAGCTATCATTATCAGATGTTTGCCGTATGTCGCGACAAGCTGACTCTGGTAAAATATCTTAAAAAATCCCAAAAACAAAGGCAAGAGGAAGCACAACGTGCGCATCTGACAGAATTTGTGACTGGTGTAAATAAAAAATCGAACAGACTCTCCTAGCTTTAAACTTTAGATCAAAAATAGTAAACAAAACTGCACGAAACTGTAATAAGTAATACGTTTGTTATTTGTTCAAGGGCAGTGCACATAATTCAATTAACTGGACGAACGTGTTTAATTAATCGTTTCTGCAACAGTGCAGAGACAAAGACGATTGCGAGCAAACAACACACATACACACACACACACACATTTATACGACAGACAAACACACAGACACCCAAATGAAAATCTTACAATTTTCACCATTTACTCTGGCAATGTCAATGATATCATAGTTAGTGCATCTGAAAGTTAATGCCGCAACTGAATAGAAAACAGCAATAAAGAAGTCAAAAGGAATTGGAATTCCAGGAAGCTAGCAGCAGTGTGCGCTCCCACGGACAAAGAACTTAATGCAAAAGTGAATACCAAATACTACAGACACGCACACAAACACACTGTCACAGACACAAATACGCAGCTGAAAATCTAATTCTGAGCTGGCCAACAGCTAAGCGAATTCCCATTTACATATGTCATCAACTTGCGCATTACGCTCGCCATACAACTAAAAACAAAGAGGGGAACCATACGCAATTTCTCAATCTCTTGTATTGCGTGGTAGCTTCCAGCCACAGCATGACTATTAAGCCAGTTAGTGCGCCCAGTGGCAAGCGCGTCGTCGATGCGGATGCCACAGAGGCGCATGTAGCTGGCCAGGTGGTTGGGGATCAATCGGTTGTTAATCAGGCCCATCGCAATGTCGTCATCGATGGGCATGGTCAGGTGGGTGTGTCATTTGCTAATGGTTCAATCAGTCAATGATTGCTTCTCATTTACTTACCATCCACAGAGTCCACAGCGACGGGGCGAGGTATACGACGAGCTAACACGCACACATCGTTGCAGTCCACACAAGAGGTGAGTGTTTAACTCCAAAATGTTTGTTGTCGTAGGCGGGGGGAGTGAATGGAGAACTCCCTCATATTGCATCTTAATAATTTTTTGTTTTTTTTTAGTATCTGTTTTTAGTTCGTTTTGCTAATTTTCCGACTTTGTTATTCATGTATTCATTTCTGCGTAGTTCACTTTCTTCTGATCCAAATTCACTTGTTCGTTCCTAATGGTTCTTTTTTTTGTTATCAAAATTACTTTTGCTCAGTTCTTTATGATTCCTTATGATTCCTTCTGATTGCTCTTTGGCACTTATTCTTCTGAAAGCTTTTAGGTCGTTTTTGTTCTTCTGTGTTACTGTCTTTTGTTTGTTTTAAATATAAAAGAACGAGAAATGCGAAACCATTAATTAACCGTCGACATATAAATTCAATAGTGAACTTGATGGTTATGTTAATTAAGCTGTACAGTATTTAACACACTTAAAATTCCAATATAATAGACGTGCTTAATTCAGGTCGGTTTATTTGTTTTACAGCTCACGTTCGAAGCGTCGCGACCATCACGATACCCATGCACATCATCACAAGCGCGATCGTTTGGAACGCGAGAAACTTAATCTGAATCATCCGGCGGTAGTCGTAGGCGGAGTTGCCGGTGTAAACAGCAGTCCACATGCGGTAGCAGGCGCTGTCGTTGCCACAGCAGCCGGCAATAGCAGCCCGACGGCTGTGGGCCGCACATCGCCAGAACAGCTGGGCCTCGGCTGTGCCAGTGTGCCCAGCGCACAGGCGCAGTTGACACCAGCCGCTGCGGCGGCTAACTTGCTCAAGGCTGTAGAGGATACATTTTCCGGGTACAATAGCGGTGATGAGCATCTGCAGCCCAAGGAGCGCACCATTTCGGTCGAGGAATGGCAGCGACGCGACGATGAGTTTGCCAAGTGCATGGAGAAGAGCGGCTATGAACTGAAGCCCGTTGAGGAGGACGGCGCCTGCCTGTTTCGCTCAATATCTCTACAGATCTACGGCGATGAGGGCATGCACGATGTCATACGACAGCACACTATGGATTATATTGTAATATATATTTATAAGTTACAAAACAAACTTAATTTATAATACTCTGTTATTACTTCCATAGCATGAAAATCGGGAGTACTTTGGACAGTTTGTCACCGAGGATATTAACGGGTACATCAAGCGCAAACGTGCCCGCGATGCACACGGCAATCACGTCGAGATACAAGCCATATCAGAGATCTATAGCCGCACCGTCGAAGTCTACTCCTATCAGTCGAGTGAGTATCCAATAACTCGATTAGGTGTCTTATATTTCTATGGCAACAAAAACATAAAATTAATATTTTGAGATACTGACCCTTTATTTATGTCTTACACTTGCAGCTCCCATCAACATCTTTAATTCGGAGCAATCGCAGTCTGGGTATCCACCACTGCGTCTGTCCTATCAGAGAGGCTCGCACTATAATGCCATACTGGATCCCTACAATGCCACTGTGGGCGTAGGTTTGGGCTTGGCTGGTTACAAGCCCGAGTTTCAGACCAAGGAGGCAGTGCGTCTCAGCGAGCAGCTGGAAATTGAACAGGTAAGCTAAGCTGAACAGCACTATTAAGCAACACGCACTCACACAATTCTTTAACAGACAATGTTTGAGGATAAGCTAAAGACAACAGACTGGGAGGCTACCAATGAGGCCATCGAGGAGCAAATTGCACGCGAGTCCTATTTGCAGTGGTGCCGTGATAATATGCAGCGTACGCGCAGCACCAACACAGCCGCCGGTTCGGCTACATCTTCGACTGTGACCTCTGCCGAGGCGCTGACCGACTCGGACGCCTCGCCTTCGAAGTACTCTAGCGATGCTAGCAGCGGCAGCGGCAATAATAACAACAACACTGCCACCGCGCTAAACGGCTCCAATATTGGCGATGGTGCTGCCAATAACTTTGTGCTATCTCCCAAGACGCTCAGCCAATTTTCACACAAGCTGCCGCCTGAGTTGAACGAGCTAGGGGGCTACGACAGCGACGCTACGGACAGGAGCAGCACCAGCTCGGTGGGCCACTGCGGTGGCAATGCCTCTCCCAACACAGCTGCCGCCCAGCGGGCCAATAAGTTGTCCAAATCACAGCGTCGCAGCGGTGGCTTGCGCGGCAGCAAGAAACGTCGCCACGAGGCGCGTGAGGCAGCCAATAGGTATCTAAATGTGGCAGGGAACACTGTCAACCCAATGTCTAACGTTTTGTTTATTTATTACACCAACTTTAGCCTAGAAACGCCCGAAACGCCGTTGCGTAAGAGTCCCAAACGCGATGCGGCGCCCACAACGCAACGGGCTCACACACCCGAGGCTGAACAGCGTCCTTGCACATCGAAACAGTCATCTCAGTCGCCACCAAAGCGGGTCGATTCTCAGTCGCAGACCAAGCAGAGTTACTCTAGCTTCTATCAGGAGCTGCTCGAGGCATCGTATGCTAACGAAGGTAAGTAACAAAAAGTGATTAGAACTTCTGTATGTATCTTTTAATTTCACATTCATTTCTTATCTCATTTTTCTGCAGGAGTCAATGAGAACGAGATGCTGCAGAAAGCAATACAGATGTCTACACGTGATTATATAGATGATCAGAAGCGAAAGTATCTCTGTGGACCATAGAACGGATTATGCGGAAGTGCACCAAGCCGTTCTTTTGTACAGTGATCAAAATATTCTTTTCGCAACGAAAATAAAACACAAACTAACCAAACACACCTACACACACACTACACACTCGCACACACAGAAACACATACACATACTTGGACCTTATGTACGACTAATAATAAAAATTTAATAAGTGAGGAAGTGCCTGCAAGACTCGAATGTCTTGGATGCCCCGCAATTGTCGGCACACACCCGCGAATGCACACTATATACACACACACACACACATTTACATACATATATACATATATATAATATTGCATTAAGAAATTGTTCGTTAGCATTAAATACTGGCAGATTTGGTTTATTCAAGCACAACATTTCAAAACGGCTTGACTCAAATCCGCTTATCTCCTCTGCGATTTAGTATTTACTCCCATCTCTCCGTACTAATTTCCTATGTTAAATTAACCTACGTATATTTTGTAATATTTTAACTTAAGCTGTACGCAAGCAATAATCATATTCAGTATATACAGAAAAGCACGTACATACGATACAATGCACATGCATACATTAATTGCATACACTTACATAAATAATTAATTATAATTACATAATATTAATATTGATTACTTGATTGAATAAAAATAAATGGTGCATAAATAAACATATATACATACAAATTAGTATACTTATAATAAGATGAAATTTAATATCGGGAGGGAATTTGTAATAATAAATTCGGTTGAGCTTACAACAAAGTTATAGGATGTATGTAATTGGGACTAAATAATTTTAATATATAGCTTATTTTAAAACAATATTAAGTATAAGGATCTATACGTTTAATATTTGTTTGAAGATAAACTAAATATGAAAGTTATGTGATTTACAATGTTTAACTTATGCATAAAGGATTATATTAAAACAATATTACCTTTGTCTAGGTTCCTTAGAATTAAAAATAACTAAGGATAAACAAACGCGTATTCCTTACCAAGGATATTTTTAGGGAGCCCGCCTTGGACGTAAATCCACGTTTGGAATCTGTTTATTTATTTAATATTGATGTAATCGGATTAAGGGTTCACTTCTGATATTCACTTCTGCAAATTATATCAAATAATTTACAGAAGTGAACCCTTGAGAATTTAAACTACAAACCTTGACGTGGCAGTTTTAAATGTTTAGAATCTATAAAATTTGTGTAGTAAAAGGCAGCATATTTACAATATATATATATAGCTATATTATAGAATCATTAAAGGAACGCGCCGTTAATAAAAAAATAATAAAAGTGAATAAAAGAGAACTCCAGATACTGGCGTGGTTCCAAATTTGTTGTCATACATAAATAGTAAAACTTTCACTCCCTCTTGCGATTATTTTGATCAACTACTAATTGGTAAAAAGCCATATAATGAGGCAGAAAATACCGACAATGGCATACAGGGCCGGGTCATGGTTGGCAAAAAAGGCGGTCGCAAGAAACCCTTGAAAACCGCCATATTCCACGTCCTGATGATGTTCAAAGATGAAGTCCAATAAACCAGAGCCAAATGCTGCTCCGGGATCGATGGGTTGAGCATCTGGTCTTGGCGGCAACAGTTCGCTTGAATTGCTTTGACTCAGACAGTTGCGACCGTAAAGCGGTATTACTTTAGTTCTATCCACCGGAGTCTTGCACACAGGACATAGCTTGCTCTGGTCACTCGACGCCAACATCCATTGATGCAGACAGGGCCAACAGAAAAGATGTCCACACAGGCTGATTACCGCATTCTTGGCTGTGCCCAAACAGATATTGCAGTCATATAAAGATGTATTAGTCTCCATTCTTGACCTTAAAGTATTAATTTTGTTATTTACTATTAGATACTCGTAACTATATATCAATAAACAATTTAGTTACGTTGTGAATTTTGTATTCCCTTATGCTGCTGCTTGCTCGAAGGCACTGAAAATTCTAGGCATTGTAGTTAAAACGTCAAGCATACGTTTGACAAGCTTTAATCATACAAATTTGAAATGACTTTGACACAGCCTACTGCTGTGAAGAACTAACATATGATGCATACAAAATATGAAGATAAGCAGAATATTATACTAATTAATAGAATTCAGAATTCCACGTTTAGTATATTTGTCAACCACTCTTATAAATTATATAATTAACTCCCACCAACCCGACTTTGGGGTCTTCTACATATTACGTAATCAACAAGGGGGTGGCGGTGAGTCAGCCAAAAGATTACCCTTGATTACATGGAGAGGGTCCTTGCCATATGATTACGTAATCTATCTAAGAGCCTTCTTTCACCATTTTTGTTTTAAAATTTCGGAAGAAATTAATTTTTAATGATTACGTAATCATAGGGGGAAAGTCGGCCAAATGATTACGCTTGTTTATATGTGTGGGAGAAGGGATTGCGTTATACGTGGACGAGTCAATTCTATATTTTAGTTTTCCGTAAAACTGTATTTTTGAAGATCAGTTAAATAATTGTTAATAAAACTTACACCGATCGGCGGAAATCATATTTTTCCACCCTAATATTAAGGTCATTTTTACAAGATTTCATCACTTACCGCTTAAAACGAAGGTACTTTGAAACATATGGCAATTTTTATGGCTTGGACCTTGCGTTGATCAGTCAGAACAATTAGTTTTGTATATATGTTATACGTATTTTTACCGTTTCTGTTAAAATGATTATCCGTTGCCAACCTCCACCTCCGGGCTATCGTTTTGTCAAATATTTTTAAAACAATTGGCAGATGTATTTACAAATGGTTTAATCGGTGTTATAAAAAGTTTAAGTACATTCATAGTATCTAATTCGTACTTACATCTAAATTGCGTTTGTTTAGGTATTACAAGTACATAAATAGTTTACTGCATTTACACCGTTGTTCATAATGTACATATTATATTATACAAAAATACATTTCACTAAAATACGCGATTCGCATATAAAATTATAATTTCTTTACACATTTGTCTTACAATAGTTTTTTTTGTGGAAAATGCGCCGATAGAATATCAGATCGACGACCTGGGACCTACAAATTGAAAATGGAATAAAATACTTAATCAAACTCTAGGGGAGTTTCAAGGAAGTGGGTGTGAAAACATCTTATAACTGCTTCAGCTGCACTTTTCTGTTAAAAGAGTCGAAAAACTAATAATGCTTATCGTTTTGAAATCGCAGACTATTGAACAACTTGTGGAGTATTTTATAAATACTGAGACGTGTTCATTAACCACGCATCTTATAAATTCCAATATTTATAATAGTATCACCATTAAATTTTATACTTAGTTCTATTTCTATTTTGTCTGATTCCAAAATTATTACTCCACACAAAGTGATTGTTTTCCAAGTAAATTGGAACAGAGATTTTGAGAAATTCACAGTTTATCAATATTTCTTATAATTCGAAGAATGCCTTTTCCAAATCGGTTGATCGATGAAATCATATTAGACTAAGTTCTTCTGCAAATTCTACACTTAACTAAAGTTAACACATGAGCCAGAAATATGTTTAATATGGATTATTTAAAAATAGTTTATCAAGGTTGTGGTCCCAGCGTTAAGCAGTATTATGTCTATCTTTGTGTCTAACTTTATGTCACGTTGTTTCCTAGGAATAATTGTACAGTGTTGAGGGATTTCCCTTACGGAATTTCCTACAAATATTTGCTATTGCATTGCTGAATATCGTTAACGATATTCGAGTACCCGATTTGTATGAGTCAATTAAGTTAAGTGGACCGAGAGAGTTGTGGATTTCAAATTTCTATTAGCGGCAACAGTTGCTGCCACTTGACTTTCCGAATGTAAGGGGGGAATTTTCGAATTTTGCTTTAACTGACTTTACAAAAATCATTTGGCTAATTTATCATTTGCTGTTGCTGCTGCTGACCAGATGCCTGTTGCTGCTGTTGTTGTTGCTGCTGTTGCTGCTGCTGGCTGACGACAATGTGATGTTGTTGCTGCTGTTGCTGTTGTTGTTGCTGCTGCTGCTGTTGCTGCTGCAGCTGCAACTGTTGCTGCTGATGGTTGGCATGCTGCACAGCGGCCGTTGTGGCAGCTGTTACCACCGGCTGCAACATGCTGGTGCCGTTCTCGCGTCGCACATGGCTATTTAGCTCCGCCTTGACGCGCCTGGCTATGTGGGAGCGGGTGTGCTTGCGCAGGTGATCCTTGCGATAGAAGCCCTTGCCACACTCCTGGCACTGATGCCGCTTCTCGCCCGAGTGGATGACAAAGTGCAGGCTGAGCTGCTCCTTGCGCTTGAAGGCCTTCAGGCAGACGGTGCAGATGTAGGGACGTTCCGGATTGTGCGACTGTTTGTGGCGCGTGAGGTGATCCTTGCGCTTCAGCGATGCCTGGCAGATATCACAGACATAGCGTCGCTCCAGGTTGTGACCCACCAAATGCACCTCGAGCAGCTCCGGCTCTGGATATGCCACATGGCACTCGGGACACATGTACAACGGACTGCCATCCAGTGCGGTGCTCATGCGTATCTCGCCGGGACGCAGCTTTGGCTTGCGATCCTTGGATCGCTTTTTGCGCTTCTTCTTCTTTGTGCCGCTGACCGCTGTCGAGCTGCTTGCCACTGCAGCCTGCGCCTGCACCTGCAACGTCGCTTGCTGTTGCTGCTGTTGCTGTTGTTGCTGTTGCTGCTGCTGCAGTGGCTGTTGCTCCTGCTGAGGTATGCTTATGGTTGTGGTTGTGCCAATGGTGTTGATGCCAATGGCCGCACCTGGTCCTGTCTGCACCTGCAGCACCTGCTTGGAGTAGAGTATGTAGCAGTTACTAAGTACTTTTTAGGCTAACTTACCACATTCTGCTGGTTCTCCTTCTTGATGGTTTCCGCGGAGTACTTGAGAAAGTGGTGCAGCGAGAGGGGCAACGTGTTGGCTGGAAGATGTGAGAGGTAGTCGGCAACGGTGGTGCCCGGCGTTATCGTTTGCCAGGAGGTATTCTGTAGCACTGCGGGGGTAAGTTTTTAGTCATTTAACACTCTGCCGGATGGTAGCTAATGTACTCACCTTGTTGTTGCAATATGGCATTGCATAGATCCTGTGTCAGTTCCTGCGGAGCCACCACTTGTTGGTGTTGCAGCTGCTGCTGCTGTTGTTGCTGTTGTTGCTGTTGCTGCTGCTGCCCGGATGTGCTCGCCTGTAATGCGTCCGCCGTGGTCGTCGTGGCACTGGGCGCATAGACAGTCGCATATTGTGGCTGCTGCTGTGTGGCAGTTGCCACCAAGTGACCATTGTACTTGTCGCCCTGCAGCGCCTCCTCCTGCCCGCTGCGGAACTTGTTGCCGACGCCGCTGCTGCTGGTCTGTGCGCTGGACATGCTGGGCTGGCTGAAGTGCGTCATGGTGACGCCAGTCGGCACCTGCTGCTGCTGCTGTTGCTGGTGCTGTGGGTAGCGATTGCTGCTGCCGCCGGGCTCCTGTTGTTGCTGCTGCTGTTGTTGCTGCTGCTGCTGCTGTTGATTGTTGGCGGCCGCAGTCACATCGGCATCGGCGACGGTCACAGCAGCAGTCACCGTCGACACCAGCGGCGCCGACGTCGTGGTGAACTGCGGCAGACCCGGAAAGGTGTTTCCAAAGGGTGTGAAGTTCATTGTGCGTTCGTTGCGGGGCTCTTTATTGAATTTTGGGGGATTATTAGTTTAGTTGTGCGTCGGATTCGGAGCGACTGAAACTAGAAAGGGTAACAAACTAAAACGTTTAATATAGTTAAACAAATGTGGGAAAGTAAAGCATTTCGAAACTAAGCTCAATTTAGGACCATATAAATTGTACAAAAACTCTACAGGATACTATCAACAACATTTGTTTTGTTTTTTAAAGTACATTATCATGTATATTTCTGCGGAAGTGAAACACTTTGAGGCCTGTTCTGCATTTCACTTTCGTATCAATTCCACAATTCTAATACACATACTCCATACATTCCACATAATATTGTAAATAATAACCATTAAAATGTAAGTCCAGCTGAAGGCCCTGGCAGCCATGGCTAAGAACACCATGTTAACTATTAGTTTAAACTAACAGTTATCATTATATAAAAAAAAAAAAAAACTTGCTCCAAAAAGTATTCTATACTTTCTGTGTGGAATTGAATCGAAAGTGAAATTTAGAACAGGCCTTTATTATTATTATTATACAGCTAGTAAATAATGTTTCCTGTTTGAATTCGCTAGTTTTTAAGTCTGGTAAAATTAAATACGTATTTTTAAAGGCAATACAAATGAATACAGTAGTCTATGTCAAAACTTAGAGAAATATTTCGGCTATTCGAAACTCAAAGTTGAAAGTTGAATCATAGAATGTCCTTAAATACAGTTATTTCTGCAATATTTTTAATGACATACGTAGCATACATTTCTGCCCGAGGCTAAGGAGTGCAAATCGAACATGTTAGATACGATAATATTAAACAGAACATAGAATTTAAGGTTAGGCCAGTTTGCTTTCTGATTGAAAAGTGAAAACGCAGTCGCTGTTATTATTTTGACTGCTCCAACGCGCACCCACAGATGCACAGTTACAGCAGCAGCACACACACACACACAAACCTCACTATACACTACACACATATACAATCATACATATATACGGGTATGCCGGTCGCGTGAGCAGCAACAAAAAGAGCGGCAAACCTGCGCGCAAAAAGAGAAGGGCACGTACACAAAACTACTACGACGCACAGTGGTTCGCTGTTCATTTGATGAGTAAATAATAAATGCACAAATAAAGTTGTCAACAATTTGAACTTTTACATTTATCGGTATAAGTGTTATAAATGGTAATAATAGTAAAGATGTAAGAGAAGTAGGAACTTATATTAAGTAATGACAAAACTCAATGTTATATCTTTAAAATAATTGCTGTGAAACTTTTTTATTATCTATTTTCGGCGTTGCGGGGGAAGTATATAAATTATTGAAGAAAACTTGATCGGCCTATGCCTCTTTCGGCCTCTTACAAATAGTTGCACAGTTTTAGTGCACCCTAACCTAACTTTTGGGTTTAGGGTGTAAAAACACACAATGTTAGTCAATTTTTTTGATTAACTATTTAGAATCAATCTTTTTATCATTTCGTTGAATTTAAATCAAATATTTTTGGACAAATTAATATAGTCGCTTGCAGTAATAAATATTATTCCAATTAAACAATTGAATGGTTACTTCAAAAATATTTCAATCTTTTTCGAACTATATTCAAATTAAAAGTATCGATAAATGAAATAAAACATTACTATAGTTTTCTTTTATAATTGAATTACACGATTGTAATTTGCATGGTCTTTGATATTGGTTAGTTGCTTCAAAAATCGTACCACTGTGCGCCTGTTCGCTTTTAGTATGTCGGCACTTTGCAATGTATTAGGTTAGGGTTGTCCTGTAAGTGTGCATGTGTGCGTTATTTTGTAACAATAGTTCGCATAAGTTGCTGAAAAATAAACAAAGAGGCAAGAAATTTCAACTTTTGCACTTGTTAAATAGAAAAGTACTTAATTAACCGTTCATAAATGTTGCGGAAAAGCCAAGTTTATGGCCCTTATCGATTTTCACTAAGTACGCAAATTAGTGTCGCGTTTAATTGAGAGAGCAACACAAGCACAAGCACAAACACAAATACAAATACACATACATGTACACACGCCCACACACACACGTGTATTTTTATTCGCACCTCACAATTGGGCAGCTGTCGCGAAACTATAAGGATTGAGGACATCTTTATTAACTGTTGAAAAATGGACTTTCACTTGAAAGGTGCAACGGAATTTGGTTTTATTTTTGGTTTTTGGCGTACGCGTGATGTACGCGTGACACAATAAAAAGTAAGCCCAGAAAGCAGCAGAAAGGCGCCCGTCGCAACGCGTCCTCCACAAAGAAAAGCCGCTGCTGACGTTGACGATGACGCTGGCGCCGGCGCCGGCGTTAACGCCACAGCCGATCGGCTGGGCAGCAACGTGAAAGTGCAACCGATTTTGCAGTATTTCGGTTAACGTTTTTTTTTCCTTTTTCACTGTTACTACGTGTCCTCAGCTTACACACACACACACACACACACATATATATATATAAACTGTATTGCTGTGAGTCAGAAGAGACTAGCAAAAGGAGATGCCCGCGCGGCGGCATTTATAAAAGGACAAAAAATGTTTGTATTGTTGCCCTGGCTAGGCCGGGTAAGGGTGATGTAGTTGCCCAACTACCGTTGCAATGTAGCTGCGCTGGCGTCGCTGCAACTGCGACGGCGACTGCTGCAGTCCGATTGCGCCTCCTCCACATGCACCCCACACCAGCTAAAGTGCGGAGGAGCGTCTATGTCTGTGTCGGCTGCCGCATTCACGACAGTGCCACCTAACGGCGTGTGGCGTAAGTTTGCTACTGACCCGCCGCCATCTCGTTCGTTCACTCCAACTTCTCCTGCGAGCGGTTCGGGTGTGCGTGTCACACGAGACAGAGCCTTCGTGCCGTCATTGTGTATATGTGTGTGCGTATGTGCGCTAGGGGCCCGAGAGTACAACACAAAGAGACACACCGATAGGCCGAGAGAGTGAGTGAAAGCGTACGCCGCTCTCTCATTAGTAGTTGTAAAATTATGAACATTTACTTTTCAGCTTCTATACGTCAAATTTAAAGCGGTAAAATTATCAAGATATTAAATTCGAGTTTATTACATTGCTAGTAATGAGCACTATAAAATTTAATATTGTCGAAAAATGTATAATCCAATGTGAAAATCTTGAAAATCTTGTAAGTCTTATATCGTTTGAAAGTCTATAGTAATATACAGGTATGTACTTGCACTTATAGGTATATATTGAATATATTATATTCATTATTTGTTGCCTAAATACTGTCCTATATTTTTTTTATTTTCCCATTTTATTTTCTCATTTTTTCTTTTCTTTTAATTTTTTTTTTTTTAATTAAAGAATCAATAATATAGTCTTATCTTAAGTTCTATTTAAATATGATAATATTTTATATATGTAACATCACACATGTCTACAGAGTTACAGAAACAGTAATGAAAACGTAACATTAGAGTGAGGTTAAGGGAGAACCCCTAGTAGATCTATATGTATTTTCTAACAGAAACTTTTCACTGAATGCTTGTTTACACTATCTTATATATACTTATAACTATTCCGTATCTCTAGAAAGGAAACAAATTCAAAGTAATAATCGAATTAATTACTGGGGAATAGGAACTCGTAATAAATAAATAAATAAATTACTGGGGAATGTAAGATTGAAGAATGCAAATATTATATAACAAACAAATTCACCTCTCTAGGAATTTGTTTACTTACTAAAAATAACATTTTAGCTTCGTAATACAATTTGCTGCGGTCATTAGTTCCACCAGGCGTTAATTATATCAAGCCACATCTCAAAAGATCTGTTAACTCAAGCTACTATATATCATGTACTGTTGGTTGTTAATTCTACTGGGCTGCCTCGATCTTGTGCAGTCCTCTTGGCAAAATGGTGAATAGTTCAGGACATTGGGGGACTCCGAGCAAATACATTGGTAAATTTCATCCACAGACTACTATGAGGTTGAGGGCGTGTCCTGTGCTGTCAATGAGGAGGTTAGCTGCATGATCATCAAATGTCCAGCTGGGCGCTACTGTCCGGCGGAAGATTTCTGCTACAATCCCAAGTGTGTCTGCCGTCGGGGCTATCGCAGAGCTAAGGGGGTCTGTGTCAAGAAACATGTGACGCACAATCTTGAATCGGAAGCGTTAAACTCAGCGCTGCTTCAAACATATTTTGGATAAACTTAATCCCATCCGATTTGGGTTACAGTTATGGAAGCAGCGTACAACTAACAACTTTATTTAATGATCAAAATAATATCAATTTATAATCTATTTTGCTTTTATATTTCATTTTCAATCAGTTCTCGGAGGTCCTGTCTTAATAGAAATGTACCTATCATATTCAAGGTAATCTATCAGTTAATTAACAACAATGTATTATTTGTTCAGATTACTAAGAACCTAAAATTATTACAAGTAATTAATTACTTTCCTTCCCAAATATCTTTTATAGAAATATTCTGATATCTAATCATATCACCTGGGATATTACCAGGGAATATCCAAACTGATTAATCTGTGTTGATCATTCTAATAGGTAACTGTGAATATATTTACTAACAGTTTACAGGATTGCTTGTTATTGGATGTAGTATTTCTTATAACAGACTAAGGAATCCAATCCTTCCGATCCCAATAAAAATCAACTTTGTCATTCTATAAATCTAATGTGATTATAGTTACCGATAATTTGATTGTTCACTAAATTGATATTTGGTTGACAGTAACTCATGTTAAATTATTGGCTTATTATATTGAAATATCTATGGCGGAAATCTTCGATAGCTGCTCAAAAATATATCCATCGATATTATTGATACTGCAATCGAATCTTTGACAGCTCTAGTCTGTAGAAATGGGTCGATCTAAGGCAATATTATATACTTATGTATACTATTATATACTTATTATACAAAATTCTGTATGTAGGCTGTCCCAAATCATATGCAGACCCAATTTACTTTAGATTTTATATATCCCCCTTCGCTCCTTATAAAATCGTTTAGAACTATTAAACCCACTATATTTAAGATAATTCCTTGACTTGCATGTGTCTTAAAGACCGGTAGAGTGGGCATTAGCCAGTCTAGTATTATTTGGTTGTTTTAGTTAAAAATCCGACATAATTAATGTGTGAAACATTTGGTATTAGAATGACAACACACATAAAACGATAGGAAACAGACTTACGGATAAATCTTCGAATCTGGGTCATCAACCGCCAGTTAGCCGCCAAAATTGCCTTCAATTAGCCTCTAATTACCACACAAGCTCGTATAGGAACTCCCAGTTCTCGTGCACAGTCAGGTTCACTGGCCACATGAGGTAAACAAACAAATGCCGCCAGATTTACATACGAGAATGCCGGCAAGAGTCGAGCACAGCAGGAGGAAATGGCCTACGAGATGCAGGATGAGAAGTGGGAGGAGGTGGTGTGAGGTGTAGAAGGAGCAGCATCAGTGGCAACAACAAAGATGCAGC
Organism: Hirtodrosophila histrioides; assembly: GCA_037075165.1. Lineage (NCBI taxonomy): Eukaryota > Metazoa > Arthropoda > Insecta > Diptera > Drosophilidae > Hirtodrosophila > Hirtodrosophila histrioides. The sequence goes on from JBAMCL010000491.1 coordinate 2,618,209, forward strand.
CGCTGCTGACACTGAAATATTCGCATGCAAGGCCAATCGACGAAATCAGGCCACGCACACAAATATTCCAGGGGAGACGCGTAGTGGCCATAAAGCAACACCAGGAGGTGCACCCAACACCTCCATCCCACAGCCACCCTGTCAAGCAGAGGTAAATGCACTCAGCATGGAGGGGGCCGGGAATGGGTGTGGGGGTTGCTGTTGGCACTGCAGTCGGCATCGAGTAAGAACCGAGCGCACGACTTTGCCCGGCCGGAGAGCAACCTGCAGCAACCTGCATGGCATGTGGTTGAGGAAGTGGAATTGCAACTCTCCCGTATGCTCAATCTGCATGCATGCGTGTGTGTCTGTGTGTGTGTGTGTGTTGGTTGTGGGGTGCATTGCGTCATCATCATCGTTGTCGTCGTCGTCGTGAGCAGCAAACAAGTCGCGCCCTCGCCCTCTCAACGCCGCGGGCTGGACAACGTGCCCCGAACTGGATGCGAATGTGTTACAAGTGGATGACGCTGGCATCCGGTGTCAAGTGGGTGCCACTTGGGGGGCCAGACTGCAGACTACCGTTTGGCAAGACAAAATGAGGCTGAGTGCAAGTCTCGCGCCCGTTGCGTTGTTTATCCCGGCTCTGTGCTCGCTGCTCGCTGCTCTGCGATGGCATGAAAGTGAAACTCCGCCGCACGGCACGGCGCAGACAGAAGCCGAAAAGCCAATGGTCGTTGCCGTAGCCGTGGCCGTGGCCGTGGCCGTGGCCATGACCCGTCTGCGGAATGCACTCAGGCACACACTCACACAATCACAAACACACACACACACAGATACACACGCATGCACAGGTTTGGTGGCAACCGGAAACGCGGTCACAGCCACACAATGTACGGCCATGGGGGCGTATGCGTAAACGCATAATATCTTTAGTGTAGCTCATGACCTATGTTGACATTAGTATTTTGTGCTTTGACTGTATCATTTTATAATCTTAATGATAAGCATACAACCACGAGATTATATTAATAGGCAAACATGAAACTCTTAGTCCCTTTTAAGCCTTTGAATTAAATAGAAAACGTAGTTTTTACTCTCTGTACCCATAAAATGGGTGAAAAAGGGGTATTAAATCGTAACAGGCAGAGGGAGACATGTCCGACCTTATAAGCTATATATATTATTGATCGGTATCAAAAGAAAATTCGATTTGACCATGTCCGTCTCTCTGTCCATCAGTCTGTCGGTCTGTCCGGATAAACGCGTCGATCTCAGCAACTATAGACACCAAATTTGAAATGTACGCTCCTGTATACTTTACGCAGGTAAAGCTTAATTTGAATTCGAGATATTCCCCCCCCACACCCCGACAATTCGATAAAAACATTTTACAGCAACAATTTTAAAGATATAGCTTTGGGATTTGGCATGTATAATACTTGGATTACTTCTAATTTACTCTCCAAATTTCAAGTCGATGGGATTGTAAGCACGAAAGTTATTCAACAAACAAGACTTACTACAGCAGGGCGGAAAGCAAGAAAGAAGCCTCGCTGTGTATGTGTACGTGTGCGAACATATGTTTGGAAGTTGGGTACAGAGAGTTTTGTAGTTGGGTATACTCGACATTCATTATTACTTGTTAGTTTATAGATTGTTGATTTATTTAATGAATCATAAAGTACGTAGAATAGGGTTTTTTTTTGTGGAATTACACATCGAACAAAGGCTTTGCTGGCATTTGTTTGAAATCAAGAAACCCCAGAAAAGAAATCGAATTGTGTTAAATCTCTTCACAATTGACAAAATTAAAACACAATTCCGACCATGTTTTAAATGAAATTTTCGAGTTCTGGCGAAACTAGTATGTAGTATTATTATCCTATTGATTTCAATATTGTATCAAGTCAAATAGAAACTTATTCTAGAAGCCAATTGTCTGTGTAAAAAGGACTTTGCGAGAAGAAGCCCAGCACTATAGACACTTAAGCTTTACAATCTAACATTTTCAATATTAAATACAATTTCATTTAACTTGATTTTCAACATAAATCCCTTGTGCTACTTATATATTGATACTAACGATAGTTTTCAGTAATTTAAATCTTAATTTTAAGACAATTTTGAATTCATTTTAATAGAATTTCTTAAACCATATTTTAACAAGCCGTTCACAATTGTCCTAAAGATAAGAAAGCAAAACGGAACTAAGCGCTTTAATTCCATCCTGTTCCAAACAGTATGCTAAATTTTTTTTGTAAAATTGATTTGTATGAGAATACGGGAACAGGCGTGAATTGTTGTGAAAAGAAAGAACAACAAGAAAGGACAGCTATCTTCGGAGTGCCGAAGTTATATACCCTAGCAGGAAATAATTTTTATACAAAACTTAATTTTTGTCTGATTGCTCCCATTGGAGCCATGTGGTCCAACTTTGATGAAATTATAGGAAACTATTTGAAGTATAATAAAACTCTCACTTAGCTTGGATGAAATATTTGCATAAGCAAAAATAAGTTAATATGGCGAAATAGTGGTTAGATTTTGACCAAATTAGGTCAGATTGCATCTTTAACCCGATCGTTCCTATGGCAGCTATATGATATAGTCACTCGATTTTGATCAAATTTGGTCAGATTGTATAAACTCTTTAGAGACTCGGTTTGGGTAAGTTTGGTGAGAATATCTTTATAAACAACAAAGTTTTTTATACAAAACATTGTTTTCTAATTTGACCGCCCTTCCCTGCGATTCTCAAGAATTCAAGGGAGTCCAGTACAATTTATCATTTTGGAGGTATACTTTGTGAATAGCAATAGCTTATTTTGAAGGCCCACTTTAGTGTGTGTGTGTGTGTGTGTGTGTGTGTGTGTGTGTGTGTGTGTGTGAGAGAAAGAGAGAGAGTGAGAGAGAGAGAGAGACAAAAAGATTGATATAGTTATTTAGTGGTTCGATTTTGACCAAATTAGGTCAGATTGCATTTTTTACCCGAACGTTCCTATGGCAGCTATATGATATAGTCACTCGATTTTGATCAAATTTGGTCAGATTGTATAAACTCATTAGAGACTCGGTTTGGGTGAGTTTGGTGAGGATATCTTTATAAACAACAAAGTTTTTTATACAAAACATTGTTTTCTAATTTGACCGCCCTTCTCTGCGATTCTCAAGAATTCAAGGGAGTCCAGTACAATTTATCATTTTGGAGGTATACTTTGTGAATAGCAATAGCTTATTTTGAAGGTCCACTTTAGTGTGTGTGTGTGTGTGTGAGAGAAAGAGAGAGAGTGAGAGAGAGAGAGAAAGAGACAGAGGGAGAGACAAAAAGATTGATATAGTTATTTAGTGGTTCGATTTTGACCAAATTAGATCAGATTGCATTTTTTACCCGAACGTTCCTATGGCAGCTATATGATATAGTCACCCGATTTTGATCAAATTTTGTCAGATTGTATAAACTCTTTATAGACTCGGTTTGGGTGAGTTTGCTGAGGATATCTCTATAAACAACAAAGTTATTCATACAAAACATAGTTTTCTAATTTGACCGCCCCTCTCTGCGATTCTCAAGAATTCAAGGGAGGTCACTAGAATTTATCATTTTGGTAGTATACTTTCTGAATAGCAAAAGCTTATTTTGGAGGTCCACTTTAGTGTGTGTGTGTGTGTGTATGAGAGAGAGAGAGTGAGAGGGAGAAAAAGAGAGAGAGAGATCGAGAGCGAGCGAGAGAGAAAGATCGCCCTTCTCAGCGATTCTCAAGAATTTAAGGGAGTCCACTGCAATTAACCATTTTTGAGGTCTCCAGTTGATGGCCATTTTCTGCGATTTTCAACACTAAAACGTAAAGAAAGAACGGCTACCTTCGGAGTGCCGAAGCTATACACCCTAGCAGGAATAAATTTAGTTTGGATGAATTGAAGGAAACGTTTTCGATCGCACAAAGTATATATATTCCTGATCAGCATCAACCGCCAAACTGATTTAGCGATGTCCGTTTGACTGTCTCTTTATATGAAAACTTGTCCCTTAGTTTTAGAGCTATCGAAACTTGGCACAGATGCGTATTTTTGGTTCAGATGGTACATATATCAGAACCAGCCGGATCGGATTACTATACTTTATAGCTACCATAGGAACGATCGGTCGAAAATTAAGTTGAATGATAAACTTTGCTTTTGTTGATACTTTGACCATACTCCCCAAATGTAAGTTTCATTGTGTTTTGTGTAGGCTGAAAACATTTGTTACAAATAGAACTAGTATATCTTATAGCTGCCTTAAGAAAACTCATCTAAAAAATAGGTTTTTGCTGGGTAAACTTTTTTTGTTTATGCAGTTTTCTCAAAATAAACTCAGCAAATACGAGTTTTTTTAAACTATACATTAACTATTAAATTAACTTGATCAACAGCGGACCACATTTTTATAAAGCTATAGAAACAATCGGTCGAAAATTGAGTTCTTGCTCAAGGATATATACTATATCCTCGACACGCCGTGCTTCCTTGTTAAACGGTAAATGACTTTTAAAATACTCACTGGCTATGATTGTTGTGGGGAATATTACATAGTATAGAAATCGTTGCCCGGAAACAGATTTCCATTAGATATAATCACTGATAACTGCACTGCGAACTGTTGACTCGCCCGCCGAAAAATGCCTCGTAAATTGGCCGCGTGAAAGTAAAAACGCGTTGTGGGGGACAGGAGAGATAGAGAGAGAGGAGTATTGCCAAGCCGCGTAGTGACGATGTGACGTAGTGTCGATGCTGACGTTATAACGTAAACTGATTGAAAGTGTGTCCAGTGATGGCCGGCAATGCGATCCGAGCCAGCCGGCATATTTTGCCGATGACCGGGCGCCTAAAATTGTGTAGAGTTTGGTGACGAAGACGAGGTCGGGAACGGTACCGGGAATGGGCAGCAGAATGGTTGCAGGGGAAGGCGGGGGGGATGCTATACAGTTGCCCAAATGGGCTGGCTAAAGGCCAAGCGAACTCTTTAAAATGCCGATGCTAAATCCCACACACACACACACGTAGAGAGAGACACAAGCACAAACACACAGACATATACAGTTACAGTCACGCACTATGCTGGGAACTGCGACTCCTCGCTTTCGCTTTTGTGTTTGTTGTCTCGTTTGTTTAGTGCTCGGTTCGTTTCGTTTCGTTCAATGTCGCTTACTCTCTTGGTCGTGCTCTCGCTCTTGCTCTCCCTTTTTCTCTCTTGCTCTAACACGCTCTTGGCTTTGCAAGCCTGTTTCGAGCCTTTGAATCCTTGTCAATTTACAGCGCGCACCGGCAATGCAACAGTTTTTTCATAATAGATTTTTATTAGCTACGTTTCGGTGTATCTAACCAAATCTAGCAAACTCATTAAAGCAGCTATGTACATACATACATACACATACGTAAGGATATATATATATATATAGTATGTATATGTATATGTGTTCCTGTTCCATAGAAAAAAAACATATTGAAACCTGGCAATAACGTTTAGTAAATGCATTGAATAATAGCAAGGGCAAGGGGAGGTGCGTTGCTTGGGTTGTGGTTATGTACAGTACCTCCATATGTACTATGTGATTACATACACACACCCATACAGACGCACTCGACTTTTGCATGTAATTAAATTCAAAAATTGATTTATTTTTAGTGCCCGCCCTCAAAATGCACATTTAAAACTGCGCACGAAAACTTTTTCATTAGTGAACTTTGTTTAACATTTTCTAATGCCAAATAATACCTGCAAGTTCATCGAAGTAAAATGATTTTATAAGGTTGAATCAGCTTTCCACTATGGGAAAGTTGTATCCTTTATCTGGCATAATATAAGAACTCACACATTTACCAAGAAATTTTGAGTGCAGTTTTGATATATTTATAGAAATTATTTGTTCATTGAATCCCTTTTCAAAATTGTGTTTATCCCAGAAAAAGTAGCAATATTTCCCATAGTACTTTCTTTAAATGTGCTCAAAGTATCGATATTTCTAATAATACTTTCTTTAAATGTGCTCAACTATAAGATCTGATTAGATTAAGTTGCCCCTAAAGGAAGAAGAACACTAATCCTAAAAGATTTTAATAAATTAATAAATAATATTAAAAAATTGGCTCAATTATTAAAATTTATCTTTATTATACTTTCTGTATAATCATTTTCTACTATATTTTAAGTCAATTATAAAAATTGCATCCTGAAATACTATTACTTAGAACATATGTATGTTAAAACCCAATATTAACCAGAACAGTTTCTTAAGCTATCTCCCAAATTTTTAAGTATGCTTCCACTAAATTGGGGTATTTATCTATAAGAAAATATCAAAAAAACCATATTTCGCAAAATTCACAAGCTTAGGTGATAAAAACAATCTAAAGATTACTTCAAGACGAAAAGATGTGCTTACTTTTTTTAAGTATCTGACTTTCTCTCCTTCTTCACTTAAAGTCTTTTATAGAATATTGAAGATAACCCATTTATTTTCTGCATTCCTTTGAAAATGACCTGATTTCTTTCCCTTCATTAAATTTCCCTTTTTATTTATACTACATTCTGAATTCAAATTTGTTTTTGTTTCTTTTTATTTCGTTACTCTGTATTTAATCTATATAATATTTTTTCTCCTAACCTAACCTAACCTCCTAACGTAACCTTACTTTTACTTCATCTTTTTCTTCTATATCGCAATTTTTATAATAGGAACGCTGATTTAAATAAAGAAATATGTCAGTTGAGATCTGAAGATCCAGATCAGTCTGAGAATATTAAAATATAAGAATATTATCACAATATTTAAAGAAATATTCTAGAAATTACTTTTAAAGTTATGTTATTTTGATTCTTTGTATATCTTATGGAACAGTTATCTTTTACTAGCCCTTCTATAGATAAACTTAAAGTATATGATTACTTAGACTATTCTAACGAGATTCTTTAAGCAAGACATCATGTTTAAGTTGAATTGATTACAAATTACTAAGTTGATGAAAACAATTCTCAACTTGCAACTTTAACATATTGTGGGCAAGCTGAAGAATGTTAAAGTGAGTTGAGTGCAACCCCCTTGAATATTTGTGCCAAGTGCAACAACAGTGAATGCAAAAATGGACCAACAAACGGGGCAACAAAACTGCAGTCGACGTTGGCACAGAATCTAAACAAGCCCAAGCCGGAGAACTCCCGGCAATGGCCAAGGTCGAAACGAACAAGTCGGAAAAAAACGCCCACAAGCTGCACCCCTTCAAAAATGGGCACCGAAAACTAACCGAAAAACTAAAAGTGACTCTCGACTGGGCAGACAGAGTGGCCGGAGGGTGGAGGGTGGAGGGGTGACCGAGTGCCGGTGGGTGGAGGCAGTCTGCGCCGAAAATTCATTCATAAAATTCTAAAACGCGCTAAAATCTAAAATTCTAAACAAACCACCCACAACATAGGGTTTACGGCAAGGCACAGCGCCAATAGATAGGCAACGTGTGCCGGCTAAAATGTGTGAATGTGTGTGCGTGTGTGTGTGTGTGTGTTGGGTAGGTGTGGATAGGTATAAGTGTGTGTGCTTATGGGTAAAAAAGCACCCAATTTTTGGTACTATAGCCGCTTGTAAAGTGAAAATACCCCAAAAAGTGTGCTACATTTACTTGAGTGCAACTAACGGTACCTGCAAATATGCAATACACTTTGAATGTTTTGTGCCCAACTGTACCAGTGCAAATTTTATGATTATTTTTAGCTGGCAAATCAAACTAAAAAGAGAAAGGTATAAAAAAACTGAATAAAAATAATCAAACTTGCAATATGTGTGCGCTCTTTCTATATAGAATATAATATGTATGTATATGTCAAGCTATATATATAAAAAATATTTCTATATTCTATACATATAGTATGTAAAAGTCCTATGTTGTGGCACCCTAAGGCCTAGGCCAGTGTCCTCCATATATATTATTATATATATATATTATCCCTATGTGTGTGTGCACAACCAAAACTCTCTTTCTGTGTGAGAGTGTGCGCAAAATGCAGCTATGCGTTTTTCTGCATGCACTCGAACCATGCGTGTATGTGTGTGTGTGTGTGTGTGTGTGTGCAACACCTAACTACAACAGCAAATTGCAACAAACTCTACACAAAAAGGCGGCCGCCCAAACAAAATGCAATCAAATGGCAAAAATTTTGCCAGACTGCAGTGCACCTAAAAACAAAATGTTGTCCTTGTTGTTGTTGTTGTTGTTTTTGTTGTTATGCAAGCTGCATGCAACTGCTGACCAAAGGGGGGGCGTGGGGCTTGGTGGCATGCAGACCAGACAGACCATAAAACAGCAAAAGCATGAAAACATTTTAGTTGCAATTTCTATATAACAAATTTTCAGCACTTGCTTGACTGTGTGTGTGTGTGTGACTTTGTGTGTGTGTGTGTGTGTATATATTTTGTATGTATGAATAATCCATGTAGTATATAGAAATTGCATCCCTTAGCTGCCACTGAATAAAATGTGCATAAAATAAATTCCATTTCAATTAAAATAAATAAAATCTCACATTCACCAGCTAGAAATCCCCATACATTCCTTCCTTCCCCCTCCCTTGCCAATCCACAACAATAAGGCACAAAACAAAGATTTAGACTGCAATGCAAACGCATCTGAAGAGGAAACATAACACAGCGGGGGAGGAGGGAGGTGTGGGTATAGAGGGTGAGAGGCAGGGTAAATCTACTTCAATTTCCATTAGATACCCGTAGAATGCAGTCCATTCGTATGCATTTTAATTGATTGCTAAGCTTCTTTGTTGTCTGCCCTGTCCAAAGTGCAGGTAATTTATTTATCCCAAAAATTTCATCAATTTCATCTCAAAGTTGAGTCAAGCAGGCTTAAGTTCAGATGCAATTTAGCTCTTCTAGTAGATGTTGCAAGCAAATGAATTTAAAATTTAAAAATCAGCAGACAATTTAGCAATCTATACTACCTATGTGTACTGTTCTCATTTACGAGATCTTTTACATCCGAAACATTGTCTTCCCGATTTCAAATGAGGTAGACATTCTTACTTTATGAAGTTTTGTTTGATTAGTTATCATTCCGCTACCTTCAGGGCAACACATATCATTTTCAGGAATTTATAATACCTACCTCACAATTTGATATTATCGGTACCAATAAACAAACTATCTAAGTTCTTATACACATACAAGCAATAAACTGTGCAACTATCCTAAGAGGCGTCACTTGACAATTTCGACAGCCAAAAGTCGCGACCATCAATACTTTCGATAGTTTTCCTAGGTATTAGTCCCGAACCCTTAAGACCTAGGAGGCCTCAATCGATAATTTCGACAGTCGAAACTGGCTACCATCAACACTTTCGATAGTTTTCTTAGGTATTAGTCCCGAACCCTGATAATCAAAACCAAATCTATTATATATTTCTTATAGTTCATCCTTTATTCTAGAAATACTTTGGATATGAGTTCCAACTTCTCTTCTATTTGCTTATCAAATTTCCCAGTTTATTTCTTTAATTTATCGAGTTCCTACGAATAAATTAGGTAAAAGAAAATACCCATAGTATATACATATATAGTATATATGATATATATATGATATATTATAAAGAAATCATTTATTTTTGCATGAATTTCAAGGCTTTATATAGCATAGTTAGCATGATTCCATTTATATCTTATGGTTATATTATTAAAGGAATATATAATAGAGTATAAAGCAATAAAAAAAACCCTTCCATTATCCTGTGTTGCTTGAAATATAATATTAGACATCGTTATAACCTTCAATGTCAAGCAATTTTAATACATTTTCCTTGATTTCAAGAAAGAAGACTGTACTGTAATAATATATTTAAATATTAAATATTAAAGAATTTCTATAACTTTTACTTGATTTCCAGAGAGAAGACTGTGCTATCATATTATATTTTCCTAAACTTAATTTCCCTATGATTATCGTAAGAGTTTTCTCATCATTTCATCCTTGTAAATGACCAAATACTACTTCCCAATCCTAACTTAGCTTAGGCTGAGTAAATATTAATAGATTTCCCTTACAAAATATTGTTCCAAGTATTCCAAGTATTTCTTCATAAAAGAACTCATCTTTACGCTAGAGCAGAACTCAATTTGAAGCCCAAAATAACTCGATTGAGGCATCAACAAACGGTGGCAGGTCTGCAACACGGCCAGCACACAATAAACATATGTTTACCATAATCAGAGCACATCACACCAACATCGGGCCGGCAAGACAGTTAAACAGGCAGTGGAGCATTGTGTGCGGGCCCGGTTGGGGGGGTGTGAGGGCGAGCGCATGGAAACGGATGCGGACACGGAGGGCGAACATTAACCAAAACGGTGGCTAAAGAGGCGAACGTCCTCGACCTAGTTCAATGCCAATGTCATTGTGCCACATTATCGCCGTTGCCATCGTCGTTGGCGACGTTGACGGCGACGGCGACGGCGACGTCGTCCTTTTGCAGGCTTGGCCTTGGCTGGAGTGAAACGAGCGCACGAGTCGAGGCCACGGCCACGGCCACGAACATTGCCCAAAGTGGCACACGGCAGGGCCCAAAACCCAGGACCCAAACCCAAACCCAAACCCAGATCGGGCACAGAAGTCCCCCCCACAGCCCAACCCGCTGCGCACAAAATCAGCCTCAGTCATGGCCACGATGCTGCAGCGCTGGCGATGCATGCCAGGCGGCTGGTGGCTGGTGTTGGTGGCGACAATATCCTTGCACTTGTGCGGGTCCTGCGCCTGCCGCGAGGCTGGGGCATCACCACATGCACACACAAAAGCTTAGCAACCAATCCGCCAACAGCAGCAGCAACAGCAGCAGCAGCAGCAGCGGCAGCAACAACCTCAACTCGTTGCCTCCTTTTGGGCCGTGTTTGTTGTTTTGCTGCCCCGGGTGCAAGGACCCCTGCCCACGCCCCATACCCCAATCGGCAGTCGCGTTGCACTCCAAGCTGCAGCTGTGGCATGCAGACACCCACGACCAAGCGGCAGCATCGCAATCGTCATCGCCAGCAACGCAGTCCTGGAAATGGGACCACAGTCAACGCCTAAATGACCCCAATGAACCCATGCCCCAACTATTTGACTTTCAACAAACTCGCTCTCGCTCACTCATCGCAGCTCCTTCTCTCTGTCCCTCTCTCTCTCTCTATCTCTCACAAAGGCACCCCCTCTGAGGCCGCCCATCATCAGGCAGGCAAAGTCTCCATTGCGCCAGACAAAGGGTTTGGGCTCAAGGGCTTGTTTCGTTTCGTTTTCGTATCGAACATGTTCTCTCCATTAAAGTCTCTCTCTCTCTCTCTCTCAAAATCGCGTGTGTGTGTGTCTGTCTGTATGGGGGGTCTCTATTTTGGCTAGCGTAGTTTTGCCATTTGAAAACATCATCATGTCGACAAGGCAACACACACACATACATATGTACTTATGCGCGCATTTGAAGTAGGGTGATTCACTATCAAAAATCCACAAATTTAGGACACAATCTTTATGATTATTGAATTGAATATTTATAATTATTAAATAATCTATTTATACAATACATATGTATACCTATCTTCGGAGTGCGCTATATACCCTAGCAGGAATTAAATTTGAACCAAATTTGGTCAGATTGCATTTTTCATCCGATCGTTCCTATGGCAGCTATATGATACAGTGACCCGATTTTGATAAAATTTGGTAAGATTGTATAAACTTTTAAGCAACTCGGCTGGGGTGAGTTTGGTGAGGATATCTTTATAAACAACAAAGTTATTCATACAAAACATAGTTTTCTAATTTGACCGCCCTTCTCTGCGATTCTCAAGAATTCAAGGGAGTCCACTGCAATTTATCATTTTGGTAGTATACTTTATGAATAGCAATAGCTTATTTTGGAGGTCAACTTTAGTGTGTGTGTGTGTGAGAAAGAGAAAAAAGGGTGAGAGAGAGTGAGAGAGAGAGAGCGAGAGAGAGTGTAAGAGAGAGAGAGAGAAAGAGAGGCAGAGAGAGAGAGATAGAGCGAGCGAGAGAGAGAGAGAGAGAAAGAGAGGCAGAGAGAGAGAGATAGAGCGAGCGAGAGAGAGAGAGAGAAAGAGAGGCAGAGAGAGAGAGATAGAGCGAGCGAGAGAGAGAGATAGAGCGAGCGAGAGAGAGAGAGAGAGAAAGAGAAAGAAAAAAAGAAAGAGAGAGAGAGAGATCGCCTTTCTCTGCGATTTTCAAGGCTAAAACCAAATTTGGTCAGATTGTATAAACACTCTAGAGACTCTGTTTGGAAAAGTTTGGTGACGATACATTTATAAACATAAAAGTTATTCATCCGAAAACATAGTTGTGGACCGATCATTCCTATGGCAGCTATATGTTATACTGGTCCGATCTGGCCAATTCCGACATATGTACTGCCTAAAGCAAAAGGGTCTGAGCCAAGTTTCATTGCGATAGCCTCAAAACTGCGAGACTAGTTCGCATAGAAACAGACGGACAGACGGACATCGCTATATCGACTCGGCTATTCTTGTTGATTCAGAATATATATACTTTGTTGGGTCGGAAACGTCTCCTTGAGTTCATTACACATTTCGAGACAAAATTATAATACTCTCTGCTAGGGTATAAAAATACTTTCAAGTGATTGAAACAATTTTTTAACTTTCAGTAATATTTTCTGGAAAATTTCTCTTATTCTATTACATATTCCACAATATTTTAATATTATTATTATCATTAGTATTAGTATAATTATTATTATTATTATTATTATTATTATTATTATTATTATTATTATTATTATTATTATTATTATTATTATTATTATTATTATTATTATTATTATTATTATTATTATTATTATTATTATTATTATTATTATTATTATTATTATTATTATTATTATTATTATTATTATTATTATTATTATTATTATTATTATTATTATTATCATTAGTATTATTATTATTATTATTATTATTATTATTATTATTATTATTATTATTATTATTATTATTATTATTATTATTATTATTATTATTATTATTATTATTATTACTATTATTATTATTATTATTATTATTATTATTATTATTATTATTATTATTATTATTATTATTATTATTATTATTATTATTATTATTATTATTATTATTATTATTATTATTATTATTATTATTATTATTATTATTATTATTATCCATTTACATACACAAGTGTGTATGTACTTTCTTATATGTAATAATTATTTGTAATATTTACCTTTGGAGCAAGTACACGTTTAACACGTGCTACCTTGAAAACCGCTATGCCAAAAGGTGTCAACAGGTGGCAAGAGTTGTTTACAGCATTCGTCGTTTATTGCCCATTGCAGTGTCCGTTAAGCGCCGCGACGCGTCGCTCACAAGTTGGCCAAAACACAGGTAAGACAGCGCACAAACAAACAGTGTGGTAGCGCGCAAAGGGAGCGAGCGGAAGATTGTAAACCAGAAATGGGTTAAGAATCAAAGTAGGCAACAGACGCAGCCAAGACATACAGCAAACAGGCCGCATTCCTGCGCTGGCAGCGCAGTAACCATGAGCAGCAACAGCAGTAGCAGTAGCAGCAGCAGCAGCTGCGCAGACGCCTTGGCCAATGTGTCAGTGCGCGTCGAGATCTTCAGCGAGCGAGTCGGCGAATTGGGGAGAGCGAAAACCAAAAAAGAATAAAGAAAACAAAAAATATGCGCGTGCCTTGACTCACGCACACAACGAAAACTTATGTGCATATTTTTAGTGCTCTTCTGTGTACGTGTGCGTGTGTGTGTGAACTTTCTTTAGCTGCTGGGCGCATTTAAATGTGTTGTTGTTGTTGTTGTCTGACGAAAGCGAGCCAAAGAACAACAACAACAAGTGGCCGCGCTGTAGCGTAGGAAAGTGCAAAAGTTTCTTGGCGGACGTGGCAAAAATCAAGATACAAACAAAGGGGAGTGGGCAAGGTGTGTATTGTGCATGCAAACGCGGAATTTCATTTATACATATATACTTTACATACATATGAAAAGTGAAAGTGCCAATAGCCAGCACATGCCTGGCAATTAAATTAAAGCAACAACAAAAACGCAAAAAAACGTAAGACAACAAAATTCTCACGCTGCAACAGTTGCTGTTTACATCATGTCCACCCACAACGGCAGCGGCAGCGGCAGCAGCAGCGTACAGCGACGCAAGACGACACGCTCCAAGTCGAAACAACAATCACAACAACAACAGCAACAAAATGTGGCGGAAAATGTTATCAAAAATCAAAACGCCAGCAACGAACAAAACGAAAGACTTCACTTTCGCAGCCGTTCAGCAACCTCAGCCACAACGGCAGCAGCAGCAGCGGCAGCGAACAATTGTAATTCACCTTCACCACTGTGCTGTAATGGCATTCTGCCCACCACAGCCACCATGCTCAACTGTTGCCGCGACATTAACTGCCATCTGAATGCGCCACTAGCGCTGCCACTGCGTGGCAGCGTTGAGCGCAGTCGACGCTCGGAGAGCCGGCAATCGTTTCTAACAGAGACGCCAAAGTCGACGCCAACGCCAACGCCGACGTCCAAAGCATCATCACCTTCGCCTACCTCTGCCGCAGCATCTGCGTTTAAGAAATCGCGCTCCCGCTCACGCTCATGTTCGTGTGACGCCGACGACTCAGGCAATGTTGAGGAGCGACATAAGCACAGCGCAGACAGTGCGAGCAGCGCTGCAGCGTCGCAATTTACCGTTAGCTTGCATATTGATCTCTTCAGCTGGGGTCTTTTTCTGCTGGCATTCTTCACGCGATTCTACAAACTTGCAACGCCGCCGCATGTTGTGTAAGTAAACAAACTGAGTTCTCTGTAAATTGGGAGACAATATTAGATACCTTTTTGATATCTCCTTCCCTTCCTCATATCCTCTGTTTTTGTTGTCAGCCAGCGTAATCCTTCAATGTACATCTATTTCCTTTTCCATCTGTATTAACTGTCTTAAACCTCTTCCTTTTTTTAAATATCAATAAATTTTCCTTTCTTCGATCCCTGTTCTTTCTTTGTGCCATCCTCTATTTTTAATTTGTTCGGAGACAATATAAGATACCTTCATGCAGCTAAGATCCTTTAATCTATCGCTTTCCCTTCCGATACTCCCTGTGGCTTTGTTTTTAACCATAGTAATCTTTCAATCTACATCTATTTCCTTTGCCATCAGTATTAACTGACTTTACCCTCTTCCTTTTTTTAAGTTTCAATAAATTTTCCTTTCTCCGATCTCCGTTCTTTTGGACACAATATTAGATAACCTCCTGAACCTAAGCTCCTTTAGTCTACCGCTTTCCCTTCCCATACTCCCTGTTGTTAACCAGATTCATCCTTCAATCCACATCTATTCCCTCTCCCATCAGTATTAACTATTTTTAACCTCTTCCTTCTTGTAAGTTTCAATAAATTTCCTTTTCTCCGATTTCTGTTCTTTCTTTGGGATTTCTTCTATTTGAACTTTGTTTTTAATTAACTCTATTCTATTCACAGTTTCGATGAGCTGCACTACGGCAAGTACATTTCCCACTACATGCGCAACATCTTCTTCTTTGACCAGCATCCGCCGCTGGGTAAACAGCTGATTTCGGGTCTGGTAAGCTTCGCTGGATACGACGGCAACTTTACATTCTCACGCATCGGAGAAACCTATGCGCCAAATGTGCCCATCTTCTGGCTACGCTTCGTGCCCGCCCTTTGCGGCAGCCTCCTGGCACCGGCCGTCTATAAGCTCCTTCAGGAAGCTCAGCTGCGCCGCTGGACGGCTGCTCTTGGTGGACTTCTTATTGTCCTGGACAATGCTCTATTGACGCAGTCGCGTTTTGTGCTCATGGAATCGATGCTGCTGCTGGCTAGCACTGTGGGCATTGCCTGTCTGCTACGCTTCCAGCGCTGCTCTCTGGGCAGCCTTAAATGGCTGGGCAGTGGAGCTACCGCGGCGCTATTCCTTGCCTGTGCCGCCTGTGTCAAGTATGTGGGCTTCCTGGCGCTTGTCCTGGCTGGCTATCTGTTGTGTCGTCATCTCTGGAGGCTGCTCTATGACGCGAGTTTAACAAGTGAGTAGATCAGATTGGACCCTGTAATGAACTGTCGAAACTAACGCTTTCTTTCTATTTAAAGCTGGACAACTTTGGCTACACGCCTTGGGCAAATTGCTGCTGTTTGTGGGCATACCGCTGGCTGTCTACATTGGGATCTTCTATGTTCATTTGCGTACGCTACATCGAGCTGGGCCACACGACAGCATCATGACCAGCGCCTTTCAGGCCTCGCTCGATGGCGGCCTGGCTTCGATCACACAAGGTCAGCCACTGGCCGTGGTGCACGGTTCGCAGATCACATTGAGACATACTCACGGTCGGACCTGCTGGCTACATTCGCATGCTGCCGTTTACCCTGTGCGCTACAAGGATCAGCGGGGCTCGTCGCATCAACAGCAGGTAACCTGTTACTCCTTCAAGGATGTGAACAACTGGTGGATTGTGAAGAGGCCTGAGCGCGATGATCTGGTGGTGGGTGAACAGCCCGATGCCATACGACATGGCGATATCATTCAACTGGTGCACGGTATTACCAGTCGCGCGCTGAACTCCCACGATGTCGCCGCTCCGATGACGCCGCAGTGCCAGGAGGTCAGCTGCTACATTGACTACGAGATCAAGATGGCCGGCGAGCTGCTCTGGCGCGTGGAGATACTCAATAGGCAGGCCGAGGGCGATCGCTGGCATGCCATCAAGTCGGAGATACGACTAATACACGAGACAACGGGCGCTGCCCTGCGATTCAGTGGACGCCAATTGCCCAGCTGGGGCTTTAATCAGCACGAGGTTGTCGCCGACCGAGAACAGGTGCATCAGGATGCCATCTGGAATGTGGAGGAGCATCGCTACACCAAAAGTAAGTGATGTGAGCAACGAGTAATCCAATTAGCTCATGTATTCCCTATTGTATTGCAGCCCAGGATCAACGGGAGCGTGAACGTCAGCTGCTCTCCGCTGAGATGATACCCACACATCGCACGAAGCTCACATTCTGGGCCAAGCTGCTGGAGCTGCAGACGAAGATGTTCTGGCATGCCAAGCAGCTGCAGAGCCACATGTACAGCTCACAGCCGCACGAGTGGCCGCTGCTGGACAAGGGCATCGCCTACTGGTTCGACTCCAGCTCGAGCGCCCAGGTCTTCCTGCTGGGCAACGTCCTGATCTGGTATACAGCCAGTGCGGGTCTGCTCATCTATGCCGCACTGCTTATCTTTTACGCTGTTCGCCGTCGACGTCTCTGCTTCGATATATCAGCGAGCGAGTGGCATCGTTTCCTTATCGCCGGCGACACCTTCTTTATAGGCTACCTGGTTCACTATCTGCCCTACTTCTTCGTGGACCGCACGCTCTTTCTACACAACTATCTGCCAGCCTTTGTCTTCAAACTACTGCTGCTGTGCTACGTGGTGGAGCACCTGGACTATCTGCTGCGACGCCACTGCATCGGACGTGGAGCCCAAGTGGTGCGAGTCTATCGTCTGGCCCTACTCCTCTGGCTGCTCGCAGTCGCCGCTGTCTTCGTCAAGTTCTTGCCCTTGAGCTATGGCTCGAGAAAGATGTCCGCTAAGGAAATAATTGATTTGCGCTGGAAGGACACCTGGGACTTTATTCTACAAAAGAACCACGCACTGAACTAGGCCACCATATCCGGTGGTGGAAGTGCATCGACCATGTACCATGTACAATAAACCACAATGATTCAATTGAAGAAGGTACTCAAGCAGTTTGGCTGGAGCCAAGCTGCTCAAAAGTTATATACTCTGTTTTTACATGTGCAGCTAATAAAACTATTTATTTATTTAGTTCAAAGTTTATTCATTGCCATTAACCTTACTTCTCGGAAATCTCCAATCTGTGTTCTCCAAAATATAATCGAATTTCGGATATTTGACATTGACCTAATTCCCCGCTCGTGGGGTGGATATTTGACTTTCCAGATGTATTTTTTAGCTTACC
Organism: Hirtodrosophila histrioides; assembly: GCA_037075165.1. Classification (NCBI taxonomy): domain Eukaryota; kingdom Metazoa; phylum Arthropoda; class Insecta; order Diptera; family Drosophilidae; genus Hirtodrosophila; species Hirtodrosophila histrioides. Next base: position 2,636,237 of record JBAMCL010000491.1, read on the forward strand.
CAGCTGAAAAATCTGTACTGATCATAACGGAGGTGAAGGGATCCTTCTAGCTTTGTTGCGACAACTTCAAAGCTGTCTACAGGGTTTCTCCCAGTCAGATGCTTCTGAAAAACGAGCTTCTGTTTGCATTTAAAATCAAATTTCGAATTCAAAGCATACGAAGAAACTTAAACTGGGTGCACCCTACAATAATTACGTATATATTTTTCCATAGCCCGAAGGAACTAAGCCCGAGATATATGGCCAATATAGGTCGTTTTACGGATCGCAATGCGAATGTGCGTGCGGCAGGTGTGAGCTCACCTGTGGACTATGATAACACAACGGGCAATTGCCTAATTATAGCCCATAAGGAGGAGGTGGCTGAGCATTTGATACGGGCCGAGTGTAGGCGCGTGAAAGCAGAAAATGCGGGACAACTTTGGCCAGAGTCGCCCTGTCTGCCGGAGACCAGTGTGCCGGACCTGTTGGACATCGAAAGGTCCAAGTCACGTTTCACAGTATTCAAAGAGAAGTTCTCCGAGGACATGTACTTCAAGAATGCCAAATTGGGCGAGGCAAAGCCAACGTTCTCAAAGCCGGATAGTGTAACAAACTTGAGTCACACATTCGGACGTGAAACCAAGTCACAGTACAGGCTATACGACCTGGTGCTCCCTCCGAAGCCAGCAGAGCAGGTTAATCGTGAATTTGGCAAATTTCATGATAAATACGTGATCAGTCACAATCATTACTTTCCCGCGGAGCAAATCAATCGCAGGTGAATGTCCAAGATTAGATAGTTCCTCAGTCTGATATACGAACTGTTGTTAACCACAGATATGCCGAACCCTTTGATCCTCGCAACTGCTACGGCGAGGTGGTAAAAGGCGACCCAACTGGTAATGCCGCAAAACGTTGCATGCAACAATGCGCTGGGCACGTTATCATCATCAGCAAGGAGCAAATGGACTTTATCGATCGCAAATGGGCGCGACTCGGTAAGAAGTACAAACAGTAAGTGTACACAGGATGAAAATCTGATGAAATCAGAAAATATTTGTAAGGATTAAAACCTACAAAATAAGCACTGATTAGATTGATATTGATTTTTTTGTAGAATTCATTAGTCAAGTTATATATCTTCTCTTATGCAAAATTTCATTGGTTTTAGATATCCCTATACGGTGCCCCCGAACATGACCTACGGTAATCCCACATATGTGCCGGACTGCGATTGCAAGATGCTCATCGAAGATATTTCGCCCTGCCACAGCAATAAGCAGCTGATCGATGCCTTGGGTCACCTCAACATGTGGCGCCACAAATTACAAAAACGTGCCGACTTCCATATGTTCGATCTGATCGCAGTTCTGGAGCATAATGATAAGGAACAGACCCGTTATTTGCCGCTGACCAAAATCTTTGAGGTTATGCACAAGATGCATCTATATATTGATATATATAAAATGCGTCTCACTTTATCCCTTTTCCAAATGATCGTCGACGAGTGCTGTCCCACGGAGCGTGTCAACTACGATGACTTTTGCCGATTGCTATCCATACAGAACCCACTGCCCACCACGGGCAACATCTCCACCAGGCCGGCAAATGTCTATAACAAGGATACCACCTATCGTCTGCTCTGCTCCGATCTCAGCAAACAGCCGAATCAGGCGCCAGTTGATCGCAAGATTAGGCCACAGAAAATGGATGATGACTCGACCCATGTCAAGGATCTACTATCGCCGGATATATCAACGCTCTATGGCCTGGCGCCCAGTGATTTTCAATTGTTGCGTCCCCGAGAGCAATTGGAGAAAATCTTTAAGGACATTGTTAGCACTGATGACTTCGAAGCGATTTGGAAGCAACTCATGCAGACACATAGTGAACAGAATGGCCTGCTTTCCGTTGTACAGTTCCGTGAGGTTATGGATAACCTGGAGTCAGCGGGCCAGGCAGCCAGTTCTTAGCTTTATAGACGAGCTCACAAAATCTATGAACTTTTCTTAACATAAAATAAATTTTAAGTAGACTCCAAATGGCAATATTTACATATCTGCTACGGAATACATCAAATGCTTAGCAATCTATTGATTATTGAATGTGATTTGGTATAGCCTCTGTCTTCTTTATAGATTTCAAATGATGTTGTTCAATGTATTGAAATTTTCAACACACTTGGAAGGGATTTAGATTAGTAAAATTGAATTATTTGTAATATTAACCATGCCCGAGTTAAAAAGTATACAGGGTTTGTGCTATACCTTAAGTTTTTAAATATAAAACCGTTTATTTGAATACTATGCCATTTTTATAGCCTTGTTAAAGATTAATATCTTATAATTTAATCAAAGAGATGACTTGAAAACAATCGGTTCAGTTTGATTCTTGCAAATAATTATCCCAGCACATAGACCTTAATATCTTATAATGTAATCAAAGAGATCACTTGGAAACAATCGGTTTAGTTTGATTCTTGCAAAGAAGTATCCCAGCACACAGACCTTAATATCCTATAATCCTATAATGTAATCAAAGAGATAACTTGGAAACAATCGGTTCAAACCCTTTTTTGATTCTTCCAAATAAGTATCCCATACAGACCTATTCCGAATTTGTATATCATTTTACAGCAATGTCAATAAACCCTATACACTTACTACAGAACCATGGTCTTAGGAACAATTTCTTTGCAATTTTATTGCAACTTCAACATCCAAAAGTTTGAAATAAATTCCTTAAAGACATGTTTAGGGAATTTGAAGAACCAAGCTTAAGTTCTTATAATATAAAAACAATTTTCTACTCATTTATTATGCTAGCAAAATGAAAATGATTTTCAATCTAGCTACTAGTAAGCAACGTCGGTGACATTGCGTATCCAGTCCAGGTGGGCGGTGACACGGGTGAAACCAGCTGGCACCGGAGACAGGCAACTGGTCTCATCGCTGAAGGAGGTGATGCCCACCAATCTGGGATTGTCGTGCGTTACCAGTGGTCCACCAGAGTCACCATCGCAGATGGATCTACCCTCGGGTGTGTCCACGCACAGCACACTGTCTGGCAGAGATTCATAGTCGAGGCCACACTGGGCATTGCTTATGATGGGCAAGTCAACGCACTGCAGCCATTCGGGCAAGGAGCTGCCATCGTGGGTGGTGCCCCAGCCACAGGTGACAGCCATGGCATGTTCAAAGTTATTGTTGCGTTCTTGTATGCTCGGCAGCTTTACCTTATTTACCATGGACCAGAAATCAACATGGGGTGTGCGTATCAAGGCAATATCATAGCCCATGCTTTCCGGCCATTTGGGATGCTGTACCGTATCCTCGACGTCCACAACCAGCGTAAAAAGCGGCTTTGTGCGCCGGTTAGCTCCATAAAGAATGGTTACATTGTCAATGTAATCGGTGCAGTGAGCCGCAGTCAGCACCCAGGTGTGGGCAATGATCGAACCGCCACACCACCTGACTGCAGGTCCCTCCCTCAGGAATAGCCCCACAATATAAGGTGCCTTGCCCACAGTCGCCGGATAACCATTGGTTATAATACTACTTGTTTTGACCCCCGGCGGCGCAGCCGTGACATCCAGGAGTACTACAACTGACCAGAGTAGAAACACTATCCACACGTTTAACTTGAGCTGCATTTTAGTTAACTAATTTGTTTCCTCACTAACCTGCTTATATTAATGCGAAAGACCGCAACGATTGTAGCTAGTATTTCATGTAAATAACCTTATTTATCTTTAATGAGCTTAACTCTTAATGGTTTTAGACATTAGCTTGGTTACTGCAACTGTTAACGGCTGATTTCTACTTTAAAAGGCAAGTTTGAAGCACATTTGGTAGATGAAATAGATTTGGAATGTAATGTTTGTCAATTTCTATACAAATTATAATAGTCTATAAAATTTTGTATAAAACAGCTGTATTTATAACAAAACAAATTTGATAAGTTTCTTTTTCTTCCCAATTCTCTACAGTTTAATGATAGAACTGGAAAGAATAGGAAAGAAAAAAAACCATTTCAAAGAACCTAAGTAAGATCGTAGAACATACTAAACAAAATATACCCTTTTCTTTTCTCGCGTTGTTACATACATCTACACAACTGGTATACCTCTTACCATAATATGGTAACAGGGTAAAATATAATTAGGAACAACAGTTGTCTGGTCTTACATCTATTTGGAGTAGTTTATTTACAACGGGTTGCACATTTATTTGGCATTATCCAGAAAGTCTTTAGCCTCGTTTATTTTAGCCGCCAAATAAGGTGAACCGCCGCGATCCGGATGATTGAGCAACATTATTTTCTTATGCGCATCCTTGATCTGTCAACGATTTATTCAATTAGGATTACGTTGGAACACTTTCATGCTGGGCACTTACTTTTAACTTTGGTGCGCTCGGACTGACGCCCAAAATGAGCGAAGCCTCACGTTTGTTCATTTTGGGGTCGAAGCCACCTTTGTAGTACTTGGCATTTGCCATGCTCTCAGCATCGAACTTGGGTAGATTTTTCAGCGCCTCGTTGAACTTGGTTGTCATCTGTGGCATGCGGCGCAGCAAGTGTTTACCAGCGAAGCCAACAGCCGCCACGCCGAGGCCGGCTAAGATAATCGAGCTCGTCTTGTAGTAGATCGGGTTGGTTCCGCGGTTCATTGGCATCGGCATTGAATTAGAATATGGAATGAGTGTCGAAATTGAAATTTATATGCAGTTTTAGTACTAGTTTCACATTAATATTTTGCAATTTAGTACCATTTTTATGTAATCGATGTATTATTGTCGAGAACAGCTGTGACATAAACGTGAATGTCGATTATACAGACAATCGACAATCGGCCCTGCTTTGCCATTCCAATTCAATTTAATCGATTGACAAACAAATGCTCTAGATTCGGTCACACTGCAATAAACACTAGCAAAAACGGCCCGCTTTTTGAAGAAATTGTTGTTGGTACTTTCAGCTAGAATTTACAACTTTAATAAGTGAAATGGTAAAAATACTGAAAGAGATAAGTTCTTAACCAATTCTTATAATTGGAATGCCAATGTAAGCTACTACATACATATTATTTTACAAAATAAAAATAACATCGGTTTAATGAAACGGTTAATTCTTTGGAACGAATGAATTTATTCACTGATTCAAAAACGAAACTGTTTATAACGAATAAAATACTTTAGGAGGACCTTGAAACTAACGTCTAGTTGATTTAAATTTCACAGCTATCCTGTTTTATAGTGAATGGCCAATATGAGCAGCTGTGACCAGGGCTGTAGCAACAGCTCAACGATTGATAAACAGCTGTATTACTTTCACTATATTTGCCAATAAAACCATTAATTATGCAGAGTTTTACAAACTAATTAATTGGCATGCCACATGTTGCAAGCAACGTACTTGAATTAATTGTTTTTAGCCACTTTTAGTGCATTCAAATTTTTGATGAACGCGCCCAGTAACGACTCACTATCGAATGCGCAGTGTTATCGATTTGTATTGATATCGTCAGAAACGTATCGGGCTACCACAAAACAAGTGAAGAAGAAGCGTGAAAATTTGATGTGCAAAGTTTTAAAACGAAATTTCGTATATATTGATTTACAAAAGTAAAAGTGTCAATTGATTTGCTAGCTAACAAATTAGTGCCCTTGCTGTTGGCGCTGGTGTTGTAGCTGTTGGCGTAGCTGCTGGGTGTAGTTGTGTTTTTTTTGAACGACAAACGCCAAAGGCAAGAAACTAAAACTATTTTTGGCGAAAGGCAGCAGCAGCCGTCAAACTGGAGCGTATACCGGAGTATTTGCGCGACACGGTCGATTGGTTGATGGGGTAAGCAACAATAAATGTTAAACAATGAAATGCAATGAGTTATGAATTTATAAATAGTGTGTAGCCAGAGTACCACCGACGACGATAACAGCGACGACGACGACGACGTCGACGTCGCGACGTTACGTCGTCTCGACGCCTCTTGGTGGTGTCTTTTATGTCCTCTGCGTTATACTTCGTCGCCATTTGGCATTTCGCCAATTGGCCTCGTTTCTCATCTCTTCGCCATCAAAAGAAATTTTCAGTTTTCGTTATTGTTTTGTGTGTCTCCTCCCTCCCTCCCCCCTGCCTGCGTGCCTCCATCATTGCAGGAGTTTTATTACTTTAATTATTGTTGTTTTTGTTATCATTGCGCTGCAAAATCAATAAAAGGCAAATATTTTTTATCGATTTCTCAAATGTAACGCAAGTCGCAAGTGTTTTGATTTTATATACTCGCACACATACGCACTTGCATACACACTATTTGTGTGTATGTATGTATGCATGTGTGTGTTTTTATGCACTCTGCTTCCTCGTCCATTCATCAAGGCCACTGCATTTTTGATTGCGTTTATTTGTCTTCATCTTCGCCTCGTTCACTCACTCGCTCTCTCACTCACTCACTCACTTACTCACTCTTTCCCTCATTTGCCTTTGTTCTCCTTCATCTGTTGTTTATGTTTCTACGCATATTTGTTGAGCAGCAGCAACAACAACAACTGCAACGACGGCGACTGCAGCGAGATAAGAGAAGCCGGTTTAATGAACTTGCTAATTTCCTTACAATTCTTAATCAAAATGTAAAACAAACACTTGGCAACAGCAACAATAAACAGTCTTATGGATCGTGCAAAATATACAGACATAGTATATGTATATATATAGATTTATATGCAAGTATTGAAGTGCATAAACATTTATGCATATCTTTGTATATCATCAGATTGTTTTACACTTTTCTAAAACTGTGCAAAGTGTATGTCCGTACAAGCTAGTACAGAGTATTTCGCTGGCGATCACTTACGATCATTATTTAGTTCGTTTATAAACAAGACTCAAACAAGTAAGAATGCTCTAGTTGAGTATGCTCGACTACGAAACTCCCTGTCTAAAAAAAAATCTAAAATTTTCAATCGACATCTTCGTACACTTACACATACACACGCATATACATACGTAAACATTAGTAGAATTGCTCTGCGCTGTAGTACTGAAACTTTTTCATGATTAATATCACTTTTAATGATCCGATAGATCTGAAATCTTTACAGTAGATTAACTATAACCCAAGTATTATACATGCCAAATCCCAAGGCTATATCTTTACAATTGTCATCACAAATCGTTTTTATTGAATTTTCGGGGAGCGGAGGGAGATATCTTAAATCGAAAGCAAACAGAAACCTACATACTTTTCAAATTTGGTGTCTCTATCTATTAGAGTTGCTGAGATCGACGCCTTCATACAGATGGATAGACGGATAGGGCAAAATCGACTTGGCCATTTATGCAGATCAAGAATATATACTTATATATATATATATATGCCTGTTACATACACACAGTTTTTTTGCACAGTTTTAATTCCTCCTTTTCACCCATTTTATAGATAAAGGGAGTAAAAAGACTCTTTGAGCTGCTGAAGCTGAATAGGAAAGTTTTTGATAAAAAAAACAAGAATTTCGGCTGATGGTTTCTTTAACATTTTCATATAAGAAATAGTTATCCGATTTTGTTAAAATTTAACCAAACTACAATACATAAAGTATAATAAAACTTGCAATTACTGAGTTTTAGTGGAGATATCTGTACAGTTTATCATGCATACTCCGTACAGCAGAAAGAAGCAACTGTTTCCACTACTATGCTTAACATATTCCTCAATTTACATTTCTCACACTCACCTGATAACATTGTTCGCTGTCATTAACATTTGACTGGCAAATTGACGCTCGCTTAATTGCTTTGCATTACATTTAATTTACATAACATTTACATTTAGTTAAAATGTACGAGTATGTAAGTATATGGAATGTTTTACAATACTTTTAGTTACATACAAATGTTATTTGAGGAAATATGTTAAGTCACAACAGCAACATATTCATATAGCGAAAAGCTGTTTTATGTTTTTCCCTATTGATTATACCCACAGCGAGGGAAGCTCAATCGCATTAGAGACTTTTTATATTATAAGGATCTTTAGTTTATATTATCTGTTAAGAAGATCTAAGAAGAAAAATATAGCTAAGCACAAATGTGAGCTTCAAAAGTTAATCGAAACACATTAAGTTGAGCCTTATTTAAGGAATACTTTAATTGTCATGCAACTTTCAATGTTCAACGTGTAAACACAAACTAATCTAGCGCGCAATTTTTAGATGAGTATTGTAATCTTTATATGTCATTTATTGTTCATCGTTTAAACGCAAATTGTCTTGCAGTATTTTCATGCAACTTTCAATGTTCAACGTGTAAACACAAACTAATCTAGCGCGCAAGTAAACGTCATGCAATTGCAAAGTAGAAACGTTTATATTCGATGCAAGAAACTGAGCAATATTTGAATGAGTATTGTAATCTTTATATGTCATTTATTGTTCATCGTTTAAACGCAAATAAATTTGTAATCTAGATTTTGAGACGCAATTTCTTGCACGCCAGAATTGCAAAACTTGTGCAAAACTTGTGCAATATTATACTAGAGCTAAAATCATTGTAAATTTTGTTAAGGAAACCAATTAGCAACTATACTGACTATACTATAAGTATACCCATATGCCTAGGCAGCTGGAGACTGGACAATATGTGGGATCAGCCCTCGACATATTGTCGCCAACTGCGAACAAGTGGGGGTAGCCTCGGCCTTGAGGCGCACTTAGCACAACTCTAATTGAATTAGGCGACAAGCGGGCACGAGTGGGCAAAAGAGGGGGCGCGACACAAATAGGCAGCGGGGCACCGAGAGAAAGAGAGAGACAGAGAAAGAGATTGTGTGTGTGAAAGAGAAAACAGATAATTGGCAACTCTGCTTGTCTTGAATTGATTGACAGGGTTGACAAATCACTGAGTAAAATCAATTTTCTTGCGGGTAGGGGCCTGGCAAGGGGTGGGGGGGACTTCTACTTAGCTCAGACCCAACATTTGCTGCACTGCAGCTCAGTTGCCGTTGGGTTCTGCACGCGTCTGGTTTTGACTTTGTAACGTTTTGGCCATGAATTGGGCCATTTCAAATTTAACGGGCGGCAATCGGGTGAGCCGCGCAATACTCGTGCGCTACTCCTCGGTGCCTCTGGCGGATGATGGTACCTCAACGGCACCGCAAACGCCGTCGGCCAACACACCCCGGGCATCCACAACGCACTCATCGCTGTCCTCGACATTTGCGGCCACATTCCTGCACTCGTCCTCCCGCCATGTGCCGCGCCAGCAGAGTAACAACAACAACAATAACAGCGGCAACAATAAGGGGCAAGCAAATGTACCTTCTGGCGGTACTGCGGGCGGTGGTGGAGCAGGAGCAGGAGGAGGTGGAGGTGGACCAGGAGGATGTGGCAACAACACAGCTACCTCCCAGCTCTCGCTGCCCCTCGATGTCGAGGAAACGGTCACCTGTTTTTGTCGGTAAGCCCAGGGCGTAGCAGAAGGAGAGCAGCTGAAACAGGGCCTTGAGAGGGCCTTGAGGGCCTTGATAAGACTGCGAAATTCAATTACCATAACTGCATTTATGATATTTTATTTATTTTGTGTGTTTTTCTTTATTTTTCATTTAATTTTCCATTATTTACATTATTTCCTTAAAGTGATTTGATCATATTCTCGGTTGGTATTCGTATACTCCAAATGAATTTACTAAGCAATAGATGAAATTTGTACTTATTGGTTCCGAATCATAGGTTAGAACACTTTATATCTTGTATCATGCATCATCTTTGTAGAATGTTTTTGATATCTCATAAAACAGCAGCAAAGCTATATTGAAGATTGTATATTTCATCCTGTTCCCATTTCCGATTGCGATCAAATCATTCGCCATCGCAAATGTTACCTGTTTTGAATTGCGAAAAAACTAGTACAGCTTGAAAAGTTATTGCTTTGGAGCAGTTGAATGTGAACTATACTAACTTAACTTCGACAAGAAAGAACAACTATCTTTGGAGTACCGAAGCTATATACCCTATAAGCAATGTTTTTTACACAAAACTTTGCATCTGTTGGTTCCTATGAGATAAGTATGTGATCCGATTTTGTATCATATTGTAGGACACTATTTGAAGTATAATTTAACTCTCACTTAGTTTGGATGTAGTTTTTTATATGAACAAAAAGTTTCCATACAGAAACTCGTTTCTCTCCCGATTCTATGGTAGCTATGTGATTGCTCCGATTTTGACCAAATTTAGTGAGATTGTATAAACTATTGAAAGTCTCAGTTTGGATGAGTTTGGTGAGGATATCTTTATAAATAAAAAAGTTGGTCTTCGACCGATCATTCCCATGGCAGCTATATGTTATAGTGGTCCGATCCGGCCGCTTCCGACATATGTACTGCCTAAAGCAAAAGGGTCTGTGCCAAGTTTCATTGCGATAGCCTTAAAACTGAGAGACTAGTTCGCATAGAAACAGACGGACGTCCCTATATCGACTCGGCTATTCATGCTGATTCCGAATATATATACTTTGTTGGGTCGAAAACGTCTTCTTCAAGTCCATTACACATTTCAAGTCAAAATTATAATACTCTCTGCTAGGGTATAAACAGGACTGATTTTCATTTATTAGAAATTTTAAAAACATATTTAAATCTTTTTTCGGTTATTTAAAGCATAAGGATATCCCTAAACTATAAATATCGATAAAGTTACTATCGATTGTTTTGCAAACTTAGTCTTTCGGCAAATTTTATTTTCGAGGCCCCGAATATGGATAAGTTCAAGTTCATTTTGAAATTTTTGCGAAAATTCTTATTTATTTTGTTTGACGAATTTGCTTTTTGTTTTCTAACACACATACTTACATACATATGTGTATATACATATATATGTATATATATGTATGTATGTATGTATATGTATGCATGTATGTATGTAGTTTTGGTATGTATAAACGAAATGCAATGCAGCTTTTACTGCCCACACAGTGTTTTCTGGACTTTTCGCAGCTATCATCGTCAAAGTCAATTGGGAAGCCTGAGCAGCAACAAAAGCTAACACAATAGAACGAGACAAAGGGTGTGAGAATGAGCGAGAAAGAGAGAGAAGGAGAGAGAGAGCAATTTTGTTGTTTTCGTCTGCTGCTATTCTCATTCTTCTTCTTACTCAATTGCTCGCAAAAACAGCTGATTCTGATTTGGGCTGCTGTTATTGTTATTGTTATTGAAGTTTCTATGGGGAATAATTCAGCTTGTGTGTGTGTGTGTGTGTGCGTCCTGCCTTTGCTGCGCATTTACCATTTTTCCCTCCAACCCCACCCCCCTACTTTGCTTTATTATTTGTAGGGTTTCCATTTGGCAGACGCGGGCAAAGAAACCCCGCAAGGGGCATTTGCTGTTGGTTGGGGGGGAGAAGAGGAAAGGGTCAATGTTGGTTCACACCTACGACGCATTTAAGCAGCGCTCGTTTTGGCACACCCCTTCCCGCCCCCTTTTTGGCTGATGGCGCGACACACACACATAAATCACACAGCGCCTTGCCACAAATGCAAAATTGTATGTGTGTGTGTGTGTTCCTTAATAAAATTGTTTTGCTCTTTTTATACCCTGTACTAATTTCGTTCAATATTAGGTGTTTCTGAAAAACATTTTTATTTAGTATTTTTTCACATCTAAAACTACCAAAATTCAGTATTTTTCGGATGTCAAAATATACCGATAATTCACAGAATTGAATCAAAATGGAATCCAATTCAGCTTACTACATGTACTTCCAAAATATTAGTATTTAATTCTATGAGGAGAACAAAAGTCGGAAGCAATAAAATACATATAGGAAGCGTAAGTTGCAATCTTCCAAATTGAACTGTAGAGTTCAAAGATGAGCATACAACAAACAACATTGATTTTTGTTGCCTTTCTTTATCAGTGAGAGTATATGTATCTCCGATCCTAATGTAAACAATTCAGCTATAGCAATAGTTATACCCTATAACTATCCAAAAGCTTAAAATACTGATTGAATACTTTGAGAATGTATATAAAATGTAATATGAAAAAAAAAGAAATTTTATTATAACTTCATATTTTTTTTTTATTTCCAATCTTATGATAAAAATTAAAAATGAAAATTTATCCTGTTTCTAGGATAGAGCATCCCGAAAATGTATATTTAACATTTTTCCATTCATCTAAATAATTTTATTGATGATTTTTTTAAACTCATAACTTTTATTTGCAATCCCTGACTTCAACCATATTTTAGGTTAATTTAACCATACTTTTTTGTGAGACTCTATTCAAAAACTGATTTGCTTTGATAATTGTTATGGGGAACATCCTTGGTTTTAATAAGTTGACTCTATCCAGCTGGATAATAATTTCAAAAGGTATCATCATTGACTCTATAAACATATATATCATATTCTTGATCAGCATCCAAAGCTAGTTTGTTCGTTTCTGATTTGGGTAATGGGTATCCTTTAGTCACTCTCAGCTAGACCATCAGTTGTTTCTTTTGTTTCTTTTTTTTTGCGCACTTCCAAATTCGATGGCTACATCTGACGTCATTTGTAGTGCGCATGACCCAAAGCAGCGGACGCTGCTGATGCTGTTCAGTTGTTGTTGTTGTTATTGTTTTTCTGTCTTATTTATGTGATGGCGTGACCGACTAAACGGAACTCCCGTCTCAGCCGCAGCGCTGCCACCGCAAGCTAAGAAAACTACATGAGATATTAGCAACAACAAAAAAACAAGCCGCAAAAACAAAACACAACTCACACCAAAACAGAGAGTATGCAAAGAGTAAGTGACAGAGAGAGATAGAAAGAGTAAAATTTGTTGCTGTTATTGCTAGCAAGCCCGTAGGAAAAAATGTAACCTTTTTGCCTCTCTCCCTCACATTGAATGTAATTAGATTTGACATAAACTTATATATTGCTATCGATAAAATAGACTAGATAACTTATCGTTATCCTTCACACGTGCTGTAAGGTCACATGATATGGCATTTTGGCACATACATACGTATGTGTAATATCGTTATCGAAATCAAAATTCTATAAGATGAGATACTTTCTCACACGAAGCGGAAAATCGAAGATTTCTATGGAAAAACGTAAGTTTATATGTTAAAATATTTAACATATATTTCTACGTTTGCCGTATAGAATTGTGTAGCGTTGATTTCGATAACGATATTAGATATGAATGTAGTGTCACTCCGACTTTACAGATATTTTATTCTATATTGAAAGTTTGCAAATATTTTGAATCCAATCTTATTTATTTATCTACCAAGAATTGTGTTTCATGAAGGAAATATGTCTCGATTAGCTTTCTAGTGGGTACTCAGTTCCAGTTCCTAGCTTTCTAGTGGGTACTCAGTTCCACAATCGAAAAAGTTCGATAACAATATCGATAGTTTAATACTATTTAAATTTACATAGGCTTAAGAGCGTACTTATTCAATGATGATTTTCTAGCCTTATTTCCAAATTCTATTTAAACATATTGGAAAAATTATAGATTTTACTAGGATTAAAATATATTGAAAATAATGGCTTTAACATACCATAAGTTAAAGCTGTAACATATCCGTTAAGAGAGCAATGGTGGGTTGGGGTGGGGAGGATAAAGGGAGTTGGTGTGCCGTTAGATTGCTGGTCGTCTGCAGTCGACTGCAACGAGGCTGCAACAGTCGCTGCAATAAATAATGAGCGCAAAGCAATTCGAATAATGGCGAATTGCTTGCTGCGCGGCGGCGTCGTTGTTTGCTTTGGTGGAACCGCTAGAAAGCAGCCAAGCATCGCAGTTGCAGCACACTTGCTGCCGTATTAGACGCGCTGTGTGTATCTGCGTATGCCTTATAAAGAGGTGTAAAGACAATGTACATACATACATACATACATACTTACATACACATATGTATGTATGTATGTAAGTGCAAATGAACTTGCGGGTCGCACAGCAGTTGCGATGCGGGCGGTCACAGGTGTTTAGTGGTTCAAGGAGTAGAGCGAGCATGAGTGAGCGAGACAACAGAGAGAACGCATCGAATTGCCTTTTGCCCTCGTCCGCTTTTGGGCACGCTCTCCTTTACTCTCTCTCTCTCTGTTTCTCAACTGCTGACAGCTGCTGGCCTGTTATTGTTGTTGTTGTTCTTGTTGTTGTTCCTGTATTTGTCTTCAATGACGGTGCGCCTTTTTGATTTTGGCATTTGATTCCATGGAATCCGTGAACCAAATGCAGTTCCTGTGTTATTTTATTTGTTCTTTGTCTTGGCTGCTTCTTATCAATGACACACACAATGTGTGTGATAATTATACACAAGGGTATAGAGGGTGCTAATGGCACTACATCTTATAAAGGTTCTTACGTAAAAGGCCATGCGGGCCATGAACTTTGCTGGAGTCCTACCTAGTACCTCATAATAACATAATTAAAATTCCCTTCTATTTTTCCCAATTTTATTAAACAAACTATTTCTCTATTTCCTCTCCTTTCTTACAGGTGAGTACTTCAAATATATGGCTATAAATTTCTCAACACGACGCGAAAGTTATACATATAGAGAGTGTATCAAGGTAAATGAACATTCGTAACTATGAAATACTCCCAAATGATTTTATTTCAACTCGAAAAACCGATTGACAAATCTTCTAAATGACCTACCTTTTACAAAAATCTACTACTAAATACATAAAACGTTTCACTGCTAAACCATCTTGCAGTCTGGCAACTCTAAATACTGTCAGCTGCTGAGCAGGCAAGTGTATACAAAAACGTTTATGTACGAGTATTTGTGGCTCAGCTGATGCGACGCAACGCAGCGAGAGAGTAGGCCAGAAAGAGAGAGCGCGAGCGAGAGTGGGTGAGTGAGTGGAGCTCAGCTGTCAAACAAGTGGTCGTGTCTTGTATCTATGTGGACGTATATGTATGTATACGTTCTGGTCTTGCTTGACTGCCGCATTTGTATGCAAAGCACACACAAACATTCACTTGCTCTCTCTCTCTCTCTCTCTATCTGTTTGTGCTGCTGCTGTGGCTCTCTGAGCAAACCAGTTAACGCTAATACAAGTGTGCGTGTGACTGCGACTGCGGCATTAAAAGAAACTAACTGCAACAACAACGAGACCACCATACGCCATCGTCATCTTTGACTGTATGCTCTGCTTTCGTTCGGCAGCTTCTGTGCTCGCATATGTGTGTGTATGCGTGTGTGTGTGTGTTGCCAGTCAGTCAGTCAGGCAGCTGTCAAAGTCTTGCCGCTGCCTCAGTATAGAAATTTCCTTTGGCATGTTTGGTTGCACGGTCGTCGTCGTCGTCGGGTCGCCGTGTCTACGCGTTTGACTTTGTTTTAAGGCGCGCAGCAGCGTCGCAGTTTCTTCAACAGCAAACAAAACAACAACAACAAAAAACAATTTTGTGTGAAATGCTATCAAGAATTGTGCAGTTAAAACAATAAATGAGAATTGAAATGAAAATCTAATAGAAAACGTCAAGTAAGCAAGGAGTAAACGCCACTGTGCAAGTGTATATATGTGTGTGTCGCTGTCTGTGTGTGTGTGAGTGTGTGTGTAAGTGTAAACTGTGTCATTCACAGCGAACTGCATACAAGTTTTCAATACGTATACGGGTAAAAATAAAAAAAAAACCTTTTTTGCTACCTCTTCAGCAGTAGCCGCATTACAAGTCTTATTGTTGTTGTTGTTGCCACGGTTTGTTGCTTCACTGATTACGCGCAATGCAGCAAGCAGCTTGCAAAACCGGCGAAGCGCGACTGTTGCCAATGCAACGTTTAGAATTGGCACAGCAACAACAACAAGCCAGCCAACAAACAAACAAACATATAACAACAACAATAACTGTTACGGTGCATCGAGCTTTTGCTTTGGCTAGTAACTGTAACCAGCAAGCTGGCGCAGCAGCGCAGCAGCAGCAATGCCAGATGTAAGCGCCAGCAGCGTTGTTGTTGTTATCGTTTTGTCGCTCATTTTTAACCACTTCCTTTGCCGCACTTCCTTTCCGGACGCGTTTCCTGTCTGCATCAACCAACCCCTCATATTTATACTGTCAGGTGGCAACCCTCAGTGCATTTCATATATGTATAAAAAAAAAAAGTCCTTGCACACCATTCAACAATGGAGGTTCTGCTGCTGCCCACACAACAGCCACTTCAAGTTGCGCCAATTTTCTCACTTCACCTACCTCCTCCCCCCTCTCGGCCCATCGTTTGCAATGCAAATGCGTCATCCGACGAGTGGCACAGTGTGGCAAAAATCGATTTATTTTGCTTGGCTTTGGGGCTGTCCAATGGTTTTGTTTTAAGCAAATATTGATTGCCTTTTGTGAGGTTAGGTTATGCATAGGTACAGTGGGTCCGCAGCAGTATTTTGCATAGAGTAGCACAGTGTGGCAAAATCGATTTATTTTGGGGCTGTTCAATGATTTTATTTAGTAATGGCATATATTGATTTCCTTTTGTGAGGTTATGGTCTGTAGGTACAGTGGTACATAAGGTAAATATGCAATAGAAATTTATTTAATTTATTTGAAAATTTAAAAGGGGTTTTTTTCTGGTCAAAATTTAGTGCTGCTTTGTGTTTAACAAAAGTGTGTTCACCATTAAAGGTTACATTTTATTTTACTCACCGGTTAATCAGCTTAATCAATGACCGTGAACAACCCGTTCACAAAGTAAAATGCTCGTTTCATATTTCAATGCGCAAAATAAGCTCTTAAAATTGTCAACTTGACAAATTCATATATTATATAGTGTTGAAATATGTATAGAAATAGAAAACAATAGATGCTTATTGTATTTAATTGAAGTTCACATACATTATTAAGATTGTGTTGTATAAATTATAAATAAGTTGTAGTATTCTTTAATTAATTACCATATGCATCTTTCTGGGTTTTTACAATTATAACAACAGTTTCATAAAAAAAGGGAAATTTTTCAAGAGCTTAGATCTGAGTTCGTGTTTCAGAATTTCATTCATTTCATCAGGGGCTTACACACATTACACGTATGTATATAGGGGATTTCCCGTTAATCGATTCCCAATATCTGTCGCCGGGGAACTTAATTGTGTCGTTGCATGTGCATCTTTCGCTGCTTACGAGCGGCAGCTGCTGTTGCTGCTGGAACAAGCTCAGTTTATTGCTTGATATTGAGAAACTAGTTTTTATTTCGTTTGATAGTAATAATTCTACGACTAAACGTGAGAGAGAGGGAGGGAACGACGGGAAGAGTGAGAGAGGTAGTCACAGGCAGGGGGCATTGATTGTGTGACTCGTTTTTTGTTTCTGTTTCCATTGGCTATTGCCATTTCGTTTCGTCTATCTTTCTGCTTCTTTTGCTAAATGCTCGTTTGACCTTTAACGGTACTTTGCTTGCCTGGTCGCGACTTACACACACACACATACACACACACAGAGAAAAAATCGTCAACAATTAAGCTCATTCAAAATGCGAGCAATAGAAATTCAACGTACACTCAACGACACGATATTAGAATCACTCCATAAATTTTGATTTAATTGCTACGCTCGTGGTTTTGCCATATGGCGGGTGCGGGTGGTGGGCGGGTGTGAAAACGCAGACAGCAACAAATTGACTTCAATGCGAGTTGAAGGTTATAAGCGCCGCGTCGAAGGCGACACGGAAATTGAGCGCTTTGTGGATGTCTGGGAAAAGGGGGGAATAACCATTGGAATTGAATTTGTGGTTCGTTTGACAAACAACAACAACAACAACAAAATAAAGAAATTAACTCAGCGCACAATGAAGACATTATTTTGAATATTTTTTTATGTAAATGAATACAACGAAAGCGTTAATATTATCTTCACACGGAGTTGATTGTGGTTAAAGTTAGCAGAGTAATGCAAATATTGCAAAACTACTGATATGTCAGACTCGGGAAGTGGGCGGCCACTAACCAAACCAACACAGTTTATTGATTTCCGATACTTCACACGTGCGCAGACATGTATAAACTTGTATAGTACACTCTTGATGGGGTGGATAATATAAAAATACCACGAAGCCAGCCAAATAATGCCAAAAGTTGTTGAATAATGGCACTCTTTATTGTTCATCCTGTTTTTAGAGCGTAGAACGACTGCACTGCCCCGCAGGAGAACACTTTTGTTTTCACAATCTATCGGACGTATCCGAGGTTGGGATAAATAAAATCCTAAAATTTTTAAACTCTTCTAATGTTTAAAGGGGAACACTCCGTTCAAAAGACTTGGTTTTACAAGAGGTCGTTTCTTGTCCCAAGTGTGGAATAGGAAAACATCCGTTCTTCTGCTCCAGCCTAACCTAACCTAAAATAATTTCAAACTTTGGTTATTCACATATTCGCTCTTCCGAGTGTGCACTGTAGTTTTGGGTATCATATGGGCAAAATTTCTCTTTGACCAACTGCACGAGAAATTTGTATGCGAACTTTTCGATATTTTTGCTTTTTATATGATATTTTTGTTGGTTTTATAAATAACCTTAAACGATTTTTTTTTGCGCTACAAGCAAATGACGAAAAGTGTCAATGTCAGCTCAGCTGTTGTTGTTGTTACCCAACAAAACCAAAGTAACAACAACAACAACATAACTAGAGGCAGCAGAAAAATCGAAGAGCCGTGCTAAATTTATTATTCAGCTGTCGCCATTGCCGTCCATCATGGGGGGGCCTGTTTTTGCTATTGTATTGCTCTCAATTTTTGCTCATTTCATGTCCTCTCATCAAAGCGTGCTCCCTCTCTCTTTTAATATCTAACGGTAACACGTGCCATTAATTGCAACGGAGGAAAGAGAGAAGTAGAGACAGCGCGAGTGAGAGAGTAAGATCATTCACATTCTGCAGCCTGTGCGCTCGCTCGCAGGCTTCTTCAATAATTGTTGGCTGTCACATTTTGTGTTTGTTTCTTTCTTTGTGACTAAAAATGTCAAAAAGCAAAGCTAAAAACACAAAAAAAAATAAATTTGTAGAAGACGATGAAAAAATATCCATGTTGCAATCATGTATTTTTCCATGCCGCCGCCGCCGCCTGCCCACTTGTGTTGCATGTAACAAACGCCAACAACAGCAACAACACTTGAAATGTTGCGGTTGCCATCGTGTACAAGAGACTTTGCCTACTTTTTCACATACAAAAATAAATAATCCAGCTCCCACAACTGTGCGATTGTGTCCCCGCCCAACCCCACTCACTTGGCTAGCGCCAAGAACTGAAAAACGCACCGTGGTTTGAGTCAGCGGTGGGCGGAAATTGCCTGATTGATTGGCATTCTCTCCCAGGAACTTGCAGTCATCGTGCCCATAAGGGAGGGAATGCAACAGAAAAAGTTAAGCATTTCTATCACGATTCTTTAATTGGATTTTAGAATCGTAAACTTTTGAAACTACAACAGCTGCATTCTGAATAGTAAAAATTCATTAAATAAATTAATATTTATTGGAAATTTAATGCAGCTAGATTTTTGTTTTATAAATTTAGAGAGAGCTTTTTTTGTTATTGTAATTATGATAGCACAAAATCTAATCAAATATAGACAGGAAGTTACAGAATTATTATGCGAACTGCTAGCTATATATTTAAGAAGTTTTATAATTTATGGATATTTATTATTGCATCATTTTGTCAGGGGCATAAATATGTTTAAAATATATTAAATTTCTATTTACATTTTTATTCTATTTCGGATATCAAAGTTAATATGAAATGCTATTTCAAAACTTATTCTGTCCAAGCTGACAAAATTTTTGTCCTGTAAACATCTTGACTTCAAATGAAATGTCTCTTCTAGACTTCAAACGTACATAATTTTCTCAAATTTTATCCGATTTTCAGGATGAATATGTTTTTGGTCATAGCTTAAATAGGTTTCTTTTGCAGAATGGAACCTACTTAATGGAAAATTAAAATTTCAACAGAAAATTATTATATTTTAGTATACTATAGCTTATGAAAGAGCCTCTTTAGATCCCAATGAGCCCTCCGCTTGCTGCGGGCTTCTACGTTCCACTGTACAATTTGGTTAGCCCATTTTGGAGGATTTTGTTGCGTTTGTTGCTTGTTGCCATTGTAATAGTAGTTGCTATTGTTGTAGCTATTGTTGCTGCTGCTGCTGCTGTTCTTTCTGCTGCCGTCGTCGTCGTCGTCATTGTCCAAATGGCCGCCCACCGGCAACGCTAGCAGCTGCGACTGCGACGAGGGCTATAATTATGCGGCATCTTCCACGAATGTTCAGGCAGTGGGACCAAGGGGGTGCGGTGACGAAGGTGGCCAGCTTTGGGGTAACTGGATAGTGAAAATTGCGCTGATTTTGTTGTATTCAACGTTTCTCTAGCTAATTTTCGGCTAGTTTTGCAATCGACTCCCACAGACCCGCGGACACGACCGCGGCCCCCGCGGCTAATCCCTATCGTTGTATTTTTGTGTTTTTCTGCTGGCTTTTCCTCATTTTCCAGCAACGACGTCTTTTCCATTCGTCAAATTGAGTTAGCGAAAATTACTATAATTTTGTGGGAAATTTTATGGGTCAAATTTGTGCTGTGCTGTGTTGACAATGCGGCAACGAAAAATAGGCAAAGAGGAGATCCGCCGCCGCTGACCGCAGCTTTTTATTTTTGTATTAATTTTGTCTTTTTTTTTTTATTGTGTATTTTTACTAATTTGCTTAATTAGCGCGACTTACATTTTCATTGTTTTGCCCTTATTTGGGTCTACGTATTTATTTTTATTGTTTTTCCTCATTTTTTGTTTGTAATTTCTGTGGGTCTCTTCACTTAATTTTTATTTCGTTTATTTCATTTGACATTTTTGCATTTCTCTCACGTCTTTGGCTTTGTACAGATTTATAGCCGCAGCCTGAGAGCGGCAACGTCGTGAATGAAGTGAAGTGGATTGTATTGGATTGGATTGGATTGCTGTGGAGCGTATGCGGCGCAGAGCGAGTGGTATCAGGGGGATTATGGGGGGAGGCAGAGTTTCATGATTGCTGGAAACGTGATGTGCGGCGTTTTGTGTAATTCGCCGTGAGAACTTGGCGGTCCCTGCAATCGCTCAAGTTTCATTTCGTTTGGATTTCGTTACGTTTGCTTGCCCCCTGCCCTGCCAGATGCACGTTGATACAAAAGCCGAGTATGCAGATCGATTGACGATTACCTTTGCGTTTTTCTTTTGTCTTTTATAGATATATGTAAAAATAAAAACATGTATATGTACGTGGAACACTAATCGCTCAGCTGGCGTGGCCTTCAGAGTGTGAAAATTGAGGCAATCGTTGCTTGCGGCACTGATCGAGAGCCTTGAGAGCACTCACAACGTGTCTCAATCAGATTGATCGAGCGTGAATTACAGCAGCTCCAATTAACATTGATATCCTTGTCCCTACCCAATATGTGAATTTAAAACACAATGCAAGCAATTTACCAATTGAGCGTAACTTACTTAAATCTGACATATCGATAATATCCTTGCCACTAGACAATATGGGAATTTAAAAAGTAAAATAGGCATTCGACTCGTGTCGAAATATCGATAATGTCTTTGTCACTAGACAATATGGGAATTTAAAATTAAATCCAAGCAGTTGACCAATGGATAAACCGAAGTAGAACAAGCAATCAGTTTATTTTTCTTGTAAACGCTGTATGAAGACCTATAAATTTGCTAAGCAGATGTAGACTGTACGTAGATGTGACTTTTACTGTTTTTGGATTAGATGTATATCTGTTGCCCACTTCAGAAAATGTTAAAGCAAAACACCAGTCAATCTAAAACCAAAGACAGCAATTTCATATCATTGATATTCTGGTGCGCTGGGTTCAATGACAATTGATGCTCTCGACGCGCTTCAGCTTCAATCCGTTGCACAGATATCAATCTCGTGACCCCAAAGCCAGCTATACGGGAACTTACGTCTTCATCTTCGTCAGTATTATGGTTACGGGGAGAACCGCAGAACTAATTGCTTATTCACAACGCATAACCTTGCCACTTCACGATGTCTTGCTTGGCTGTGCATTGACACTTGGCGGTAAACCTGAGCGTAAACCCTTCCCTGTCTGTCACTGCCACAAAAGCAGAAGGCAGAAGAAAACTTTCATCATTGAGAAGAGCTTGGCTTAATTGAAAATGCAGTATAATGCCAGGCAGAAAACGACAGCTGCTGTGTGGATAAGCGGGGAAAACAGCGACAAGAAAAAAGAGAAAAACACATTAAAATAATATAATTATTTCTCTTGGCTAGACTTTTATATTGTGTGTATGTGTGTGTATAGGGGCTTTTCGTTTTGCTTTTGAGCTGCGATTTATTTCTGAGCTGCGGCCAGATTTCCGCATGCTTTTTCAACCGTAAATAAGCACGAACTTTCATTTTAAAATTCTAGAAGCGCACGCCTCAGCGGCAGGCCCGGCCCCATGCCCTGTACCGCCCCGCCCCGCCCCTCACCATTTGAAGTAGTGTCAATTTGTCGAGTTCTGCATTAAAAATGAGACCAACAAACCAACTGCTGCTGCTTAACTGTTGCTGCTCTTCTGCCTCCCAAATCAGCAGCAACATCATTATTAGCAGTTCTCTCATATGGGGCTCCATGCAGCCCTGTTGTCTCCATTTTCGCTGGAAAGTTTCATGGCTGTCAGCTTGACTTAATTCTAATGCTTTCTATAACCTGCAACGTGCCTGGAAATAGAAATTAGTACATAGCATCCACTGGCTACACCCTGTAATCATAAAATGGTTAAAAAAGGGTACATTAACTCTGCAAATGTATGTAACATGTTGAAGCAGGTATCTCGATAGAGTCTATCGAAATATATAAAAGAGCAATCCCTGATTCCTGACGCACTGCGTAAACCGTAGGAATGTATCAGTCGCTCTGCCTCCGAAAATAATTTGATACATGTTTCAGCGATTTAAAAAAAAAATTGACTCGGAATATTGGTGGAAAACATTTTAATTTTCGTGTGATTGGCTTAAAAATTATTTTCATAGTTCTACATATATATTTTTGTTATCAATATTAATAGCCAAGTAGATCTGGCGTTTGCTGTTCATCCGTTAGAAGATGTGTTTGGGTATTTTATACTTGGGTACAGGGTGTCTCGTTGTTGTGCATACTCGGTTGCAGCATTCTGACTTATTAAGAACTGCATGCAAGTGATTTACTAATTGAAATCATAGAAAGTTGCTTTGTCATTGTCGTTGTGTTTAGAAATTGGCGAGCCAAGTTTTGAGAAATGGTTTTGCTAAACTCCATCAGATCACTTTCGATTTGTGAGTAACACCCCGGCAGCTATACGGCCAATCCTAAGTATAACAATTTTCGACTGCTGCAGGTTGTGAAAGTTTAAAACAAAGTGTCAAGTCGCATGGCCATTTCATTTTTTCACGCCTTTTTCTTTTACTTTTCCGTGTGCGTGTAGCTTGTTGTGCCACCCATTTACCAGATACCGGACTCTCGGCATTGCGTGCTCCGGATCACTCTGCTCTCTGCCAGTTTCTTGATTGAATCAATTTGCTACTTTGATCGCACGTTGTGCCCCAAGAATTGCAGATAAGCCCGTTTAATTGTGACACAAACGTTGGGAATTTCTCATCATATATGTCTTATATGGAAATATAAAGATGCAAGCCGCATGCGGTGCCAGATGGCATTCTGAGTCATTCGGGGTGTTCCAATAAAATGTCTTGTCGAATTTCAAAGAGGTTATTGGGTATATTTCAATATATTATATTTAAAACCTTTAACCTTTAGAACTATTGTTATACATTTTGAAATTTTAAAGATACATGTGCCAAAGGTTAGATTTTGATTTACTGAGGAAGGTTTTTTCTGGAACAACCTACGCTCTTTTAAATTTGATATGATTCAGTTTAAATGAGTAAGTCAACTTTTAACAATGGATGAAAGTCCAGTAAAGAATGCTGGGATATCTGGTAGAGTAAATAATTATAAAATAATCGATTAGTGCGATTTTCAAATACTATTCTAAAAACAAGCACTCATAGCACTCGCTCATCATTGATGGGAGTATTTTTTCCATTGTTACCAAATCGAATAATCAATATTTTTACATCTAGAGATTCTGTGGACCAATTTCTAGTACAAGTAAATACACTTCTCTTAACATAGTATACGATGTATAGTATATACATGTACTTAAATATTTGGGTGAAGGTTATCAAGTCTTGACTCCTTTTTGACATGCGTCCCGTTTCGATTTTATTATGCCAATTCAGAGGCACGCGCCGGGCCCCCCGTCGGACCCCCACAGCCATTCCACTTTTCCAGTTTTATGCCCTGATGCCTCTCTTTGGGCCGTGCCTTCTTTAATGATGAGTTTTAATTTTGGCTCCGTCGTTTCGCCTTTTTGCTTGGCCATTGCGTAAGCAGCGGATGACAGCACCTTTTACTTTCCTTTTGGGCTGTGCCGAGGCTGAAGTTAAGTAAAGATGAGAAAAGCAATCTGAAGATGATGCGAATTTGAATTAAATGCGGAGGAGACAAAGCAAGCAAAAGACTCAGCCCTAAAAATATCATTCATTGCTTTTATTTATTTTACAATTAAAATTGTTAAACTTGTTATTGTTACTGGCTACTGCTGATGAGTTTTTTTTTCGAAGCGAATTTGCATGAATTAATTTAATAGAAAAAAAAGTTGTTTTGATAAAAAAAAAACAACGAAAAAAGATTAGAAAGAAGTCGAGACGAATACTTCATAATTCATTTTTTATACTAAATCTAATTAACATGCATATGTATAAGCGGATTTCAGCTTAGCAACCTCGCGAAATAATATATTTACATACTCACCCATACCCAAGGCACACACACACACACACACATGTATACACGCGCGCACTTATACTGTTGTGAAATCACACAATGTGGAAAAAAATCACGCGATCGCGTTTTTCTATAGGCATAAATAGCAAAAACACTAATATATAGTCAAATATATATGTTAAAACTCATAAACTAAATAATAAATATAAAAACATAGAGCAATGCTTCAATCTTGGCACAGTGGAACAAAGGCTATTGAAAATTGCTTGGCAATTATTAAATTAAAAAACTTAAACAGTTCTGCAAATTTATATATTCAAATTTATGTGAAAATTAACGTTATATTTTCTTGAAATTAATTTATTAAACGTATTTTGAGCAGAGTTTTCATATAGTTAAAAGCTGAATAAGCGTATGCAATTATAATAACTGATATTTTAAAATTGATGATATGGAAATTTGTATCCTTTGCATAAGTAAATTATGCTTGCAAAATAAATTCTTTAAATAAATTCTATATTGTAAAAACAATTTCGGCGTTAGACTTAGTTTTATTTTATTTGTATTTAAATTTCGTCTGCTCATCTTCAATTACGCGTATCAATTAATTTGATATGTTTTAAGGTATCGATATCATGTTTGATTGAATTGAATTTTATCATGTTTGATATCGATAACTTAAACGTATTGCACAGAGTTATTCCTAAACTAATCGTTATATTTTTCGGTTACATTCAAATTCGCTTTGTTTCTGTTACATTCAAATTTAATTTCTTTCTGATCTTATAATATGAATTTTATTTTACGAAACTTTGTAGTTCATTTACATTTTCACCACACCTTGTGCCACTGTGCAGGTAATACAATCACTTAACCACAAAAAAGGCGATAGAAGTTTTCTATTGCCTATTAAGGAATCAAAGCAATAAAAGACTAAACGTGGATAAACAAATTTGAAAGTTGCACAAATTGTGAACTCGGCAAAAAATAGAAAAAAAATCGTTTTAGTTTTACTTTAAATTTATGTTTGGCAATATTTCATTTTCTAGATGAAAGTTAAGCTCAAGAAGAAAAAAAAGTGAAAGATATAAACGAGTTTAAAATCTGTGTAAAATACATATGTTAAAATTAAACAGCGAACACATGTGCAAAACGCAGTGACAAAACATAAACAAGAAACGAAAAGCCAAAAGCTAAATGAGCAAAAAGCAAAAGTGACTGTGAATAATGTTGAGAGCGCCCACACAGCACATTGTGGAACTTGGTTTCGGTACGACGCAGGCAGCAGCAGCAGCAGCCGCAGCGGCAGCATCAGCAGCCAACAACACCAACGAAAAGCAACAGCGCAAAAGTTTACTGCAAAAGCTCAAGCAGCAGCAGCAAAAGCTACAAAAGCCAGCGCCAGCAGCGACAGCGACGCAAACGGAAGCGCAAGAGACAAATCAAAAGAGAGCTGCGATAACAGCAGCTGATTATTATTTTAAACAACAACAACAGCAGCAAAAGCACACAAGCGAAAAGTGTTTGTTATTGCTGGCAACAACAATTACAACAGACGAGCAGCAGGAGGAGCAGCAGCAGAAGAAGAAGAAAAAAGAGCATACAAGCTACAGCTTTGCAGCGGCTCTGCGGCGCAACAAGAAGCCAAAAACAACAACAGCAACAATTGTAGCAGCAGCAGCGGCTATAGACGACGACAGCAGCAGCAATAAAAGTTGTCGCAGCATTAATAGCAATAACAAAAACAACAGCAACAACAGCAGCTTGTCTAATAGTTGCATTAACAACCATAACAACAGCACTCATTATAAAAACAGTAAAAACTGCAGCAGCAGCAGCAACAGCGGCAGCAATAACAACTACATAAGTAATTACAATTTCAAAACAAGTGAACAACAAGCGTGGAAAATAACATCAACAACAACAGCAACAGCACAACAACAACAGCTGCTCATTAATAGACACAGCAGCAATCGACGCAAAACTAGCAGCAACAACATCAACAACAACAACATGTCACCCACATCTCAGGCGCCCACACGAACATCGCTCTTCGATTCCTGTCATCGCAAGATCCGTTTAATTGGTGGCGGTCCAGTTGCCTTCTTGGGCGGCTTAGTGGCGTAAGTTGATACCAATACATTAGTTATAACTGCTCCTAAAGTTATATGGTAGCAAACCTATAAACAAGTTATCAATTTTCCATTACAATTTTCTCTTATGAAATGAACACCACCTGTGGGAATATTTTTGATATAGTTGCAATGCACTTATATCGATATATATCGATAGAAGTCTGTTAGAGATCGCTTTAAAAGAGATATGTTTTTTGAGGGGCTAGTGTTCCAAAGTATGCAAAATATAACTTGACAAGAAAGAACGGCTATCTTCGATGTGCCGAAGCTATATAGCCTATCAGCAAAACTCAAATTTCATCTGATTTGTTCCTATGGGAGCTACAACTTCTGTAGTCCGATTTTGATCAAAATATAGTAAACTGTATGAAGTGTAATATAACTCTCACTTAGTTTGGATGTAATAGGATATGTATCAATTGGATGAGTTGGGTGAGGATATTTTTGTAAAACAAAGTTTTTCTTACAAAAACATAGTCCTTGAACGAATATTCCTATGGCAGCTATATGTTATACTGGTCCGATCTGGCCAATTCCGACATATGTACTGCCTAAACCAAAAGGGTCTGTGCCAAGTTTCATTGCGATAGCCTTAAAACTGAGAGACTAGTTCGCATAGAAACAAACGGACAGACGGACATCGCTATATCGATTCGGCTATTCATGCTGATTCCGAATATATATACTTTGTTGAGTCGGAAACGTCTCCTTTAGTCCATTATACATTTCGAAACAAAATTATAATGCTAGGGTATAAAAATAGGTATACAAAATTGGTAATGGAAACTTTTATGTGATATTGATGTTTATCATGTAAAGAATCCATAGAAAATGCTATATCCAACTTCAGCAGGACAAAATACTAATCCTTAGAATGTTATAAACTGTTCCAGGAATGCTTCTATACTATTAAGTATTCACTTCCCCGTAAGGTCAACAAGTTTGTATTTGCTTAGTTGAGCTTGAGACATGACAGGAAATCGCACAAAGGTAGTTAGAATAAAGCAGTACGTTGGCAAAGGTCAAAACGAACGAAAGAAACCGACTTCAAGAAAGATAAATAACATTTGTGGCTTATTTACTCATTTTTTTATGGCTTTAATTACTATCATTTCTCAGGCGGCTTTTTAGGTAGACCACTAAAAGCTCTTTGTAGTGCAAATTCAAGGCTCGTGGGGTAATTATAATAACAAAAAGCGAGACAGAAATACAAATAAAAACAATAGCAACATTTTGGAATGTTGTATGTTTAAAAGACACTAACTTGGCTCACCGTCAAATAGGCCTACAAAACCATGTTTGAAGGTCAGTGTCGAGGGGGTTACCGGACCGCTGCAAGCCGACTGTAAATGTGCTCTAACATAAGCTGAACTTAACAGCGCGCTGTAAACTGTGAACTGTTAAATTGCCTGCAGTTAACAGCGCGCTTTGTAATGACTCGATGCATTAACAGAAGTGTACAGCTCACACTGTTATTGCATTAACGGGTTTGAAAGCTTCCTCGTTTTGCTCAAATTGGAATAATGGCCAGTCCAAATTTAAGCACAATTAACATTGTTAGGTTTTTTTTTTAGAATGCAAAGTTAAATGAACTCGAAATTGCTGTCAGTTGAAGGTGGGAGATGAAGGCGACCACAAAGCGTTGACACTGTCAACAACATTGTCATCGCCGTCACCTCTGTTAACACACAAAGTGCGGTGAACTGATAATTAGTTAGAAATGTAAATATTGACTGAAGTGAGCATGCATAAAAACGTACATACGTAACACAAACTCACAACAACAACAAGAAGATGAAGCTGAGAGCGAAAGAGGCACGTTTTCAACTTCTGCATTGCCCGCTCTCAGACTGAGTTGAGTTTACTTAGTAAAGTTTTTTTTTCGGGGTCGCCTTTGTCCACTTGCTTGCATACTATGTATGTGTGTAGTATTTTGATGACTGTGCATTTGTGTACAAGTGTGTGTGTGTGTGTCTCTGAATACAATGACTAAATGTGAGTAGCAAGAGGAGGCCAAAGTAGTAGAAGAACGCGCCGAAGAAGCAGCAACCACGTAACAAGTCATTTGTTATTGTAAGAGGAAGAGCCAGCAAAAGAAGCATAAATGATGATAAACCTGTCAAAGCGAACAGCGCAAAGTGTCAATGGCGCATACAAGAGACAAGAAGAGAATATAAAATTTGCATAATAATGTCTATATGCGTTTTTATTGTTGTTGTTATTTCGTTTCATTTCATTTCATTTGGTATGGTCTTCTTCTACAAGAAGTCGAAATTTGAATAAAAAATGATGTAAACAAACAAACAAAAAAGAAAAACGCTTCAAAAATATGACTGCATGAAAAAGAAATCTTCCAAAAATGAGTAATATATTGTGTCTAACCATTCGTTCATTCACATCACTCACATTGTGTGCATTTTGTTGCTAACTGTACTCTGTTGTGTTGTTAAGCAGGCGGCGGGTGCGGGAGGGGGGCCTAATTGAATGCTGTCAGGCGTTACAGAGACAGAAACTCTGAAGTGTGTAGCTTGTTTGTGGATTTTAGCATTGAAACCTTACCAATTGGCAAATTGAAAGCCCAACCAAACGCAGTGAAAGAAACTACGTACATATGTTCAAATTTGTTAAGCACACACAAAAATTGTGGTAAATTCATAAATTGAAGGTTGCCGACCTAATTGAATCGTGCGGAGATAAGGTTATTAGCCAAAAAAATGGTATAAAATTGATTTTTGGAGACGAGAGATTCGCTTAATCTTATCCTTTTTGGGATAAATTTCATTCATTTTCACCACTCTTCATCATGTTAACACTAGCAGTCGTGTAATTCATAAAAATATAGTTCATATACATATGTCAGATATACATATATAGAGGTACTTATACTCGTCATAAATATTAACTTTATCCATTGCTTTAAGTGCACATAATATTCCGTACCTTACAGCCTGTATCAAAAGTAGATCCCCCCAGCTCAACAGCTGTTTAAATTTAACATCCTTGTCATCCCACTTAAGTGAACATCTTTTATGTGCTTACTTGCACTTTTTGTTAGTGTACTTGGGTCTCATATTTCTCCACCCTTGATTATAATACTTATTATACTGATGTTGAACTGGGCCAAGTAACTTCCTTCCCACTGACTGACTGACATTATGGATTCAGCTCCCTTATGTTATGGGCTATGTCACAAACTCTCTTAGTGTTTATGGTGTGCCTTTCATCTCTGTCTTGTTTGTCGAAAGGTTTTAATTTCCTGTTCCAATTTATAGCAACCACAAGCGGTTTTCCACAACGGATTGAAATACTGTGTGAAATATCTATGCCAACCATGTGGGAAGTGACAAATGTTAAGAATCATTAAGCAGACATTATGCTTGGCACTTATCAGGTGGCCAGTAACCTCGAAAGTTTCAGCCCAACAGCTGCTCTGAACTTGAGCTCATATTAACGAGAAGAGATCCCCAACACCTGTTCTTTGATTGCCTTCAGGCCGTCGGCGTTCATTGACATTCCGGGGGCCCACTTAATGACTTCCCAAGACAGACAGACAGACGGTCAGCAAACAGCTGTTGCGGAGACAAAGAGTTTCAGATTATGCTGAAATTAGCAGAGTCAGAAGGCGTATCAGAGCTCTGTTTTTTCTTACCTTATTTTTTTGCTGCAACTGTCAGCTGTAGCCTGATCACTAGCCCAAGACAGCAGATCAACGAGGTAGAACGCTAATACCGGATGCTTCGGCAGGAACTACAGTTTAAAGCAGCTCATACATAGCAAAAATTGTGTTAGGTTAGAGTTATCTCAAGAATAGACATAGTTTGTTTCATTTCTAGGCTTAGAATTGGGAACATCAACCCTGCACACACACACACACACACACATTGTGGCACACCATCCCAATCTTTGTCAAAAAGTCATTTGTCTACTCTATTACGGTAATTAGGCATAAACAATTGCCATAAAACTAACTAGATTCCTTCTACCCCCAAGCCATATGGACCGAGGAGAGTCCATTGTGCAACGGTAGCCAGGTCGGAAAGCGTTAGTTGCTCTGACTCTGATGCTGACTGTAATTATTTGTCCATTAGCTCTGGCAGCTGTTACAAATTTGGAACACGACACTGGGGGGGCCAATGGCAAAGCGCCAGAGGTCAACGGAAATTTCTATTTCCAAGAACCGGCCAAGAAAAATGATGCCAAAATGTTGACAATGGAGTGCGATTTGAATTTGTGCTTCGTACAATCGTACAATTGTTATAACGGTAAACATGGAGCAGAACGATGTCAGCTTAATAATAATGAATTTGGACATCTATATGAATCCTTCTTGGCGCAGAAGAAGACTTCCTGTGGTGATAGTTTTCTTCGATCGTTGCGTTTCTACTTAAACCAGAATTTTACTAACCAGCTACTAAGATTATCCGGTTGATAAGTCACAATTTTCAACATTATTTGTCATGCCGTAATTTATAGGAATAACTTCAAAAATAACTTTATATATGTAATTGGCTAAACACTCAAATTCTGAGCTGTTACAGGAGCAAATATTCTGCATTCTTATCGATCTTAAGTAAACTGTTAATAAGTTCAATAAGTTATCGATTGCATCTGCAGGAAGTGCAGAGAGCCGGAGGTACCCGAAACCCTGGAACACCTCCTGTGTACCTGTCCAGCTCTCATGAGAAACAGACTCAACCATCTGGGATCCCACACCTTCACTTCCCTGGAGGGTGTATCGAGAACACCACTGAACCAACTCTTAATTCAATCTTAAACGTCGCAAGGGTCAAATATGCGGTAACACTAAGGATCAGATGGTCTATGTGAGGCCTATCGATTACATTTCATCCCAACGATCCTTCAAGTGCCCCATCTCTAGTTCATTCCTGGTTCTTCTGCAAACTTAACAGTGCTCTGTTATTTACATAGCTGTTAGGTTGAACGCTTAACCCAAAGTTCAGATGCAGGTGAAACTCATTAGCTCATGTAGATGTGAACATTAGCATCAGTAGACCTTTCATGACTCTCTGCCGTACCCAAAGGCGAACGAAAGACATTCAAAAAGTTCATTAAAAACAAGAGCATCATGTTATTGTTTTTATGTACTGTCTGTCAACTGTTTCTTATTGCAATTGCTGACCTAAACACACAGATACATACACACACAAGCGTTTACACTCATTTTCACTATTTCATTTTCAATTTCACCCGCATGCAAAAAAAAAAAAAGAAGAAAAACAAAAACTAAAACAACAGCAAAAATACGACACTCATAAAACTTCACCTTGAGGCTGCCTGGCGCTTGCATGAGCTATCAAGTTCCGGCTGTGGCTCATTTACTTGCTACGCTTCTGTTTTTTTGTGTTTCCCTTCATCTCTGTTTCTGTCTCTGTCTGCTGTTTCACACCTTCTTTTTCTGTTGCTGTTGCTGTTGTTGTTGCTTGTAATCCATTTAGCCACATGTTATCGCCCATCATCAACGTCATCTGGCATCTATCTACATAACTGTCTGTATGCGCGCTGTCTTTCTTTTAAATACTTTCCATTATTATTATTATAATTTTGTTGATTTTTACCTTCATCAACGAGACGCTAATGTCGCTCACTGCATGACTCACAACTCATTACATGCACACATACACATAGAAATACTCACACACACACACATTCAAAAGCTGCTGTCATCGTTGTGGCGCACGCTCTCCCCACCTTCCTCACCCGCTGTGTTGTTGCGTTGGTTCTCCCATTTTGGCGCTCTCACAACGGCTGATTCTTGTTGTTGTTCTTCTTTTTCTTTTAGTATGCTAACTGAGTGCGGTCAAAACGGTACTTTGCAATTTATGGATGGCTTTGTTGTTGTTGTTGTACTCTCAGCAAAAGCAAACAAAAACCCCAATTGGAAATTGCGAACTTTTGGCAGCAGCTGATTCATAACGCAGCTTTTGGCCATTTCCAATTGAAACGCCATCCGCATCCGTAACTGGCGGAGTGGCGGCGACAATGGCCGAAAGCGCCCAAAACTTAATTAAAATGTGTTATAGGGAATACACATATTGTTGTATACATACAAACACACACGTAGATATGTACATACATATATTATATATTAGAGTTGTAGCAAATCGTTTAGAATACGTTCAGTTGAACAAATCACTGAACTGAACGAATATGCTATGTGCTAGAAATTCTCGCCTAGAATCCAGTTTGTCGTTCAATTATTATTGGTTTTCGTCGTTCATTCTTGTTCATAGAATACATTCAGTTGAACCAATCACTGAACTGAACGAAAATGCTATGTGCTAGAAATTCTAGCCTAGAATTCAGTTTGTTGTTCATATATTGTTCGTTTAGTCGTTCACTCTTGTTCATTCGTTCGCTTCATATATGTTTGTAGTTCCCATAGCTCGTTTTTCTAGTAAATGTTTATTCAAACGAACTAAATGAACAAAAGTGGAAGTTTAAAATCCAAGCGAACAATTGTAATGTTCACCAGCATGCCTCGACCCCTGATAAAATATCAGAATACTATGATCTTTTAGGGAACGCGATTGATATGGTATATCTATACTGAATTCGTCGTATAATGATCCATGAAAATGTATCATAGATATAGTATGATCAATTTAAGTAATTGTGATTGTGTTTTTATCGAAATGCGGCTTCCAATTATCGGTAGCTTCTTGGATTGCGAAAATACGCTTTCTTTTCTAAATATAATTGCAGCAACAACTTTGTGGTAAAGTTTACCATTTATCATAAACTGAAAATACATTTACGAATAAATTAATAACAATTTTAATATTTTATTATAATTACTTAGGATCGGATTACATGTTTACCTTAATGTTTATCAGCTTTTGAAAAATAAAGAACATAGTAAAGATTCCATTCCGCCATTTATAAACAAATTGTATAATAGCGTTCACAAGAAAGTATCAGACTTATCGATAACATTCAATTATTGATCATAGATCAGTCATGTTCATGAACAAGGCCAATTTGTTATTTATGAGATGATGTTTGTTCACTAAAATTTGAACGACTGAATCTTTTTATTCAATAGAACCACTGTCCTCACTCTAGTATGTACATATGTATGTATGTATGAATGTACTCGTACATGAGTTTGTTTCTTTGCTGCGCTTGATTAACGCGTAATTTTGTATTGTTAATTGTGACACACATTTATTTGTGGGGTAGCCCCGCTCACATTCTCCTGTGGCCCCCCCTGCGGGCGTAAATGGAGCGTGGCTTTGATAGATTAATGCATTGCCAATGGAGCTTTTTCTTTTGTTTTTTTGCTATTCCATGCCACATTGTTTTTGTATCAGCCTTTGTCGGCCCCCGACCGTAAATCATCATTCAGCATTCACATCCATATGCAAAATCAATAAAAAGCGTGTAGAAAACATCCCAATTGAAGCAATTTGTTATTTTTTATATAGTGGGTACAC
The DNA here is from genome assembly GCA_037075165.1 of Hirtodrosophila histrioides. Classification (NCBI taxonomy): domain Eukaryota; kingdom Metazoa; phylum Arthropoda; class Insecta; order Diptera; family Drosophilidae; genus Hirtodrosophila; species Hirtodrosophila histrioides. Next base: position 2,670,591 of record JBAMCL010000491.1, read on the forward strand.
ACTGGACAAACATATGTACACTCAATTTGCATTTGTATGTATTGGTTTAAGGAAAGATCCGATAACAATCGCTGAAAGCTCAATCAATGCAGCTTTCAATTGATTAGATCAGCATTCATTTGCGAAAACCGTGGACAATATATAAGAAACTAACTTCCTTGTTAGAAAATCTATTTATTTATTTATTTATTATTATTAAGCCAATGTCAATGGAATTTCTGGTTATTTAGATCTATTTATTAAGGATGTGGGGGCGTTGCCCTGCGACCTATGAGTTCCCCCCCCTAAGCCTAAAGCTCACTCATCAACCCTATTTCCTGCATGAATTCAAGGATCTTGGTCGGATCTAGAGTTCCTATATCGTTTGTCTGAAGGAAAAACCCACCCAGGTGCCTGTTTCTTCTTCTGGCAAGGGCAGTGCAGTCTGTATGTGTGATGAGGTTTCAGCCTCCATTTTACAATCTTTCAATTCCTAGCTTGCTTAGGTGGTTTCTCAGTCTACAGTGCCCTGTTTGAAGTGGTGACTATTCTAAGTGAATTCTTCCCCAATGGTATTAGTTGCTTGAATCTTTTAAGATCATAGTTTCCTAAGAGTGACTTGGCCTGTCTTAGACCTGGTGTATTTCTCTAGCTTAACTGCCTTCTGTTGTCCTCTTCTATCCTAAGATGTTCTCTTATTGTGTGTCTTCCTATGCCACAGAACGGTTCTGGGCCTACCAGAGGTTTTCCTGCTCCTAACTTTGCCAGTTCATTAGCTGCTTCGTTCCCGGTATTTAGATCTACCTTGACATACTTAATTTTAAAATTAAAATAATATATTAAAATATAATAATAATTAGGAAACAAATTTAAATATTATAAAAAGAGCTTTTTAAGTAGATCCTTAATAATACTTGTGCTTACGTCGAAGTCAACCCTACTTTTTAAAGCTCTTGTTAAAGAGTTATTCAGGGCATATCGTATATGAACAGACATACCATACAAGTGATACAATATACTCAATATCCATACATACCGATATAAAGATATCGTTGATCGATTATAAGCTTTTGTTCCTTGCGAATCTGGGGTTTAATTAATCATTTAAGATGAGCACAGAAGCTTATCAAAATCAATGTGAATTGAAAACGAGCTTAACGGGAATTCCTGAAATGTTCTGTTAAAATCGGTTGTAACTGGTTTCCCCAAATTAACGATTCACATACATACAGCTATGGTCATATAAATAGCACACAATCATATTCCATTTATGGAATGATTTTTTTAATTGAAAATTTTTTTAAAAAAAAAAAACAATTTCGCTTCATATATTAAAATATTAAATAAATTAATTAAAAAAAAAAAATTAAAAAATTTTTCAAAAAAAAAAAAAAAAAAATGCACATATAAAAAAAAAAAAAAATTGGGTGGGGAAAAAAAACATTAAAATATTAACAAAATAAAAAAAAAAAAAATAAAAAAAAAAAATAGTGGGAAAAATAAAAATATATTTTAAATATATTTTTTATACGCGGGCAACCCGCCCACCTCCCCAGCCCCCCCTGGGGGAGCGCGGCCCCGACACCAAAAAAATCAAATAATAATTTTTTTTAGGTTGTGATGAAATAAATAATTCTAGGTATTGTATTGAGTAAGGTCGGGGCGGGGGCCGCCACCCCCGCGGCCCACTGGGGGCGGGAGGGGGGTGCGGGGGTGGGGGATTATAAAACAATCTCAAATATAAATGGTGGTGGTTTTTGAGAATGTCAAAAAATAAAAGCCCTTGGGGGGGGGGGGGACACACAAAGGAAAACCCCACACACACACCACCGCCCCGGCCCGGGGGGGGTGGGGGTGACGTGGGTGGAGGAAATTTGCCGGATTATTTTATTTTTTTGTTACGCTAAATTTTACATATTTTCGCGTGCGGGGGGGGCGCTATATTTTTTGTTGTGGGGGGGGTAAGTGGGGGCGGGGGGGGAAGGGGAAGTCCGTAGTAAATGATTTTCACCATTAATTTCCTGCATAATTTGTCGAAAGGATTTAAAAGGGTCCGCTTTGCTCTTCCGCAGTATGAGCCTCTCCGTAAAAGAATCCGTTTTTCTTGGCTTTTTCTTACTTTTTTTCTTATCAGTTAAGTAGGTTGGGCTTAACTTCACTTATTTAAGTGCGTTATACACCATCTTTCTGGAGCATTTCATTATTTCGGCTATTTCAGACGAGTTTTTTCCAGATTCACTTAGTGTGAATTTAATCGTCCTTTCTTTAACCGAGCAATGAGTTCCACGACCCATTTTAGCACGTTTTCGATAAATTATATTAATTCTTTACCGAAATATTGAAAATCAAACAAAAAAGTATCCGAAAAAGACTTTTCACTCGAAGTTAGCTGTCCCTTCATCAAAATGTGCTATTTCTGTGACCACACATATTTCGTCATTTTTTAAATGTGCATTTTTATCTCTTTTGTTTTGAAACATTTATAAATTGTTCTTTATGAATTAGTTAGTTAATATATTAAGCTATGAAGAGCCAAAGTTGTTTTATTTTTAAAAAAATTTTTTCAATTAAAAAAATCATTCCATAAATGGAATATGATTGTGTGCTATTTATATGACCATAGCTGTACATACATATCTTAAGTGGGTTTACTACTCTTGGATATTTCAATGTTCTCATCATTTGTAAACGGAACATTTTTACGACACATACATATGTATATTTTTAATTCGGAATAAATCAATTTCAAAATTTTAACCAGTTTCTGTGATTGTTTCATTTTTAAATAAAAATATTTATGGCCACGATTTTTGACACCTTCATTTACGGCACAAATATGATGTGACTGAACGGGTGTAGTTGTGTGTGGGGGGGGGGGGGGGGGGTGGGGGGGGGAGGTGGGTAAAAGAGGCGTGCGCAAAAGCTAATTGAATGTTCAAGCAAAATGAATATTAATTGTTTTAAATAATTTTGAACTTGGCAAAGGCAAAGGTAGACACACACACATACACACACACGCATACGCTTGAATGTATACATATGTATGTGTATATTTTTGCCTTTGCATTTAGCTTCAAATTTCGCTGACAGCAGAACGTCGCTGTCGCCGCTGTTGCTGTCGACGTCAGCGCAGCTGTTTTATTGTCGCACGTTCTTTCTCTTCTTCCTGCTCGTTTTGTCTGTCGCAGTCAGCATCGACAGCAGCATCAGCAGCAGCAGCAGAAACGGCGGACGTTATTGGGGCATTTTGCGTGCGTCATTCGCCGCCGCTGCAGATCACAGCAGGCAGAGCAGCGCAGTTTGCATAACTTATGTACACATGTGGACAAGAAAATAGATACACCTCGACCATTTAATTAATTTCAAAAGGAATCTTCACTTATTTCGCTCTGATAGAATGATAAGAAATTATAGAGATATAATCCCCATAAAATTAGAAAAATAATAAAAAATACTAAAGCAATTATCATAAAGTTTTAAACGGTTAAATTTAATTATATTTGTAAAGAATTTAATAAAAGCGTACTTATCTATTATCTATCTACTTATCAATGCTAAAGTTATTGGTTTATCCTTCCCTAAATGGTTATGTATTTTTGAGCATATGTGTATGCATGTAATTTATGTATTGTTGTTGTACTTCATATTTGCGCAATCCAATTGGAAAGCACACTACCGTTACCAAATTCATTCAAAGTGCAACGAGCGCCAACGCCTGAGCAACGCGTGCACAGCTGATTTTGAGTAACTCTCTCGCTCTCGCGCTTTGCTACAGCAAGCTCTCTGTTCTAACATACACACACGCACACACACAAAACAAAGCGAACTGCGCTATGGCAAAGGTGCGCGGCCGCGTCAGCCAGTCTTCTGATTCTGCTGCTGCCGACAGTGAAGCGCGCGCGCACGCAAACCGCAAAACAGAGGAGCAAAAAAGAAATAAAGCAGAAACAAAAATACAAAAACAAAATAATCAACATACATAATAGAAACAACGATCGCTTCCTCTTCCTACTCCATTTAACGGTGCGCGCATTCACAAATTATGTGTATCTGTGTGTGTGTGTGCGAAAAATCAAAATAAATAAAACCCAATTGAAAACATCGCTGTGAACTTTGAATTTTATCGCACACGCCACATAAATCGACGCAGCTGTCTGAGGTGCTGCTCCCACTGCTGCTCACAAGCGCAACAAACCGAATCTAACCAAAAGCAAAACCAAACCAAACCAAACCCCAGCAAGTTGACCAAGTGACAAACATCATCATCGTCGTCGAATGGACTTGAAAAACGCGTTCAACGCCCGCTCAACCGGCCCGATCGGTCGTCCAGTCGCCCACCCGCCCCGCTCTCGTAACCTTCAAAATAAGTTTGTCGCGTTTGAAATACGTTACGTTTACGTTTACGCTTACGTTTGCGCTGCCCCTGACCCACCCCTTAATTGACGCCAATGCGTCTATGCCTTGATTTCTCCTCTATCTCTCTCTCTCTCTTCCACTCTCTAGTAAAACAGTTACAGTTATGTTATGTATGTGCGTGGTTGTGTGTGCATGATTTTGCATTTGTATGCAGTGCTTCACGTGATCGCAATTCGCAGTTACATTGGGACACACTTTAAGACATTTATCGTTTTACTTTACGTTATCGATACGTGTTGTAAATACTTCGATAGTTGTGCATGAATCATGGTTTATTAAGTGACTCATACAATACGGTTTTGGAACTACATTAAGGAAACGATTATGTCATTTCATTAGATATTCTATCTACTCCAAAATATACTAAAAATAAATCTTTCAGGTAGACGAATAAAGACTTCTAACCTTTCAAACACAAGTTGTTCACTACAAACTATACTAAAACTATTGAAGGGTTCTACTTTCATTATCATTATCATCGCTTTGAATCTAAAGATTACTTCTAATTTCACCCTACCACGTCAATGTGTAAAATCTTTATGTTTATACTGATTTCTAATCTTTACAATTGCCGTTTTTATTCTCTTGGGCCCCCGTCTCAGTCTTTAGTGCTTGACTCACAAATTGACATCGATCAAAAGGGGGCAAAAACTGTTTGTTGTCTTCATATATAGCACAAAAGCCCGGCGATCTTCGTACTTGACGATCTTTGAGTTGTGTATAATTGTCATTAATTAAGACTGCACTCGTTCGATTTGCTTTACGATAATTTATACGCACTTGCGAAATTCATGACAACAGTCCCTGCTCGGGCGCCTACTTTATGGCACCCCGAATAACGGGTGTACTTGTATGTAAAACTTTGCTTTTCGTTTCTACTTATTTAGCTCGTTGCCTGTGTTGTGTTTTATGCATATTTAAATTGGCAATATTAAATTATTCGTGTCAATAGTTGCGATGATCGTTTGACGCAAGTGAAGTGAACTTAAACTGAACCGAACTGAACCAAACTGAAGTGAAGGCAAATCAATAAATGAGAAAGTCATTGTCAAAAGTGACGTCATATTTGATCAGCTGACTACCAGTTGTTGCTATTGTTGCCATTTTGGTGAGAACATTGCAAACCGGTTCGATGTAAGTTGAAAGATCATTTGATATTTATACAGACTGAACTGAGGTGTGGTGTGGGATTTCAATAGAGTAGGAACAAAAGCAATTGGTAAACAAAAATAAACTCAGTTTTCCATATTTATTTTTATATAACTTTTCTATTCTACAGTTTGTGTCATGTTGCATGTTTCAAAGTTATTAAAATGTTACATAGTTCCCTAAAGAACTTTATCATTCCCAAAAGAGTATTTTACATAAGTACGAAATAAAGCAGAGTTTGCACTTTGTCCTACAATTTAATATCATGCTGAGATAAACGAGTCTCGTTTTTGATATATGGCTCAATGGAATGGGTGTATCAATGAGTCTTTTTATGGTGTGCCATTATTCTGTCACGTTTTCATGACTATGACTCAATTGTTGTGTCGTCGTCGTCACCATCGTCGGGGTCGCCGTTGTTGTTGTTGTTGTCGGTTTGGGCCATTTACTTCAAGTGTGACACACAAAACACCAATCGACCCATCGAGCCAAGTGAACTCAAGCAGTGAGACCATATTTATAGGCTCGAACTCATTACATCATCAACGTCATCGCATTCATAATTTATAGAGCTAAGGAACTTGCAGCAGAATTTCAGACCATACTCAGTAGAGTGCCAACAGTTGTTGCTCTACCTATATCTTATCGGCCAATGAGTTCCTGATACTGTACCGAGTGCAGTCTGTTTACTACTTAGTTACTTGATCCCCACCCCCTTCTGTTACAGCTCATTTATAGAGCTTTTATGGTCATTAACTTATCATACTACGCTTGCTATTACAACAATATCTCGTATCTATTGTTGTTGTTGTCATTTCAACACCTTTGGGCACTTATACACACGCGTAGAGACCGTACCGTCGCAATTGCTTTCAACATCGTCAACAACAACACACGTAAACACACCCACACACAGTTGCTAGGTTGATAGCAGTTAGAGGAAAACAACATCAGGAGGGAGACTCATTGTCTATTGTCGTCGTTGCTGTGTTTCTAGGCTGTGTAGTTATTGTACCTGATATTTGGTAATGGTTTCTCGTACAACGTAATTCCATTTCCCTGTACTATGCCGTTGTAATCAGTCCGTCAGTCAACATACTATTTGCCAGCCCCATGATTTCATCACCGTAACATCTGATGATGGGTCGCCCCCTAACCCAGCCCTTTCAATCTAAACCAAAAACACCAGACTCATAATCGAAAAACATAAACACCTAGTTGTATAATCAAATAAAAATATAATGTACCCTAACCCATACAATCCACATCTGATTCCCCCTGTTATCATTTCGTTAAATTTGCCATATGTTGCCTTTTTTATGTATTGTGATTCGTTTTTAGTGCTCTGGGTGAAAAAACCCAGAGTCATTAGCTGAAATTGGTTCGGGTTTGGATTATCTGAGTGTCTGTATCAAAGTAATACTTAGTAGGTAAGCTGTAGGTTAGATTTGGAATATCTATATTATTATCAGTAATCAATGAACCAAGAATACATATATGTAAAGTTCTGAGAGGAAGAAGTATAATATGAAGTATAATATTGTTTATTTTCTAATCTCTCGCAATACCAAAAGGATGATTTCTTTATAATTTAGAAACATTTCTTACAAATCCTTTGAAGGAACCCATCCCATTTTTTAAAGATTCTCGATTAGTTTTTAACCAAAACTTACCGTTCATAGATTAAGTTATTCATAGGATACTTGGATCCTTTTCAAATATGATTAGATTCGGTTTCATACCTTAGGTATCTTTAGGTCTCTCCAGTATATTCGATACAGCTCGATATACTGTAAACAATCGCTTCAATAATTATAGCCTGATGAGTTTTCATTATTATTATCATATATGTAAGTATTTATCTAGCGTACGATGTGGCAATAGCAAAAAGCTTTTTTAATTGATGGATCAATTCGAGGCATATCGAAATTTCCCAGTAAATAGAACGAGCACACATTGCACAGTGGGCCCAGTCGCACTTATCTAATATGGGCTAACAGCGCAGGGTGAGGTGGGGACGGGGAGGGGGGCTATGCGACATATGGGCTCATGGTCATGCTGGGCACCGAATTTCGAATTCAGCTGTGGCAGCTAATGGACGTGCAGGTCGGGGACGAAAGTGGAGCTGTGCGAGTGATTGCATATGGCCCCCAACAACAACAACAACAACAATAAATAGGTGGTGCAGCAACTGCTGGTGTTGCCACATGTCTAATAAATATTCCATTGAGACAGGTTCTAGGCTGTCGGAATATTTTTTATGTACATAGTATATATTTTCTGCTGTTCTCTTGCCCCGAGGGTGGTCAAGTTAGCCACCCTTTTAGCTTTTTGTCTATATCCTTGCTCTTCTAGCTTTATTTATTGCTAATTGTTAACCTGTCCTGGGGTCAGGGTTGCCACCCTCAGCGCCGCGCTGTTCGGTATTGTTTAGTGTTTAGGGCCAATCCGGAAATGATGAGTTCAAAATTGTATTTATCGCCTGTTTTATGCACCTTTCGGCATTCGGGCGGCGTTTTTTGCGTTTTTCGCCTCGCTTTTAGTTTAGCGGCTTTTAGTCTCTTGCGAGTTGCGACGCCGAAATGCGACACAAACGTCCAACGTGCCAATTTATTTGTGGACTGCTCTGCCCCATCGATTTGAGGTCTATATATTTGATATAATTATTATAACTGTGTATGTTTGTGTGTGTGTGTTTATCGTTCAAGTTGTATAAAAGTTCTTGTGGTTATACTTCAAGCTTATCGCGACTCTAAACACTATATTTCTGATTGGACATTTGCGCCACATTTAATTCTCAATGCCGCGAGATAGTGTCGCCTAGTATAATCTAATAGCACGTGTTTTTTTTGCTATTTAATGAATTGAATTTAATAGAAAATCTTGAGTACAGAACCAATCTATAGATTAGTGACAAATATGTATATACTACACATTCAGCTTGTCAGCATAGATCCAACGTGTGTGACTCATTTTTAAGTGATATATCTTATCTGTGAAATAATTTCAATAAAATATAACACGATAATACATATATATGTACATTTATCATTTCCACACACTCAACAGCTATTTCTCATTGCGAATAGGTCGAAGAACTGTGTAAAAATAAAAGGAATTCTATAATAATATATTATAATAATATTGTTTGAGCTGTGCTAATGAAGCATGTTATATGAGTAGTACTCATAGTTCTCGACAAAAGTGACATATATAATTTAATAATAATAATATTTAAATATAGCTACTGGTAAGAGTTATCGATAATTAATATAGTGATATTGTGTGCAGCGAATTATCCCGTGTCAAATCTCAAGTAATACTAAAGTTCAATAAGATTATTGAAAATTGAAAACAATCGATAGCTCTAATTTTATCATTTGCAACTATCGATAGGTTTTGGATACTCTTCCACGTCTATTCAAAGGCGCCAAAATCGATAACTAAATTACTTGGAAAGCTTCTGAGCTAGATTTGCAACTTTTGATTACACAAGTAGTACAATCAATGAACTTTTGACCTCATTTTGAAACAGACAATATCCCAGAACTGTTGGAAACTTTGTTTTAAATCTTTACTTGCCATCACGACCTTTTAAAAGGCGCTCGACACGCAAATTGAAATTGAAATTGAAATTGAAATGGGGGTCGGTTCCTTGGCGTTTTGTAGGGGTGAGCTTCAAAGCTTGATTTTTCCAATTTTATCAGAGAACGACCTTGTCCATGAATATTTAATTTTGTTTTTATATTATAAGTATTTTCGCCTTTTCAATTTGCCTGCCCTTAGTTTAGTTTTTGTTGTCAACTTGACAATGGAGCCAAACTGTGTGCGAATTGGGGGAGAAGGCAACATTTTTCATTATCACCTGCACAGACAATGGGGGACCAGTGAACTGACAAGTCGATTGTGTTCACCTGTTTACCCGAGCAAATAAATCCCCCACTACCCACCCCCTGATACCCTTATAAATGTACTGTAAACAGAGGCAAGAGTAACAACGCTCTTATCGCTGAAATTTGGTCAGCACGCTTCGTTGCCCCGGCCTGAAAAAGCATATAGTATGTAGTACTGGAATCATATGTGGGTTTATCTTTGTGTAATGCCTAGAGATCCGCTTTGGCCCTGACTCCAGTAATTATACAAATGGAGCACATTCGTGAGCCACGCACTTTATGAGATTTGTTTTAAATGTAAATGAATTCAAGCGTTTTTGTTGATTTTTGCATTTGATAAGAAGGTTTAAGCTTTAAGTTGCTCTACAACAAAACCAACAAATTTACTCATTCTTTAGTTAGGTTTGTGCAGGCTTAGAAAGCGTTACCCACTGTTAGATTGTGTTGGCTTTAAGAATGGTATCTAAATACTCTATTGGCTAAGAGTTAAGTTTGAGTTAACCAATGAAATACTGTAAAGTTCATTATTCAAATTCGGTACATAGGTAATCTAAAGGAATATCTGTGCAATAAATGCTCTCTTTGTTTGGAGTTTACTCTCTCGAGTGAGCGCATGCTCTCTTTGTTTGGAGTTTACTCTCTCGAGAGAGCGCGTTAGACATCTAACTCTTCGGTACTCTCCCTTGAAATTTTGGATATTAAATGTAGATTCCGATATATTACTTGTCACTTCATTACTTATCAGGCAACCCTCTCGGTAGGGGCTTTCCATGCACTCTTCGGTACTCTCCCTTGAAATCATCGATATTAAGTATAGATTTCGATATATTACTTGTGACTGCCTGATTGCTTATCATTACTTATCAGGCAACCCTCTCGGTAGGGGCTATCCATGCACTCTTCGGTACTCTCCCATGAAATCCTCTATATTAAAGGTAGATTTCGATATATTTCTTGTGACTGCCTGATTGCGAATCATTACTTATCAGGCAACCCTCTCGGTAGGGGCTTTCCATGCACTTTTCGGTACTCTCCCTTAAAATCATCGATATTACATGTAGATTCCGATATAATACTTGTGACTCCCTGATTGCTAATCATTACTTATCAGGCAACCCTCTCGGTAGGGGCTCTGGAAAAGTCAGCTAACCGAAAAGTTGTAGCCCTAACGCCTGAAAATGCCAGTTGAGCTTTTGACTGCGCACAAGTTCTTATTGTTTGTCTTTGTCTTTGCCCTTGCGATCGAAATAGAGACAGGGACGGAGAGAAACAGAGAGAGAGGGAGAGAGAGTGGAGCGCTATCAAGAACTCACAATATATTAAGTTATATATGTATGGCCATACCCGTACCCGGGGCAGAATGTCGGCGGACTCGGTGGCATTCTGTCGCTGTGGACGGTTAGTGTCGGTCGATTGTCGGTTGCTCGAGGCTACCGTTGAGCGATAAGGCAGCAAGTGGTGGATGGGAGGGAGTGCGGGTTGGTTAGGTTTGGTTTGGTTCGTTTACGGTTTCGAATTCGATTTCGATTCGATTTGGCTCTCGTTTTCGGTATTGTGAACAACAGTTCTTGTACGCATTTGCAGTTGGCGAAATGAGAACGAGGAGAGCAATGTGAGAACATTAGCAAAAAATGAAAGAAACGCCAAACAGCAGCAAGGTGGCAAGAACAATTAAAGTAACAGTGACTGGCTTAGAGTCCGAGTCGCAGCCGATTATCGATACAAATCAAGAAAAGTCGGCCACATCGCCCAGCTCATCCTTTGTGATTAAATGTCTATTGCGAACTGCGCGATTTATGTGGCAAGTGACAACGATACCCGCTAAAATAGGCGATACCATAGGCACCCTGTACCGCTATGCGCAGGATTCGGTTGATACTTTTCTATGCGTAGCTGGGTGAGGAACCTCAACAGGCCTTCTATCAATTGAATTCTATAACTAACTCTCATCTTTTGTTCTCTTCTCTTACAGAAAAGCGCGTCGCAAAGAGCGCGATGGCGATCAAAATTCAACAGATACCAAATTGTATTTGGAAGAGAGCGTCCTAGAACGTAAACTACCTGAAGCTGATCTCAAAGCCCTTGTGGATCTTCCAGCTGGCTTGGACTACAATGAATGGCTAGCCTCACACAGTAAGTATTTCGAAACTTCCTAACTTCCCAGCTGTTCTCCCTCCAACTCTTATCGCCATTTTACCTACCCCACGTGATATATGAACGTATTTTGATTTATTTGCATCGCTATTGTATTCATCTATTGTGCCTTTTGTTGTTATCGTGTGATTATAAACGGTTGGGGATTTAATGAGACCAGTCGCCATATGGCCACACTGGGAGCACTGACTGATTGAACTAACTGGGCTTAGTACGTGCTGATTGGCAGTTCCAACAATAGGAAGCAACAATCATTTGCCAACCTATCGTTTGTTGAGGCGAATAGAATACAGAATTCATACCAGTAATTACAGTAATTTTAATGAAATTGAAAAGATTTCAAGTTCAATGTTTATTATACTTGGAAAGAGAGGGCCAGAGTTAGCTAGTTAGAATTTGCGACCTTTTGGACCTACCCTATGTTGATATATGTTGTCTTTTTCATATTTTAAACTCCATATCTAGTTATTATCTTTGATAGATATGCTAATAGAATATGATAAATATGAGTACACGCTTAAAGATCTCTTGGATCTAACTTAGTAAAGCTTCTTTAGGACCAAGAACTCAATGAAATTTCAAATTGAATAGTCTAGTACCGTATTCTATACACCTCTTAATTGAAATAGCTTGTGTAGGGTAAGATTTTAGGTTTCAAATCTAGTATCCTACTTCAATAGACTAACTCAATCTAGATATACATGCTTTGGGGCCCTACCAGCCCTACCTTTTATAAAACTGATTAGCTAGGAGGGAATCTCATTAGAAATACTAATTAAGCATCCACTTACTATTATATTAGACTTGTGTGCCACCTTTTAGACCTTTAGACCTATCTAAAGTTCTGCTGTAGGGTCCTACCTACCCTACCCTATATAAAATAGATTAGCTAGGAGGGAGATCTCATTAAAAATTGTAATTAGGCATCCACTATGCTAATATAATAGACTAGTGAGCGAACTCTTAGACCTTTAGACCTATCTAAAGTTCTGCCGTAGGGCCGTACCTACCCTACCCTATAAAAAGAAGATTACCTAGGAGGGAGATCTCATAAAAGTTCTAATTAAGCATCCACAAGGATAGTAAGATAGACTTGTGTGCGACCTTTTGGACCTATCTAAAGTTCTACACTCTATAGGGTGCTCCCTCATGTACTAATAACATATCCTGAGAATGATACCACTTTAACGAAGATCATTCCAAGTTTACTAGGCTCTAAATGCCTCTACCCCAACGCTTAGTTGTTTAGTCACCCATTGGGGGCTCCTTTAATTGATTAATCCCCCCCTGAGGTGCTTTCTTACATCATCCCCATCATCATCTTTTGCGTGTGTTCGGATTCGTGCTGTTCACTAACTAATTTGTCGGATATTACATCATGCCGTTAATCTGTTGAAAAATGATAGATACGCAAATAGAAATTAACGCGATGCCTTGCAGCCTTAAATTGTTGTAAATAATTGGCAATGTTTCAGCAAATTGTAGCTTCTACCCCCCTTGTGGCTTGCGTCTTGTGTCTTGGCAGTCTCCCTCCATCTGCATTGGATTTTAATAATAATCAAGTGTAAATGTTGCCTGCCCTGGGCTGGGCTGGGTCGAGGTCATGTCGTCATCTGCACTTTTCAATGGAAAACAAAAGACGCAAGTTGACTGTCATATCTGTCAATACCTGCCTCCCCGCCCCTACTGGCCAGCCACTGGCAATCAAGATGAGTTCATCGGGCAAGCTATTTGCCTTCACTCAGTGCTATCTTTTTTTTACTGAGCGCATAATGCAATTCTGACTGACGTAATACAATTCCCCCGGGAGTCTCCTTCAGGCTCGGATTGCCTTTTATCTGGGGCAGACTTGTGCCAATATTGAGTTAACATTGACCTTATAAATGAAACGACTTATCTAACAGTTCGTTCGTGTAGGTGCCCCAGCTGGTTCAATGCCAAGCTCGACTGTTGTTCTGTGACTGATATAGGAAGACCAGACAAGAGAGAGATCTTGAAAAAGTGTTTATTGTAGATACCACAAAGACCTTCTAAACAGCAACATTTCGTAATTGCTCTTCGTTGTTCAGTCTTTGTTGAGCAGTAATCAATAGTTGATTTTGATGATGATGCCAGCAATTATCATCAAACAACAAGAGATTGTTGCAATCTTTGTCAATGACACTCATATCAATTACCAAATTAAGACTTGGAACGTTTACGAATCTAAATGACACATTATGTTATTGAAGTCGTTCTGTTTGTAGTTTTGTGTAATACCTTTGTCTCTATACTTATCTATATCTACATACTATAACTATCTATATCTTACAGCTCTCGCTCTCTTCGAGCATGTGAATTTGGTCTATGGAACTATTAGTGAATTTTGTACACAATCCGGTTGCGCAGACATGACCGGACCGGGCAACAGGTAAGCTTTGAAGGATCATTATTAAAACCTTATTTACTAATTGTTGATTGTCTGTTGCAGAACGTACTTATGGTTCGATGAGAAGGGCAAGAAGACGCGGGTCGCGGCGCCGCAGTATATCGATTATGTGATGACCTTCACACAGAAGACGGTCAGCGATGAGTCGATATTTCCAACCAAATACGCGAACGAATTCCCTGGCTCGTTCGAGTCGATCGCCCGGAAGATTTTACGCTTGCAATTTCATGTGATAGCGCATCTGTATGCGGCGCATTTCCGAGAAATCGCGCTGCTCGGCTTGCACACCCATTTAAATTTGACGTTCATGCACCTCACGGCGCTGCATCGCCGCTTCAACCTGATCGATGAGAAGGAGACGGATGTGCTGCGCGATCTGGAGGTGGCGCTGCGCCTCACCGACGACAACAGCGTCTGCGGCCAGGACTCGGCAACGGATTCCGGCTCAGCCTCTGTTTCGGTCTCTGTCTCAGTTTCCGCCTCCAACTGTGACTCGCAGCAGCAACAGCAGCAGCACAACAGCAGCAGCAACAGCAACTCCTCCGCCGAGGCGTTGCATGTCAATTCACAAAGCACCTGCGGCACGGCAACGACAGCGGCGTCTCTAATTGATGGGGATGCTGCAGCGCCGCCCATTTGCACGCAACCGGAGGCGGGGGCGGCTGGCAAGCCGCCCGGCAGCGGCGGCCTACTGGGCGGCATACTGGGCGATTTAACCAGCGGCGAATTTGGTGATACAACGCGCTACTGCACCTCGGCAGTTCCTCCGCATGCGTCGGCCCCGGATGGCGCCACATTGCCGCCGAATGCGGCGACAAATGGCGCCGGCGCTGGCGCATTACATTTAAATTTTAGCAACAATAACAGCAACAACCACAACTTGAATCATTTAAATCATCACCACCATCATCATCCCCATCACCATCACCACCATCATCCCCACGCCCATCTGCACCACCTGCACCATGCGACGGCAGCGGCGGCAGCTGCGTCAGCGGCAGCGCCGTCAACGCAGCACAGCGGCCTCATACAGTGCAATGCGGCGGGCGCTGCGTCGGCGGGGGGCGGCAACAGCAGCAGCAACAACACAACAGCAACCACATAGTGCGACAGCAACAGCAGCAGCAGCAACAACCACAACCACAACAACAACAACAAAAAACATTAGAAATACTAGAATTACGCAAAAATGTTATTTAATGTTATTACTTCTATGATCCTAAAGTTGAAAATATTGTAAAAATAATAAATACAAAAAATACAAAAAAAAACAAAAAACAAATGCAACAAGACAAAATGTAAGACACAATTATCGATAACAACTATCGATTGCAATTGACAGTTGCTTAGAGCACACACACGTTCGTTTTAGAGTTGATATGTATAGAAAGAAAGCTGCAAGCTTAGACTTAGACAGAGAAAACGATAAAATAGAGAGAGAGAGAGAAAGAGAGATGTAGAGAGGGGTCTCCCGCTTCACAAGCTTTATAGGTACTGCTACCCCCACACCCCCTCCCAGCCAATCATAGCGACAGTTTAAAGGCATAGCCTGAAGGCAACCCCAACAGCACTTTAGTTCATTAAACAACACACTATAAATAACAAAAAACCAAAATTGTAACAATTGTAAGAACACAAATATACTATCACACGCACGGTCACACTGGCAGCTTAATAAATGCGTCAAAAAATTCTCGAACCAAATGTTTCCTATGCACATTTCTAGTTTTGGCAATGTTTTCTTTAGTATTGTTTCATGTGAAAAACGAGTATATATATACATACATATATTACCTCATAAATATTTAAAAGTGCATAAAACTTAAGATATAATTATATTTAATATTAATTTGTATAAATTTATAATGGCATGAGCCTTCGCCTTAAAAAGTATTTGTCGTCAATTGATTTATTATGTTTATAAAAAAAGACTCCCAAAATTAAAACTTATGCCTATTATATATACTCGATAGAAGATAAAACCAAACTATATTTCTAATTCCTACTCGTTATGCACATTTAAATATTTGTATGTTAAATTCTTTTGCCTGATAAAAACATAATTTTATATATAATTTCTGACGCTTATCTCAACATTCTTTAGTTAGTTACTTTATATAATTTTGTCGCTAAGCAAAGCTTTGGCTCATTATCAACATATTTTGAGAAATTCCTAAAATGCTTTTGACCTTGAGCACTTGAACTTAATATAAAAAATGAATATTTCCAGAGTATTTTATTCCAAATCCTCGCATATATCTTGTAGGCACTCTATAAAACAACTGTCTCTACACAATTTCTTAAAGCGTTTGCCTGAGAAGTATGCACCAATTGTTTCACAAGTCATGTAACCCACACACCGAATGTTGCACCTGTTGTTAGAATAGCCAAAACAAATCTAAGAAAATGTGTTGAAACAATCTGAAAATATTTAGAAAACAAAAAAAAAACAAAAGAAAATAATAATGAAAAACGACTTGAAATACCAAAGGCAATGAAGCTAATTTACTTTAAACTACAAAAACTAAACGAAACTAAAAAAGAGTTCAGTGTACTATATTAAAATGTTGTGTCTGTATGTGTATATGTGTGTGTGTGCATGTGTGTATGAGTGCGTGTGTGTGTGTGTATTTGAAATGAAACAATAAATGTGCATTAGCTGGGGAATCTTCTTTCTCGATGTAGTTCAACCCAAGACACTCAAAGCTCACTGAACAGTCCAGGCTTTAGCTAACCAAAACCTATTATATATAATATTTTAGATCCGTTGAACGCAAAATATATATATAACTTATGAAATTCATTCAAAATGCTGGTGAAATCAATAAATGCAACGGGATATGACCGAATCACAAGAATTTGTGCGAGTTTCCGAATGGAATTAAAGCGAACAAATACATTTTATGATAAAAGACAACAAACAAAAAACAAAAAAATACAAATTTAATGAAAACAATTAACAAAATGCAAAACTGATAATAAAATAAACTGTTATGTTCAATTAAAAATGTTATGTCTATTATTTCAGCGAGTGTGGAATTTCTTCGCATGGTTTTCCTTCAATTAAAAGTTCTAGGAATGTTATTCGAATTCCTCTTTTCGAAATATCAAAGAATCTTAACCCAAACCTAACCTAAACCACTAAATAAATATGAAGAGGATTCTACTGCGAGGTCTCTGATTAAACATATAAATCAGTACAGACTTGTAGCCAAGTACACAGATGAACGTACACATACTATATCATATATCATATCATATCAAATCATATGTGTACAATTTGAATGGAAAGCTAATACTACGACTAATACATAAACTTGTATGTATGCAGTTTTGTTCCAGTTCCCATTCCAGTCGCAAACACAAACATAAGCCAGACACTTAACTTCTGGATGTCGAATACTTAATACCCTTTCCATAATCAAGCTTATTAATATAGTTGCTTCTAGTAGTCATCAAAATAAGTAAACGGTGTTAAATGCAAATTAATCAAACTTTACATTTGCTTACAAAAATATTTTAATTTCTAAGACTTCTATAAAATATATTGGTCCGATTATTATGTCCGATTATATGTGACGAAACTTGTTAGGATTATAATTACCTTCTTCTGTTAAAAAGAAAGAAAAAAATCTATCTATCTAATCCAATATTTCTTCAATTCCTCGATTTTTATTTGGAAGAATATTTAAAACACGCGTTTAATTTGTTTGCTGTGGAAGTTCTGTAAAAACACGAAAGGTCTATCGACTGCTCTGTGATATAGTTCCGACTTGAACAATAAACAGCAAGTGTACCAAGTTTCAGCAACATAACTTTACAACTGAAGGGTATACCTAGACCGAAAGCAGACAAACTATATACATATACACTAATCTATTTATAGGTTACACATTTCTTTCAAAAATAGTAGTACCTCCTGCAAGGAAGGGTATACAAGTGCGCCGTGCATTGGTTTCTCTCATTTTAGTTAATTGACAGCTTTGTACAAGCTGTGGGATCTCTCAATTCAGTTGGATGCCGCAGATGGAGCGAAACGGAACTCCTAAATACAATTAGGGACTGGAAACACGATTTGTAACCCCTAGATAGAGAAAATGAGGCAGAGTTGT
This sequence comes from Hirtodrosophila histrioides, assembly GCA_037075165.1. Lineage (NCBI taxonomy): Eukaryota > Metazoa > Arthropoda > Insecta > Diptera > Drosophilidae > Hirtodrosophila > Hirtodrosophila histrioides. The sequence goes on from JBAMCL010000491.1 coordinate 2,688,722, forward strand.
TTGGCTCTCGTCACGCTGAGTGTTCTGCTCAGCTGTGGAGCCTTCGGTCAGGGGGGACGTCGGACGAGGTATGAGCCGAACTGGGCCAGTCTGGATCAGAGACCCTTGCCCGGCTGGTACGACAAGGCAAAGGTGGGCATATTTTTGCACTGGGGTGTGTACTCCGTGCCAAGCTTTGGATCGGAGTGGTTTTGGACCAATTGGATAAGTGAGTTGGCGTGTTAATGTGTCCAAGTCGAAACACGAGCATCGTAATGCTACTTTACAGATCTGCGCAATGCCAACTATACCCGATTCATGCAGCGCAATTACAAGCCCGACTTTACTTATCAGCAGTTCGCAGATCAATTCACCGCGGAGCTATTCAATGCCACTCAGTGGGCGTTGCTCTTCAGAGATAGTGGTGCCAGGTAATTAACTCTATTGTTCAGTTATTTCAGCGTTACTATATATATGTCTGTCAACAGATATGTCGTGCTGACCAGCAAACATCACGACGGCTACACTCTGTGGCCCTCAAAGCACAGCTTTGGCTGGAATGCAATGGATGTGGGGCCCAAACGCGACATTATCAGTAAGTACTCGATAACACTTAAGTGTGCACATGAATTTGTTGTATAAACAAAGTTTCAAGTTAGTATAACAAAGTTTAATCTTCTAAAACGCCATGTATTCTTAATAAACTTGTTTATTGAGCGATTCCGATGAAATTACAACCAGGGAACAGAGATTCCGGTACAGCACTCCAGAAACAATACAATACAAATACCTTGTTATACCAGAGTAGTTCGACTATATTTCTTACAAGCTGTACCTATAAAATGGGTAATAGAGAGATTTTCGACTCTATAAAGTAGATGTATTCGGTATCAATAGCTGACTCGATCTGGCCCGCCCTTCCTTACGTATGAACGCAAGGATCTCGGAGATTATAAGAGCGAGAGTCACCAAATTTAGGATGCAGGTTCCTGTACCCCCTAAAAACGATTTATAAGAACCATTTAAAAGATATAGCCTTGGAATACATAACTAAAGCATTATTATTTTATATACATTTCGCAGAGGAACTTTCAACAGCGGTGCGCAGCGTTTCGGATCTAAAATTTGGGCTGTACTACTCGCTGTTCGAGTGGTTCAATCGCCTGTGGATCGATGATAAGCGGCATCTGTTGCTGCAGCAGCACTTTGTGGACTACAAGGTGCGGCCCGAGCAAATGGAGCTGGTGCAGGAGTACTTGCCGGAGATTATATGGTCGGATGGGGACTGGGAAGCACCGGCCAAGTACTGGAAGTCGGAGGAGTTTATAGCCTGGCTCTACAATGACAGTCCCGTGCGCGACACGGTGGTGACCAATGATCGTTGGGGCTTTGGTACCGCCTGCCTGCACGGTGACTTTTACAATTGCGCAGATCGATTCAATCCGGGCGTGCTGCAGACCCACAAGTGGGAGAACGCCTTCACACTGGATCGCACCAGCTGGGGTCAGCGCTACGATGTGACCTTGTCGGACTTCATGAGCTCCAAGGATGTCATCAAAGGTATAACTTGAGATACATTCATATTAAGCATTCTGCTGTTTGATTTAATTGTATTCCAGAAATCGTCAGCACAGTCAGCTGTAATGGCAATGTCCTGATTAATGTGGGACCCACCAAGTGCGGCACTATACTACCCATATTTGAGGAGCGTCTGCGCGACATGGGCCGCTGGCTGAAGGTCAATGGGGAGGGCATCTACGACAGCGCTCCCTGGATCTATCAGAATGACACCCTTACCCCGCACGTGTGGTATACCCGTGGCCAGTTGTCGGATAATGGTGAAACTGTTATCTATGCATTTGTGCTCGAATATCCTTACGACACCAACGAGCTGGACATCTATCCGCTGGGCAAGGACATCAACATTTTCCGCAATGTTCTGCTCACGGGTCTCGACATGGGCACTGACAGCGACGTACTCAATAAGGAATCGACTAAGGTGGTCCTGCTGGGCATGGAGGATATAGAGATCGAGGTACGAGTATCAATTGGGGTCCATCCCTATCTCCATATTGACAGTTCTCACTAACTTCTGACATTCACAGTGGACATCAAGTCACAACAAATTGCACATCTCGTTCCCACCCAAGCACCATATCGATAAGCGCGGTCTGGACTACGCCTGGACCTTTAAAATTACAATAGTTTAAGTTTTAAAATAAGATTAACTTTCAGAAGAAATCGTTGGAACTTTCCTTGAGTATTTTTTTATAAATTGTATGATATTATTATCATAAATATACTCCTCACTACTAAAAATTAGTTCTTGAATACTATATCGCTTCGTAAACTAATTTTCAACTGTTATTATATACTTTTAATATTACTACCACAAATTATTCTCAAATTTTAAAGAGTATTTTTGTTTTAAATAACAGTCAATAATGTTCAAAAGCTCTTGATTGTTTTATATTACATTTATAATTCATCTGCAGACTTTTATGTTCTAAAATCTTGTTTTATCTCTCAAATTAAGTTTAATTGTTTTTTGCAGTATATTTAAATCAGTCAAAGGCGCGCGTTTTGCTATTTTTGAGTTTATCTCTTACGGTCACACTGCTCATCGCTTAGACGATATATCGTTTGAATTAGCCATCTCTAGTCTGATTGGCACAACAAACGCGAAAAGTTGCAATTCCTGGCGCTGGTTTTTCCTAGCATATTGCAGCAAGTAAATGCCTAAAATATATTATAAAAATTGTGTGAAAATGTTCTACGAGGCTTGCATTACGCATATCTGACGCATAAAGTTCGTTGCCAGCTTTTAAAGTTCCAAAGAAATCAACAGAAAAATTGGAATGTTGAACAAGTGCAGGGGCAGCAGCACATACCAATACGAAAAATGCTGAGAGAGCGTGCGCGTGCCAAATAGTGAGAGTGAAAGAGAGCAGTGCATTAGTGTGTATGTGTGAAACGCGCTTATCATTTATGCGGCAATTGTTTTTGTTGTGGCCTGGTGTGGTTGTCGTTTATCCAGCTGCGGTTGTTGTTTTTTTTAAACTAAATATGCGTCTTTTCTGCAATTTAAATGTAACAGTGAACACACCGTTCATTATATAAAATGCGAGAAGGCCACCTGTCATATGCACTGCCTGCGAAATGAATTGTGCTTATTCAGGCGTAAATTTTTGAGGCGCTCAATGTGAAAATCTTGTTTTGTGGCTAATTAACGTTAATTTGTGTTTGTTTTTTGTGTGTGGCATATTCGCCTTGCGAGCAATTATCAATGGATTAATTAGCTTCTTTGGTTGTGAGTTTACAGTCAAAACAGTGAATGCGTCATTGGAGCGTGCATGGTTTTTGGGGGTGTGGGAAAGAGCGAAAGAAAACAATAAATTGTGAGCGCTCTTTATGAACAGCGTGGCCACCTATTGACATTCTTGTGCAGTTCAGATTCAGTTCTTAAGAACTACAAATATTACCAGCATAAATTTAAGAAAGTTAATAAATAATAATAGTACTTTTTGTATTTATTTAATGCGGACTCTCAAATGCATCGTAAATATAGTGATCTAAAATCTAAAAAATTCAGATTCTCTATATATAACACATTTGTATCGTCTCAGTTTGACTAGTTCCGTGAACTGTACTCATTGCATCACGTTGACAACCCTAAACAAGTCTCTCAACAACAACAGCTCCACTCCCAAGAGCGCGCGCAGCAGCTGTTCTCTCTCGCATTCTCTCGCAACCCGTTGCCATACGTCACTTTTGGCCAAAACACACACGCGTATGTGGACTGACTCTTTCAGTCTTAACTGTGTCCGTACTGGCGTGAGTAAGCGTTTGGATTGCGTACGGCTAGCAGCAGCAGAAAAAGCAGCGCGTGTTAAGAATAAAAATGAAACAATGAAACACAGATAAAGCTGTATAAAGAAAAGACTACATTATCAACACTGGCTAACAAAAGTGAATAGAACAAATGCAAGTGCAAGTGCAAGTGCAGTGAACCAAGTCCCAGCGGACGGTGCCCTTGAATGTAAGCGTATGTGTTTGTGTTGATGTGTGCGTGTGTGTTGGCTGCTGTTTCCAAAAATGTTCAATGTAAAAATAAAAATACTTATGTACACAACGCATAGCAAAAATTCGATTAAGTTGCTGAAACAACAACAAATGCAACCTTGAAAACAGGCAAAGCAAAGCGGCGTCTGACTTTTGGCTATTTCTGTGTGTAGTGGGGAAGCGCTTGAATTGTTTTCCATGTGTGTGTGTGTGTTGTCCAATAAGAAAAGCAAAGATAGCAAACTGAGAGAGCGACCAGAACAATTGAACATGTCGTCGCATGGTCATTAACACGGCTCGTCTGTGTGCGTACCTTGGTGTATATGTGTGTGTGTGTATTGGTGTGTCTGTTTTGTGCGTGTGTTCTTGATTTCTTTATGTAATTTTCATTTCTTTTATTCAACGTAGGCGTGCAGGAATTTGCGTACGCACAAAACGCAGCAGCGCCAGCAGCAGCAACGCCAACGAAAACCGTACTAACAAAATAGTAGTAGAAACCGGAGCACGATTTGTAAACATGACGCGCTCGTTAATTAACTAATTAAAAAAGTGAAAGATAGGGGAGCATAAATAGGTGTAGCCTCAGTCCACAAAACTAGAACTCCCCAATTTGTAGTCATCATTTGGCCAAGCTTAATATGACATCATACGCAAATGACACAACGGACACGGCAGCAGCAGCAGCAGCCACAACTACAGCAACAGCAACAAACGCAGGAACGGCAGCGACAACGCCAGCGGCGGCTGGTGCAGTCGGCGCAACGTCTGCGGAACTAAACAAGCAAATGTCCAGCAACAACAACATCGGCAATAGTCGCTACGACGACGACAACGACAACAACAGCTTGGATGGGCGCGAGAAAGCCGACACGACACCCGAGAACATCAAGAAGATTGCCGAGATCATAAGCGACAAGGAAGCTGCAGCAGCAGCGACGCCCGGCTCGACATCGGCGCGACTGCAGCAACAGCAGCAACTGCATGCGTCAAGCCTTGTAGGACTTGGCGCTGCCATCGATGAGTCAAACGCTAAGTTCTGCCTTGGCAAGCCGCCGCCGTCGCCAGTCGAAAAAGGTAAGCAAAAATTTTAAAGAGTTGCGGCCGCAGTTGCCTTTAACATCGCGTCGCGTCTTGTTTCTCTCTTAAAAAAAATCGCGGCTACAACAAGAATAACAACGGGCCAATTTGCCACAGTCATTATTCATGAACTTGTTGTTGTTGTCGTCTCTTTTTTGGCTTTTAATTTGAATTTTTAATGAAGCGATTTGGTGAGTTTTAGCCACAGCTTAAGCACAAATATTTATTGCACTAGTCATGGCGAACAAGCATATACACACATACATATACAAATACACACACAATACGAAGCACACCCAAGAAAGAACAAACAGAGAAAGACGGCAGTTGCACAGTGGGACGAAGCCAGATAAACTTATATGATTATTGTGTCGATAAGCGCATTTCGGTCAACTTTTATTTGCATTTATTTCGTTATTTCGGCAATAAAGTCTACCTCCCCCATCTGAAATCGTTGATATATTTCGCGTGTTTTAAGACCAAACCTTGTGAAATTTGGAGATGTCTTTATATAAAGTAGCTCTAACGAATATCTACCAGAAAAAATAAGCTTTATTAAACTCAGAAATTTGATTCTTTTGCCTAAATATGAAGGTTTTAAAACATCGCACATACATCGATGCATTGAAGCAGTAAGAAAAAGATCTCGGCAGTCGGTAAGCATCTGCGACAAAACCACGAACTTGGACCTGCCGCTTCGGGTCGTGAGAGCGAGAGCATAGCTGCGACAGGTCCCCCCGAACAAATACGAAGCGCCTGGGGACCTGCCACGCTGAAAATTTTTGGTGACAAATGTTCCCAAAGTCTGGCTACTCTATAAGTTCTTCTTCTCTCTGATTAAAGTTTCGAGCCGATGTATCAACCCGACATCGATTTTCATTTTAAAAATATCGATAAACATGGACATCGATGTTTCCACTCAAATTTACATCACTAAATAGAACCGCTCACCACAAAGTTCGCTGTCGTACTGAAAAATAAGACAGTGAAAAGAGGGTGCAAAGCGGAATATGTCACCTTGTATTAGTAGATCTTGGGACGAAGCTTAACTTTCTTTCGAAAACGTTTCGAAATTAAACATTTTTCGAAAACGTTTCGAAATGGAAACATTAACGCGTTTCTGATTTAAAAATGGCATTGATTTATTATTGTTAGTTATCAATTTTTTTTTCCTTTCTATTGTATACTTCGGTGTTTGATCAAATCATTATAGGTATTTTTCTTACAAGTTATATCAAATAAACGACCAATCAAGCGTGCGTCGAAATTATCAATTTGGGCACAAGGCCACTGGCAGCATTTCTGGCACGTTGCCCATCGTTTATAATTATTATAGTTTGCCCTTAATTCCTGACATTGCAAATATTTGGAATGTGCTTGAACAAATAAATAAATTCCAGTCATTGTAACTCAAGTATTTGTTGAAACTAAAACAATTGGTGTTTCATTGCTCGGAATTGAATTAAAAACGCAGGCGATTAATTGCAGCAATCAGAACTTGACTTCGGATGACATAATCCCCACATTCTATAAAGCTGTTTTTCCCTGCCTCAATGTTGCACTGAAATATTACACATAGTATACACAACTGTAGTGTCGAAGCGTGCCACGTCTGTTCCTTGTCGAACTATTTGATTTCTTGCTGCTTTTCGAGTCGCCCGCCGATGTCATAACTTCAATCGGACATTTTTTGTTTGTTTGTTGCTGCGACAGACAAATCTTGCACAATCCGACAGTTGCCGTCATTATCTCTCCCATTTTCATGCCGAGCACGCAATTTATTCGCGATTTTAGCGCTGACTCCGTGCCGGGTGACTCAGTTCCCCTCAGCGCCGATCAATTGAAGGCTATTGTGATATACTTAGTTGAGTTTTTGCAATATTTTCGCAAAATGAAATCCATGCCGTAAATATAAGTATAAACATTTTGAAGAGATTATTTATGGTGAGGTGTTCCACAATTGATATTTTATAAGATCTGCACAATATTTTCGATATTACGATCAACATGCAAGACTTTATAAACGACGTGTTGAAGATTCTAATTAACAACTTTAAATAGAGACGTAATCTCAACATTTCGTAGAGTGTAAAAAACTTAGACTTACAGTATGACCCAGTAAATTTTCGAAAAATATTTAAATTGAATACCAATTTAATTGGCTAAGCTCGAATCTTGATGTGTAGAGGGTATGTAGTTGCTAGAGCTGGGTATATATAATGTTCATATTAACATATTTTGTTTTGACAATTTTTGATTATTGAAATTAAGGTTAGGATAGGTTGAGACGGCAGGTCACCTCCACGGGTGGCCCCACATACGTCTGGTCCTTAGTGGTACCGCATAATTGCACCTTGCGACGTCTAAGATTCTTGGCAGATCATTTTCCCGAATTTTAAGAGTTGCTTTAGTGGTGTCCTCGATACACTCTCCAGGGAAGTGGAGGTATGGGATCCCAGATGGTTGAGTCGGCTTCTCCTGAGCGCTGGGCAAGTACAGAAGGTGTGTTCCAGGGTTTCGAATACCGCTCCGTGCACTTCCTGCAGTTGTTGTCAATTGTGATGCCAAGCTTCTGCGCATGGCCCGCTGTCATACAGTGAACACCTAGCAGCGTCCTACAGTCCTTTCGAGGGAGCGATAGTGTATATCGGGATTGTTTGGTGTTTTGCGCGTTCCACATTATCTTTGCCGTTCTGAATATCGTCGCAGATCTCTATCTGCGGCTGACTGTCCGTTGAGCTTGTTCTTAGAGTTCTGTAAAGATCGACTGTATGTAGATTGGTGGATTCTCAGATTCTCGACGCTCGCAGTCGTTAGTTCCACACCATCCTTAGCCAACTCGTATGTTTGTTATTAAAACAACCTTTTAAATGTTATAACAAATTGAATAGCAGTGCGCTAAGCCTATGCAAATTATGGCATAATATAATTTTCTGTATATAATCTACATATGTATGTTGCGCAATCCAATATTAATATCGATATATAATTGGCATATTTTAAAAGACTCGATAATGTGATTATTGATAAGTGTATGTTTTCATTTAACCCTACAAACTAAAGGATCTTATTAAAGATCCATGAATCCTTTATACTTTTGATAGGAATAACAAATACTTGTTAAGATACAGATTTATGAGAGTAGAACTGGAATGATTCGAGTGAAACCATGGATGTCGTAAAATTACCACAACAGATGTTACTTTTTAATATATATAAATATCCGGGTTGTAACAAAGTATGCTTTTGCTTAACAGATCCAATATTTTGCTCCAAATTAATTCCAAATTACCTGTACAAATTCAAAATCAATTGCAATTCTATCAAGATGGATACAAAAAAGAGGCGACGTAGGCCTCGGAACTTCTTAATGATGATTTTGGCAATCATTATAATGTGCGTTTTTTGTTGTTTTTGTTGTTGTTTTTTGATAATTTGCTGTCCTTTAATATGCGCTGCTGCAATGTGTTGTGGAGGTGAAGAAGATGACAATGATGACAATTAAATCAAACAATCAGTTCTGGAACCCTCCCAGCCAAGTTACAATTTTGCCGATTGTTAGTGTAATGCAATACTATTACTTGATCAATTACGAAACCCAGTATGCAATACTAAAATATTATAGTGATATTACTCTGAGGTGTTCCACGATTCATATTTTATTAGATATTAGATAAATACATTATTTATTTAATATCTTATGAAGATTCTAATTATCAACTTTGAATAGATAGGTAATATGAAAATTTCTAAATACTGTAATGGTAGAATCGCCCAGTCAATAAAATTTTCGAAATATATTTAAAATGCAAAGCTAGAATTTACAATATTGTCTTAATAAACGTGTGTAAATTGCAACAAACAAGAAAGGACGGTTATCTTCGGAGTGCCGAAGCTATATACCCTAGCAAGAAATAATTCTTATACCGATTTTGATTAAATTATAGTATAATAAAACTCTCACAAAAATAAGTTTTTGTCTAAAGTCTACATATGTTATGCCATTCAATATTATTATCGATAATATCGATATTTATTTTGAATGTATCAAATATTTATATCGATATTCTCCCAGCTCTAGTGTATGGTTCTGTTCATCCTGTACAAATTTTGGTAACTTAGTAAAGTTTCTTACATACATTTCTACTGCTTGATAGTACAGAAGATAATACATAATAAATAATCGAAACCATGAGTAGATATGGTGGTACAACTGGAATGATCCGAGAGGTACCGTGTTTGATGTAAACTTGTCTATAGAGTTTATATCCCTTTTAAATTATTCGGCTTGTAACAAAGTATGCTTTTGCTTAAAAGATCCAATATTTTCCAAATTAATTCTAAATTACCTGTACAAATTCAAAATCAATTGCAATTCTATCAAGATGGAAACAAAACAGAGGCGACATAGACCTCGGAACTTCTTACTGATGATTTTGGCAAGCATTATAATGAGCGTTCTTTGTTGTTTTTGTTGTTGTCTTTTGGTCATTTGCTGTCCCTTGATATGCGCTGCTGGAATGTGTTGTGGAGGTGAAGAAGATTGCAATGATGACAATTAAATCAAACAATCAGTTCTGGAACCCTCCCAGTTACTTGATCAATCACGAAACCCAGTGCGAATATTAATCAAACTAATATTGGCGACATCTATGTAATTCTAAAATATTATGAAGATTATACTCTGAGGTGCTCAACGGTTCATATTTCATAAGATATTAGATAAATACATTATTGTTAATACATTATTTATCTAATATCTTATGAAGATTCCAATTATCAACTTTAAATAGATAGGTAATCTGAAAATTTCTAAACTCTGTAATTGAAAGGACAGCAAGAAATAATTTTTATACCGATTTTGATTAAATTATAGTATAATAAAACTCACAAAAATAAGTTTTTGTCTATAGTTTACATGTGTTATGCCATTCAATATTATTATCGATAGTATCGATATTTATTTTGAATGTATCAAATAACGGATACTATTTATATCGATATTCTCCCAGCTCTAGTGTATGGTTCCGTTTATCCTGTATAAATTTGGTAACTTAGTAAAGATTCTTACAAACATTTCTACTACTTGATAGTACAGAAGATAATACATAATAAATAATCGAAACCATGAATAGATATGGTGGTACAACTGGAATGATCCGAGAGGTACCGTGTTTGATGTAAACTTGTCTATAGAGTTTATATCCCTTTTAAATTATTCGGCTTGTAACAAAGTATGCTGTTGCTCAATTCATCCAATATTTTAAGCTATATTATTTCGAAATTCCCTGTAAAAATTCAAATCAATTGCTCTATAAAAATGAACACAACAACTTTGCGAATACCAACAAGACTACCGATTACAACAACGCAGTCCAGTAGGCGGAGAAGAGGTGGGCCGGCGGGCTTCCTATTGATATTTTTTGTAATCTGTGCATTTGGAATATTTTGTTGCGTTTGTTGTATTTTAGCAATAATTTGCTTCCCGTTAATATGCGCTGCAGGAATGTGTACAATGTGTTGTGGAGAGGATGATTTTGACTTCTGATTGAAATCAAAAAATTTGGCCCGGAACCACCATCTGGTCTGTTCATCACACAATATTTATTGCTATAAAAGAGCGGCAAATTTATCCTTTAATCCGCATGCAATCAGGTAAAATTCTATAATACCCTGATGAAAATGCAATTTTCTGCAACTTGGCCCCGTAACAAACCCAGTGTGACTAACTGACTTAAATTGATGTGGTATTCAAACTATTATTGGCGACATCTATTCAAAACTAGACAACCTACGTTGCCAACTGTCTTGGCGAGCAACAGATGGAACTAAACGCTGCCCGACTTTATGATACTCTGTGCGACAGATCAGCGAGGGAGTAAACTTTAGCAATCAAGCATATAATATGCATGTGTTGGGAATGAAACAGGAAACTTTAAGAAGCGTTTTAAGTTCCAAAGGTTCCTAAAAGATTCTTAAGTCTGATTACTAACTCCAGCTGAGACTTTACTTAAAACTACCTCACTTCTATTCAATTCAATTAATATACTATCTTAATATTTAATACATGGTGTGATTATAATGTTTAATAATGTTAAGAGCTGAAGCTAATGACCTTTTCCGCTTAAATATAATATAATGGATAAGAAGATTTGATGGATTATAAGAGTATTTTATGATATATGGCGAAAACTTTACAAAAACGAGATGAATTATAGTTTTAATAAGCTAAAGCTAGAACTTAAGCCTACAATACTACGACACAAGGTCAGAAATGTGCGGATATGTAAGCACAGTCTAAAAATTGTTGGAGAGGCTACCGGATCAATATTGACAAATGTATGTAACTCACTCTATTGATGTTACCAAGCAAAATAGAAGATTATTTTAAGAAGTTTGTATATATTGCACATTGCTTTGTCAACCCATACTGGAGCACCGTAAAAAATAACCGGTTGTTAAATAGATCTAAATAGACGCTTTTTGTTTTAAATTAATAGACGTGAGTTTCTATTTATAAGTGGGTAAAAGAACTGATTTTGTTCGTCAACATAATATTTAAATGATACTTTTGGATCTAACATTAGTCCTAACTATCTTACACTAGTTTCTCACTGGACATCTGAATTGTTGAGCTGCGGACAAGTTTGAGTTAAAAATAAGGAAGGAATATTGCTTTAGTTTTGCCAGAACTAGCTAATATATTCCATTTTGAGTAATATGTGTAGAGGGAGATAAATTCAATCTGTAATCTACCGCGAGGAGTGCAGAACAAACCACCTCAATTGGTCTTTTTTTAGAACATGGTATAGAAAGAACTGGAATAATTGAGAGCTTTTGTTAAGTTGGTGCATTATGCAAAGTAGAACGAACAATCAAGTTGTTCGCTTTGTTGGCTAACACAAACTGATCAATTCAGTGGTCTGTGACAGGAAGTGTTTCACAATTCCACTGTTCCACTGTTGTGCGACTGTACCATATTTCCTCATAATGTCAATTCTACGTGTACACAACTAACGGTAATTACGCTGACCACTCTGCATGCCAAAATATTGTCTCAGTATTCAGTTGTTGGTTTGGATCGTAAAAATTCGTCGTGTTGAGGTACTCGCAGTTTTATTGTTGGTGTTACTGTTGTTGTTCTCTCGAGTGGCATTTCAGGCTTTTGTTACAGTTTTTTTTCCTTTTCATTTCATTAATGTTTTTTTTTTTTGTTAGTTTTTGTTGTGTGCACTTTTACTTTTTGCAATAAATAAATAAAATGTTGGAACTGTGCCATACTTGACTTTTTGTTTGGTTGTTCAAGCTTTTGGTCGCTCCTTTAATACCCTGTTAGCTAGTACAAAGGGTAAGCACAGGTAACATAAGCATATTGTATAAGCTATACCTATACCTATACCTATATTTGTATAAATTGTAATACATATGTACATATGAATATGTATATTTATGTAGGGTACTTCACACTTGCCTACAGGCTATATTCTTGCCTAGTCTTTGCGACTTGTTTGATCTCTTTTTCCTCCCTGTATCCATAAAATGGGTAAAAGGGGGTACTAAATCTGTTCAAATGTATGTAACAGGCAGAAGGAGACATTTCCGACCCTATAAAGTATATATATTCTTGATCAGTATTAAAAGAGATTTCGATTTGGCCATGTCATTCCTCCCAATTCCCTCCCTATTCGATAAAAACAGTTTTCCAGTAACAATTTTCAAGATATAGATTTGGGATTTGGCATGTACAATACTTTAGTTACTCTTAATCTACTGTCCAAATTTCAAGTTGATCGGATAATAAACACGGAAGTTATTTAACAAACAAGATTCAGTACCGCAGCGCGGGAGGAAGAAGCAGCACAGCCGCCACTTAAAATGCCTTGCTTACGCTGTCACTTGTGCTGTGTATGTATGTATGTCTCTCTGTGTGGTTTTGTGCATGTGTGTGTATGAAGATGCTATCGGAAATTGTAGGCCTGGATACAGGGACTCTTGTAGTTGGGTATACTCGACTATAGCATTCTTAGTTGTTTGTTATGTGCACTTTTACTCTTTGCAATAAATAAACAAATGCTATTTTTTGTTGGTAGTTGAAACTTTTGGCTATTATATTTTGTTGTTACCTTTTTGAAAGTTTGTAGGGGAAGTTGAAGGGCCGTTGCCTGCTGGTTTTCGGCTGTTAAGTTGGCTAACTGTTTGAAATTTGAAAATTGCGTGTACTTAACTATTTATAAAGAAACGACTGTTAATCGAGCGAGTCACAAGCGCAAATCGACAGCAATTTTATCTGCTTTTTTTGTTGTTTTTTTTGTTTTCCAGCAATTAAATGGCAACAGTTTTCAATTGGTTTCTAATTGGGTTCACTAATCGCAACTCTTACGTCATGCACACCTTTGAAAGTCATTAAAGGCGGTTTGAGTGTGTATTTTTTATACTTAGTTGCCACTTTTAGACGGCTTTTAAAACGTTTATGAAATGTTTCGCTCATTGAAAGCAAATAAAACAAATAAATATACAACTCTTGCGGTTTTTGCATACATATAAATATGTAAATGTGATTATAATATACAATATTTATATTTTCTTCAACACGGTGACAGCGGAGAAAGCCTCGAACGATCATCAATCGTCATCTGATTGAGGTCATCGCCTCGACTATTGGACGTGTGATGATTCAGATGGCCATGTTAGAATCGTATTGTATATAGATATATTAACTCTGAATCTTAAAATCTACACGTAACAACAGAACTGAAATAAGAACTAGAAATTGTATAATATAAATCAAATCTAATTTGTAAGCTGGCAGCAAGACTTCTCTAATTATTTGGGTTCTATGGTTAAACAAAAGTTTCTTGAAGCTAAGCGTTCCAACACTTTTTTAGTTGAAATTGTTTTTTTTTGTTTTGTTACAAAAATTACTTGTTTTTATACAAGTGTAGAGCATTAGCGTGAATAATATACAGCAAATATCGTTAAAAGTACATTAAAGCTTTAGACTGCAATAAATCTTATGCGTGTATACAATTAATTTAACTTAAAGCTCAAAACTTAACCCGACTGTCAACAATTTTGACATTATTCTCCTCTTGTTTTAGCCTGCACTTTAAGCAGCTGTCATACGAAACACGATAAAGAATCTTCATCATACTATTCATCATATTCACCATCATATTCACCCTCATATTAACCATAATAGTTAAGTAATTTCCTTAATGATAGACTCACAATATTATTACTTTCGGTATAATTAAATTAACAGATTTAAATGCCAGTTTCTTAGAGCCAAATTTAAAGCCGCTTTGGTCAACATTTCCTGTTTCATTTCTAAGCCATATTTCATAGAATATTATCAAAATAAATTGGTTTTCATCCAAAAATATTGTTGCCAAAATGTTGAGTGAAATCGCCTGTTAATATGGTCATCTATAGACAGGTTTTTAAAGGCCAAGACGGAAGCCACGTTACGACCAAAACTGCCATGGTCAGGGCGTCAGGCAGAGCGTACAAAATTGAAAGACCTTCTGCTGCACCACCCCACCCCACCCAAACGCAATTTACTGAAATCAGCGAACTCTAACCTTCAGTTTGCTTGGGCCTTATTAGTCGGTGTACCTCCCCTCACGTTTGTGGATGCCACACAGCCATAGATCACGAGTGCGGCCCCCTAGATGGTCGGGCCGCGTCTGTGCAGTCCAGTTATTCGTAATTCCAGTGCTACTGGCCACTGTGGCCACTGGCGTGGCAAGCTTTGAGGCAAATTGTTTGATTTTCTTTTTGCTGCTGCTTTGCCACGGAAATGTATAGAAATTTACTGGCGGAAGCGGTGGGGGAATAGCCCGCAATGCAGGTGGGCGTCTCTCTCTCTATAAAGTTGGACATAATCGTCGAAGGAAGTAACCGGTTAGCTTGTGCGTATAATTACTGTGGTCACTGTTGGCTTCAACTAATGTTATGATCTGTGTTCACTCTATCTCATTTAAATTATGTTTTTACGTTGTTTTTTGTTAGTTTCAATAAACTATATATTATAGTGTCTGAAACATATACTTGATTAGGCTGTTATTTCTTTGATTTGAAAAAAACTGAATTTTTGAATATTCTTGGTACTATTTGATATATTCTTTATTGAAAACACCTCCAAGTATGTCATTATAATAGTTTTCTATTAATAGTAGTTCTAAAAACAGTTTTATACCAAACCCATCTATAAATATACTTGAAATCTGAATACATAGAGTATATTGATAAAAACTTTAATACGATTCCTTAAGAATAGTTATTAACTAGTAATTGGTCAAAATTTTTACGTGAAATCGCAAGCTTTTCTATAAATGGCGCCAAATTCCCTCGCTATCGCCTGAACCGGCCCTGTGTGGCTCTTTTTGTATTCAGTGGAATTCTCTATGAAGTTTAGTCTCGTTTTCACCGCTTAAATGGTAATAATAATAACTGTAAATGCTAATTTAATTGTATTTCTGTTGCTTCTGTTCCATTGCAGCGGCTGCGATGAGCAGAGCGAATCATCATCATCATCATTATCAGCACAACAGCAGCAGCAGCAGCAACAAAGAGATCTCCGCTGCGGACGAAGACGAGTCGACGGCATCCAATTCAACGACGGCGAAGCAAGCGCTGGCCTTCACCATTGATCACTTCGACGCCTCGGAGAACGACTCGGCAGCGCAGGCGGCGCGCTATAAGAACATGATGGAGCGTTTTCAGAGTCGCCACAGGCGTGGCGCCTCCATGTCTAAGCTGGAGAGCGAGGGCAGCACAATGACAAATGGCACGGGCCGTCAATCACAGCGCAGCAGCCTTGACGCCGGCAGCAGCATTGCTGATGATGCCTCAGTGGCGGCCACGCCCACTACCGAGACGACGCCTGCGGTAAAGCTGCGTGTGCGCGACCGCAGCGCCTCGCGTGTCCGAGACGCCTCCAAGCGGCACAGCTGGTCGCCACGCAGTTCGGGCACAGCATCATCAGCGGAGCCAGCGCCCCGTGCGCCCAGCAGGCCAAGACATACGCAGCCGGCGCCGCCCAAGGGTGCTGCCAATATGGTGGCTAATCGCACCACTCAGTTCACGCCGCGCTCGACGGCCATGCAGCTGGCACTGCAGCAGGTAGAGGTGCTGTGTCCGCATCCGCCGCTGCACGACGTTAAGCCGGACGAGGACGCCATCAGTGAGGCGGGCACCTACACGCTGGATGGCGACAACTACACGGAGGAGCAAAAGGATCTCATGAACATCGATCGCAATGCGGCCGCCGCGGCCAAGCAACGGCCCAAACAGCTGTCGGTTAAGCCCAGCCGAGCAAGCAACGTGCTGGAGGTCAACTACTACCACGAAACGCCGCAGCAGGAGGTGAAGGTCAGCAGCACAACAGCCAACAGCAAAAGTAGCCGCTACCAGGGGCGCCTGCGTATGCTGCGCGATCTGCCAGCGCCACCGCCGCCATCAACGCCACCACCGCCCAATTCAACACTTGCCCGCGTTGCCGCCGACGTGGGCTGCTTCACCAGTGTCACCACCAGCGGTGTGCTGGCCAAACAGCGCGCCCTGGACACACATCCCAAGCTGACGCGCCACTCGCATAGCCTGTCCACCTCGCAGATCGACAGCTCCGAGTACGTCAGCAACGAAGCCAAGCTGCGCCACGCCCAGGCCATGGCCGGCAGCGCCACAGACCGTCAGAAGGCCGAGTATCGCCTGAATGTGTTCACCACCAGCACTACACAGCAGCAGCAGCCTGCACATCTGCACCAGCTGCCGGAGACGCCAACAACGCCGACAACGCCCATGATGTGCTCCACGGAGGCTGCGCTGCTGCAGACGGCCCCAACCAAGCAGGACTGGATCCAGGAGTGGGCGCGTAATGTACGCGCCCGCAGCCTGGCTCAGGATGTTAGCAGCAGCTCCGCTGGCCGCAGAAAGCAGCAGGCTCAGGCACAGGCAGAAGCACAGGTAAGCAGCTGAATAAAGTTGAATCTTCATTTACTAATCTGTTTCCTTTGCAGCTAATGACACGCAGCTACAACTGCTCGGACACGGGAGCCGACTCGCTGACCGATGACAGCCTCAGCATGTACACTCAGCAGCAGCGTCAGTATGTGGCGGCTGCCAAGCTCAATCGGAGCCTGGCGGAGCGCTATCGTCTATTGGGCGACTGTGACTACGCGAGCGATCCGGCGCTGTGTAGCCATGGGGGTCAGGGGCAGGTGCCAGGGGAGCCCTATAAGCCGCCGAAGAGCCCCAGCAAGATACCCTCGCCGCTGCACACGTTAGGACGCGCACGCAGTGCCAGTCGCTCTAGGCCAACCATGGAGCAGCTGCCGTCGCAATCGACATCGCGCCGCAGCTCCGTTAAGTCGCCGGCGGCTCAATGCAGTCCGCAGCACAGCCTGGAGACGGGCTATCGTCGCTCGCCGCTGCATCGGGCGCTCATGACCAGCAGCATCAATGAGGCGCAGTTGCAGCTGCTGACTAGCGGCGAATATATGATGAAGCAGATGCATCGACGCAAGAACTCCTTGGACGATATGGAGCAGGAGCGGCCTGTGTGCGGCGTAGCTGGCTCATTATCGCCGCTGCGTCGCTCCAGCTCTTTTCAGCAGCAGCAGCGCCCGCTGCAGTCTATCCGGCAGGCGCGCCCCAACTTTCAGAATCTGTACACGCCACCGGCGGCGCGTCATATGCAGCAGCAGCAGCAGTTGCAGCTGAAGAAGTCCGCCAGCAGCAACAACTTTGACCAGTCATACAGCGATTACGATAACGAGCTGCAGTACTACATCAACGACGAGGACGAACTGGGCACCACGGGTCCCTACTACTCCAGCGGCGAAGACGAGGAAATGGAACAACAGGCCTCGCCACATCAGCCGCATGCCGTCGAGTCCGCGGTGCCGCTGAGCAACACGCGTCTCAACAAGGCGTTGCTCATGCGCATCGAACGCAGCAAGCAGCGCGTGGCCGGCGCCGGAGCGGGATCCGGAAATGCACACACGCCAGCCAAGCCCAGTTCTGCGCCAGCGGGCAAGCTGAGCGCTTCACAGACAGCTGCCGGCCTGGTGGCCTGCCCCAATACGCCGGAGCTGCCACGTCGTGGCATCAAGAGCGCACCACGCGCCGCCTCGGGCTGTGGCCCCAAGACGCGCCAGTCCATGCCGCGCGAGACCAGCCTGAGCCGGCTGGCACAGCAGGTGCCCAGCAGCCTGGCCAATGCCAAGAAGCAGCTGCTGCAGACGGCCAATGCCACCGCTAGAGAGCAACAGCGTGTGCAGCCCAAGTATATGGATATATCCAAGTACAAGTCGGCGCAGTCAAACAACTTTCTGCGCAAAAACGATGCCAAGAGCACACTCAAGCCCGCCGAGCAGATGAAGCGCAGCCCCAGCGCCTCCTCCATGGGCCTCAGTCGTGGCGAGTCGACCCGCGCCAGCAATCGCAGCGTGCGTTCCGCCGTCTCCGTGATGAACAGCAGCACTACATCGCTGGGCGGTGGTGTTACTGGCACACGTGCCTCGTCCTCAGCGCGACGTGATGCCTCAAGTGAGTCTGAAGCAACTGAACAGTATATATAAACCACTAATGAATTGTACTTTCTGCAGTTAATAAGCAAAAGGAAGCCGAGATGGTCATGTGGAAGCGGCGCTCCACCTACGATCCCATGAAAGCGGCCGCTGAGGATCGACGTCGCAAGGAGGAGGCGCGCCGTGCCCAGACTCAGGCCCAGCGTCAGATGAACGATATGGCCGACGATGTGCCTTTTGAAAGGTAAATTCTTAGCACATGCGAAGGTGCCGAGGGCAGCGTTACAGTAACAACGGCTATTAATACGAGTATACAATATTTAGGTCTCATACAGATGTTTAAGTAAGCCCCCTACCTGCCCCTCGACACAAACATAGAGACACAGATAACTATCTGTGTCCTTTAACTAGTCTACTTTAGTCATGAAATGTGCAGGAAATAGGTGAACAAATAGGAATAGGAAGTAAATTAGAAAGCGTTTGGATATTATGTTATTTATACTCAAAGAAGCATATATATATATATTCTTAAATGTCAAATCTTCAAATCTATTCAGAATGTTGGTATTAATAGTATCTATATATAAATAGTATCATTAGAGATATAACCTCTATACTATCGATAGTGATATCAATTGTTTTCTATGTAGCTCCAATGATCCTAAACTTTTTGTAATGTACTTTTCTAAGGTAAACTACGAAGAAATTATGAAAATACTTTAAATATGAGTTTCGTCTTATAGATATCTACAAATGTAACGAAACATTATTTAAAACACAGACGTTTATAATATTAATAGTATGAAATTTCATTCTAAATATAAAAACATAATAGGACATTCCAAATTAAATTTCAGAATACACGTATACATAAATATTGGGAAGAATTCGTACATATCTATATTGAAAACTCGTATACTCTTACTCTCTTGCCACATTTGTTGACTAGGTGTATAATAACGATATATTTATATACATACGTATACTTTGGCCTATCCAACTTAACTTTAAAACTAATGATTACTATAGATTTTTATGCACATGTATGTATGTTCTATAATGCAATTGTTATAATTGACAGATCGAAACTATTCGATATTGGGGAATTCATTTAGCCAGGTATCGATTGAATTGTGTTTAAACTTAGTGCAAATAGTTTTTATTATATCAAATTCTGGCACAATATCCAATTTTTCAAGTACATTTAGTTGAGTGTGCTCAATTGTTCGCTAACTCGAGGCCTCATTTAGTTTTTAAGATCGAATTAAGTAGTATTTTAGAATTGATCGAGTATTTAAAGAGAGTATATTTAGATATAGTTAGACTTATGTTTGCATTTACTTTTTTCTGTGTATTATGCGTAATATCTTTTTTTCCTTTTGATTCTTTTATTATTAGCTTAAGGTTATGGGTAATTTCGCGGCTAGAGGTAAAGGTGCGTTTGTCGGCCATAGACAATTTCTTATGCTCATTTACCATACTCGTAACACACTTAAAAAATTTACACGCTTACCTCAGATTTGGTAGACTTTGGTGCTGCTGATAGAGGCAGAGCATTGAATATACCCTTCAAATATGTAATATATATATATTGTAGGAATTTAGTTAAATGTTATAATTTTGCTAATTGATTTCTTTTCTTTTAATTTCTGTACACCTACAAACCAAATACCGTAATCCGTAAAATGTATACCACATCTGCTATCTGTAGACCATCACGCTCACACTATCGCCGCGGACAGTTATGACCAACGGATGGTGTGCTAGTGACCGATCTGTAAACCATAATGCCAAGAAACCAACACAACATTCGACTACTATCTTTCCAACACAACACACACACACACACCCAACAAACACACACAACAAACACACAGCAAGCAAAGCAAACTTCCTTCTCTACACTTAACACGGTGCAAGCAGCAGACCCAGCGAATTCCGGTTCCTAACAACGTGATTAATCTTTGATTGTGACACTAGAAGCTAATTCCAGTGCAAGACACTCAACAAATCAAACAAAACAAACTAAAACAACGATTTTATTTGTGGAATGGACTCGTTGTGCATACGAGTCCTTTTCATTCAACGACAACGACAACAAATTGCGACGCCCCATAGAGCTGCATAATTCCAACGAGTTGCCAAATGTAATAGAGAAGTTGCCACAATGAGAGTACTCGCTACTCGCTACTCCTTGCTCGTTACTCGTTATCCGTTGCTCGTTAATATTTATTATATATGCATTGCCCTCATTTTATTCGTTGCTGTTATTGTTGCTTGCAATTGTGCAATTGTCTCAACATTGTACATATATTAAACAAACCAAAATTAAAAACAAAATATCAAAATTCTGTTCGTCAACTCGTCGTTCAATCGTTTGTCTTGTACGGCTTTCAAAGCGCCTCCAATGCGCATCTCTAACAAATTTCGCATAACCAAATAATGTAGACTCATGCTCGTATCAGAACTCATTATCGAACGTGAATTCTAATCCAATTCTAACATTTAACATCTAACAATCCAACAACTTCCATCGGTTAATACTCTTAACAATTGTTTGTTAGTTGTACAAATGTTTGTCTTGTTTTGTACTTACCCTAAAACTTACTCACGTACTCATTCAAACATATACATATATCTGGTATGACATCTGAACTAACACACAATATTCACACATACATACATATATAGACAACAATTAAAAGCTTAGTTAGTCGCTAGTTGAGCACTTGATTTGTATTCGCCACACCCATTGAATACATTCAACTGATCTTTATAAGCTCTATACTTATCTCAGTACTAATTCGGATCTCTTTCCACTCTCTAATCCTCATCCCTGATGCTCAGCGTCCAGCGGCCGGCCAACAACTTGACCATCACGGGCAGCGTAAACTACAGTCCCAGAAACTCAATGGAAAACGACGCCTGGATGCTTGGTGAGTCGTCGGAGTTTGGCGAATATGCCGACGATTACGATGACGATGTGAATGTGGATGTGGATGAGCAGGAGGAGGAGGACGAATACGTGGGCGGCCAAGAGTCGGACGATGTATTCGAGGCGGAAACGGCGGAGGCCACGGGCTAAGGCCAACCAGCAACAGTGATATATTAAATCGATCTATACAAAAATAACAATACTGTATTACATAACGAGCGCAATGCGATTTAGCTTAGTCTATTCTTGCATTGTAAAAACTTTGAGTTTGGAAATGTTTGAGCAGTGCATGCCACATTTGATATTATATGATATAATATGATTTTGAGTTTGCTTAACTGAGTAATTTATATAAAATGAAGTATATAATTAAAACAATAATTGCAAATGAAGTCTTGAATAAAATGAGTAAATGCTTTGTGAACTAAGACGGATATTATTTACGATGCTGTCCAAAACGCCATATCTAAAAGTGTTTGTCAGAAATGCTGAACCTCATAAGTACACACAAAATATTTTAAAAAACTACTTTTCTGCATATACACCAGATTTTAAATAAGCAAAAATAGTCTAGAAACAGCAGCATTGAAAATACAAAAAAATCTGTTTAAATAAAGTTTGTCAAAATTTTAGTTTGTCTGTTGTAATAGTAGAACGCTTAACTTTAACCGTTGGGCAAAACAGTAAAAATACTCAAAACTAACTGGGCAGTGTCGATCAGGAACTGTACATTCGATGTGAACGTAGACTATAATCAAATGTTACAAACTATATCCTAAGAATTCGGAATTGAATTGAAAAGTGTGCTAAAAAAAAACTGAATGCGTTCCCGATTTGCTCAGTTCCTGGGCCTCTGTATGACATTTTGCCCATGTTTATAATACACAAATTGAAGGTAGATTTTGTATGCATAATTAACACAAATTACCTATACATACATATATAAGTATGGATAAAGATATAGTTTTATATAAGTATAATGTACGAGCAGGCAATGCCTATGCGGTATTTGCTTTACAAGTGGCTAAATTGTTTAGGTATTTTTTAAAATCAACTGCAAAGATACAGATATGTTTGATATATATATCCAGAACTATGTACTATATATGTACTACAAAATGGTGTCGGTGTCCATTTTAGCTGCTGATCGGTGGTACTTAAGTGGAACCAAAATTCAAGTCACAACTCGTTCGTCAAGTTCTAGTTTATATATGTATTTTAGGCTAATGGTTCCACTTAAGATTCTCATCAGCAGCTCCTTGATTTTAATGATTTAAATACAGCTACAATATACAATAATAATTGATATATTTTAAATTCAAACCGTCTAAAATAATTTTAAAATTTGTACATTTTGAAAGCAAAAACCAATAACTATGTATTGTACAACTTGTTTCTTGTTGTTTTATTTCTAGAAATCAAAATAAATGCGAATATAAATAAGATTTGGTTTACAGACCATTGAAAAGAAGGTTTGAATATGTTCCGATTAATTTGTATATAATGGTTCTATGCCAGGACTGTGTTGTGGCGATCATTAAGAAAGATAAACCGTATTAATAATCATCAATTTTGTTAATTTATTAAAAAGATAAATAATATGCATTTTATCTCAGGTGAAATAAAATGAAATTAACTAATTAGAAGCACTTGCGGTGCACAATGGATGGGCCCGACTCGTCGTATTCTTGCTTTGAGATCCACATCTGTTGAAAGGTGGAGAGGGCGGCCAGAATGGAGCCACCGATCCAAACGGAATATTTACGCTCTGGAGGCGCAATAATCTTGATCTTCATGGTGGATGGTGCCAGAGCGGTAATCTCCTTCTGCATGCGATCCGCAATGCCTGGATACATGGTGCTGCCACCGGATAGTACTGTGTTTGCATAGAGATCCTTCCGGATGTCGACATCACACTTCATGATTGAATTATAGGTCGTTTCATGGATGCCGCAAGCCTCCATGCCCAGGAATGAGGGTTGGAAGACTACTTCGGGACAACGGAATCGCTCATTACCAATGGTAATGACTTGTCCGTCAGGCAACTCATATGATTTCTCCAGTGACGAACTGGAGGCGGCTGTAGCCATCTCCTGCTCAAAGTCAAGAGCGACATAACCAAGCTTCTCCTTGACATCGCGCACAATTTCACGCTCGGCAGTTGTGGTGAACGAATAGCCCCGCTCGGTGAGGA